>JAJJMB010003771.1:36772-108413 GCA_023531105.1 Papaver atlanticum | reverse complement strand
ACACCATTACCAGCGCCTCCACCACCTCATTTCTTCACCTACCACCACCACCACGACCATTACCAGTGCCGGCACAACCACCACCTCTGCCGTCACCGCCATAATTATGTAATTCCAAATCTCACAATTTCACAAAATTGATGTTAAATATGAGGTAATCAGTAGAATTGATCACAAATTTCTGTCATATTAAATCAAACAAGCAAATTAACAGTTTAAAAATCATCAAAATAGCCATTAGATCGATTTCATTATGAAAAATAAAAAAAATCAACCATTTAGCTACAAAGAGTTCTTCCAACTATTCCGGTGTATCTCTATCGAATAAGACTCCCCCTACAGAACATTGATTATCAATAAAAATAGGTAAATGTTGATATAGATCCTTCCTTCTAAAGTTGATCAATCTTAAGCGAGGTGCAACTGCAATCGTCGCTGAATTAAAATTAAAAATTTAAAACGAATCTCTAATGGCCTATTATTAGAATCACTAATGTGTGATTACCCCATCTAAAAATTAAAACCCTTGATTCATAACCATTGGAACCGCCACCAGCTCTACCACCGTCACCAGCACAACCACCGGCGCCACCACCACCCGCTACCACATAACCTCTCTCTTCAACCACTACCACCAAGGATAGCAACACCACCGACACTATTTAAACAAGGCAGTAACATTTTGTTACTACAAACTGGAGTGACCAACAATTCAATTTTTTGCGGGAAACATCGAATCAAACATTAACCGAATTAAGCCTCTGTCGTTCCTTAACCACCATAACCAAACAATAATAATTGAAAGTTTGAAGCAAACATTAACAAAAATAAACATATTGTCTTCCTTCACCACCACCCCAGTTACTCTCTTCCATCACCACCGCCTAACAAGCACCACCATCAGTGAGCACAGAGAAACAACACCACCATCCATCCTCCTCATATCCACCACTGTTGATGCCACCACCGCCATCTCCACCAAAACCTTCAGTCAAAATGGAAAGGACACGGAAGCGTGTTCGCGTCATTTCAAGTACCAAAAAAAGAAAAGGGGTCGTACTAGTTAGATATGGGGAAATTAGGCTAAGATACTTTTCCTAATCACAGTCCCAAAATACTTTAGTGTTTTTGTGAGACCCATAATTATTTGAAATTATGAATAGAGAGTAACAAGACTGAAAAGACGAGGGTACCCAAATACACATATAAGTCATTTACCAAGTGTGATCGTTTATGGACTGGGTCGAGACAATACAACAACTTCGGTACACACTTTGTGTGATCGTCTATGGATAAGAGATCAAGACAACACAACAACAAGATCACTTGTGTGATTGACTATGAATCCAGGGTCGAGACGATACGACAACAAAGTGATCACTTGATAATAGGTTCGGTAATAACCGAAACTCTATAGGATCAATATCAAGTGTTACGAATTAACGTACAAGTGCAATTTACTTTAATTATAATAAAACAATTATAATGTGTAATAATAAAGTAAATGGCACAACAAGATTTTGTTAACGAGGAAACCGCAAATGCGGAAAAATCCCGAGACCTAGTCCAGTTTTGAATACTCTCAGAATTAAGCCGTTATACAAAATCTAATACCAACTTCGTACAATTGAGACCAAGTAGACTACCCCTAGCTACTTAGTTTCCTCGGTATCCCTGCGCCTTCGACTTCTAGAGTCACGCACGTGAATCACCAATCCTTTTTATCGTATTCCAAACAGTAAAGGATAAATATGTTTGGTAACCACTTTATTTAATCTTGGTAATAAGATATGTGAGTTGTTGACAATGGCTCTTCTGTTTAATCTAATAACCTCCTTTGTCTGGTTAGATCAATCCAAACTTTGACTACCGAAATAATCAAACTCTAGATTCGCAATCAATCAGTATAGATCTCAAAGAGAAACTATAAGCCGATGCTGATCTCAAGAAACTAATCAATCGATCAAGTATATCAAAGATAAACACGATTCTAGTTGGATCCCAGCCGATCAAGGTTTGTGCACAGAATTCACAAGTTACGAAAACTAATAAGAAAAAACTTTGTCGTTTTCAAATCTTCGTCTGTCTTCATTAACCTGCACATAACCACTTGAAACCTCTTGTGATCAATCACGCATAGAATGAGTCTGTTAACAATGGATTATTACAAGATGTCTTTAATTTTGAAAATGGTTCTAAAGATCCCGTCAATACTTATATCTAGTTTGAGTGAATCTTATATCAGAAGATTCTCAAGAATAAACAAACTAGGTGCAATCAAAGTTTCAACAACCGTTAGTCAATCAAATCAATAATCGAAAACTACAATAACAATGCAATTATCTAGTTTCCCACCAACGGTACTGGTAGAGCTTCTTGATCCCACAAAAGTCTTTAAATGAGCGGTCGTAGAGATTTCTCCTAATTATGGTATTTTCCTCTCCAGATAGACGGCTCCACCAGAAACAATAAGAATGAAGTTTTCCTGGCTCTTAGGATAATTTGCAAGAAATGAAAACTCAGGTATTTATACACCAAGGTTGTTTGGACAACAAGGAAATTCCAAAATCGAAATATTCTCAAGATATTCACATTAAAGTACCTAATTTCGGTTTTCCTATTTCCAACTAATATCCAACCTATAATTACGAAATCTCTCATTAGAAAATATCTATTAATAGTTTAGCGCTTAACTAATATAACTTTCCAAGAGATATGTTTTTATTTGCTGGAAAAACAAAAGCATATAATCGAAAATCTTAATTCAAAGATTCTCAATATTTCGGATTGGGATCACCTTGAGTATCAAGAAATATCTTTGGACAATAAAAGATAAGTATTGCATTCATATCCAAATTATGTCGACATCCAGAACTTTCCTATTTAGCAAACCTTAATTCCAAACTCACACAAAACCGTAAAGTAATATGTGAATATGAATGATCGGTTTTGCTCTTGGGACCGGTTCTACCATGACTCCTAACATAATTTAAGATCGGTTCTACCAAGTCTCCAAATATAGGTAGGGATCGGTTCTACCATGACTCCCAACAATAGCTAGGATCGGTTCTACCAAGTATCCTAATATAGGTAAGGATCGGTTCTACCAAGACTCTCAACAATAGTTAAGATCAGTTCTACCATGTATCCCAATATAGGTAAAGATCGGTTCTAACAAGACTCTCAACATAAGTCAAGATCGGTTCTACCATGCATGTATCCCGTAACTCACCCATCGTTTGTAGACATCAAAAATCTAATCTCTAAATTTAGGAAAGTAGTTTTTGTTAACTGTATCGGAAATGGGGTTTCCCATGATGTAGCCCAATGGAAAAAAACAAGTATATCTAGCATGGCATGGTCCTGCCCCCAGTATGGCTTCTTCCAACTTTGAGTGGTGGGCACAGAACCTTGAGCCTTCACTTGGGCATGTAAATTTTTCTTCTCATTTTGCTTTAAAAAAAATGTGCAGTTTAAACTTTAAAATACACAACGGGTATCCAAATTTAGTGGTCTAAAAAGGAGCATGAGAACCATCATGCCATTTGATGGTTCTCATGCTAATGGGCAATAACTATAAGGTGATCTTGTTTTGATCATGTAATAAATATATTATACAATTATGTGGAAATATCTGAGGAACACAAATTGAGTCTCTCTCTTCTATAAGTCCATCATTAGGATGGTTCATATATATATATATATATATATATATCCCAAAATATGGGATTTTCATTTAGAAATATTAACTTTTAGATGGAATTTATATTGTGGGAATTAAATGTTTGGCCATCTTTTCACTCTCTCTTACTCTAATGAGTTAGGGCTTGAAATCCATTTAAAATATATTTATCCCATTTTATTGAAATGACATATAAAAAGAATGAGAGTCGTATGGATTAAGATGTTTGATGATGACATTAAATAAACAAATTTAATGGCAGGAATACCCTTATTTGTAAGCTATAAACTCAATCCTTTAGGGGTATAATTGTCAAACAAACTTAAATATAACATATCTCACAAATGATACGTGCAAATTTGCCAAATTTTATATATTTAGAAACCTTTTATAAAGACTTACACAACTAGCGTAAATACGAATATCAAATTTACGTTTTTTTGGAAAATTTTCTTCATATATTTTAGTTTGCCGATATTATCCACAGAATTTTTTATAATGCAGCTGTTATCCACAATATTTTCTTAAGGCGCGGATATTATCCACAGCTTTTTTAGTGTGCAGCTATTATCGACATAATGTTTTTAGTGTGCAGCTATTATTCACAATGTTGATTAACCTTCCATAATTGTTTATTAAGAGTTAAAAAAAACTCTCCTTTGATTCCATAATTTGTTCATCATATATATACAAGTAAATATGTGTAAAAAGTATGGATTATCAGCCAAATCAAAAAAATGACTTTAGAAAACTATTTTTTAAAGATGAACAAACACATTAATATGAAGTTGTGCAGAACTTATCCACCACTAGATACTGTGCAGGAAATATCCACAACTAGAACCGGTGCAGGAAATATCCACAACTAAAAAGGTTGTTTTGGTCTTCCCACAACAAGATTTTTTAAGGATCTAATTTGCATAATTATTTCTATGACCCTAGGGCTATGAGAGTAAGACCCATGTTTTCTAGGATGATAAGATAATTAACTCATCGTGTATACTTTCAGGGGGTTTTTCCTACTAAAATAACTTTAACCTATATCCATCATGTATACTACCATAAATAATTTTTTGTAAGAAATTCCATTGATATGCGGTCAATTAGTTTTTGGTGTTTCTCGGAAAATTATTCTGTTGTTGTTATTTACCGTCGGTTATGCCCGTCTTAAAACAACCATTCTCGGTCCTAGTTATAACATTGGACACAAATGTTTCATCGTGAGTACAATGTCCATTAAAAATAGTATGAAAAGTTCTCCATATGCTTTAGTCGTGGCAATTGTTGTGTTTTCCAATGGTTTAACAACTTTTTTAACTTTCAATTGATTAGTTTTTTTTTCTTTCTCCGTGGTAGTCGGTATGGGTGGAGTAATCACTATTCTAAATCTAAGAAAAAGATGTAAACATAACTCGCCGAACCATGTTAAATTTGTCTCTTTTATTTATCATTTATTATTTTTAATTCGTGTCCGTATCTTATTTCATCATCCTCAAATCAATCATGTTTAATGTCAAACGTAATTTTTTCTACAAATGATTCTATTTTGAATGAAAATTGTCTGTATTTTATCATCCTCAAATCAATCATGTTTAGTGTCAAACGTAATTTTTGCTACAAATGATTCCATTTTGAATGAAAATTGTCTGTATTTTATTTTTCATTCCTAAGTTTGTTTTGCATATTAACTTTATTTTGAGTTCGAAGTATTACAACGAAATTTTCAAAGATAGCTTTATTTTCAAAGCTAGCTAAATTTAGAAGAGATATCTCTCCAAAATGTACTTTTGGATGTGCAGCTCATGATTAGAACACCTTTTCTTTCATTGTAGTTATGCCAAATCTGTCCGGGCTCTAGCTCCAAACCCCTTAAACTACAATTGGGATAATACTCTTTGTTTAAAAAAAATCTTTGTGATTCTTGGTTAAACAATCCTAACAACACAGTTCCATTAGAGACTATTCTTACGAAAATCTGGTTCATGTGGAAGGAACGATGTAACAGAGTTTTTCAGGGTAAAAATAGAACTGCAAACCAATTAGCTACAGATATTCGAAGACATATTACGTTTTGGAGTAAGAATGGGACTGTTAGAGAACAGGGTCAGAAACTGAATAAAAATCCTATAGGGACTTGGAAACCTCCAAGTAAACATACACACAAAATCAAAATAGATGGAGCTTGGTTATCTATAAATGATCCTTCAGGCTTTGCCTTAATTCTTAGAAATGAAACATTTGAATTTGTTCAAGGAAGAGCAGGACCATCAGGAACACCCGGAAGAAGCAGCGGCAGTAGGTCTTCTACAGGAAACAAAATGTGCAAAGGAGATTAATCTTTCAAACTTCAGCATAGACGGAAACTGCAAGAATCTTTTTGACTACCTCAATGGAATCCAGTCATCCATTTCCTGGAAAAATCAAGCAATTATGGAAGAAGCAAAATTGGAAGTCGGTGACTATCAAATTTTATAGGCTTTTCCCTAATCCCTAGAATGGCAAATAGTGTAGCAGACATTTTGGCAAAAGAAGCAAAACATTTTCATTGTAATTTAAATTCGGATCTTATACCCCCTCTTGCATTTCCAATGCTTTAGAAATAGATAAATATAATGCAAGGAAGACACCCACTGCTTCCACATTGAATGGCTCTACTCTTTGTGTAAACAGGTTGCGAACCCCTCTTGTTAGCCTTCTTTAATATATTTCCAATTTGCGAAAAAAAAAAATTTACAGCTAAAAGCCTCTCCAATGCCTTAATTTTTAAGCTAAAAAGTTATTTTCCACGCAGCAACGTAATGTTAGTCTAATCAGGCTAGAACATCGGTAATCTACTTTACATAGCTGTAATTGGTAACATTAAATGCGATACGCTTTGAAAAACATTGAGTGTCCCTCCCTGTCACTACTCTCTGCTTTGAAACTTTAAATGCTGTGAAACTTTAAATGTGATAGGTGCCGATTAGTTGTATTTTAACAAAACACAGAGATGAAAGTTCTTCAAGAAATGTTTTAATAAAGTCTGCAATTACTTAGAGTAATTGTCTTGCTTGCAATCAACAAAATAAAGCAGGCTATTTTATTACAGATAACATGAAATAAACGGACATAAGGCGTGCACACATGAACCAATTAGGGGCCTCACACTAGAAGACAAAAATGGTCACCCAAAGCTAATTTCAATAACCCCTTATCCAAATATTTTAGGTAATGGCTAATCTACCCTTGTTTAATTAGTGATAATCTTACTTAATTAGTGTTAATCTTACTTAATTAGAGTTTAACCATTATTTTATTTTTTTCAAGGTTTTTTTTTCCCAGATTTGCATGAAAAGTCGTCATGGTATTGAGGTGTCGTTATTGTTATTAAAGTGTCGTTACCATAGACTTGTTTCAATAACGACTTTAAAGTGTCGTTATTGTTTCAATGACAACTCTAAAGAGTCGTTATTGTCTTTGAAGTGTCGTTATTGGAGAGTCATTATTGTTTAAAAAGAGTCGTTATCTTCATCAAAGAGTCATTAATGAGAGTCGTTATTGTCTTTGAAGTGTCGTTACTAAAGAGTCGTTATCTTCTTCAAAGAGTCATAATGGCACAAATGAATTAAAGGGTCGTAATACTATTGAATACGACCATGACGACCCTTTAGAGTCGTTATTGTCATGGAAGTTTCTTTAATTTAAAGTCATTATTTAAAAAAATATATATGTCTCGCCTATCACCGGTGAAGGAACTCGTTCTTTCGTTCCTGGAAAAGCTATTTCGAGTGCTGTTTCGCGTAAACGCACTAAATACTTGGATAAATGTGTTTCACATGGCTATGGTCTGGGTTTTTTATTCTTATATACTTTAGGAGAACTCGATGAAGATACTTTTTGTTTTTTTAAGCGTCTGAAAAAAATTATGGTTAGTAATGATGCTAGTAGTGGTTTTGGTAGTTATATTTTTCATAGACTAGGAATTGTTATTCAAAAAGGTGTTGGAGCTTGTTGCTAGGTTACCAACCAAAGCTTTGTATGGTTCTTGATTATTAAAATATATATATATATATATATATATATATATTAATAGGATGACAGTGTCACAATCTTAAGGGTTGGGGTAATCTAGTCTTTTCATTATATCTAGACACTCCTTATCCTCTTCCCATGGGTGGGGATAGGAATCTAGGGCCCCTTATTGTTTTTTGGGGGCCCCAATTAAACGAGGTTTAATATATTTCCAATTTGCGGAAAAAAAAATATTACGGCTAAGAGCCTCTTTAATGCCTTAATTTTTAAGCTAAAAAGTTATTTTCCATGTAGCAACATACTATTAATCTAATCGGGCTAGAACATCGGTAATCTACTTTACATAGCTGTAATTGGTAACGTTAAATTCGATACGCTTTGAAAAACATTAAGTGTCCCTCCCTGTCACTACTCTCTGCTTTGCAACTTTAAATGTGATAGGTGCCGATTAGTTGTATTTTAACAAAACACAGAAACGAAAGTTCTTCAAGAACTGTTTTAATGGAGTCTGCAATTACTTAGAGTAATTGTCTTGCTTGCAATAAACAAAATAAAGCAGGCTATTTATTAAAGATAACATGAAATAAACGGACATAAGGCGTGCACACAGGAACCAATCAGATAGCGACTCTAGTGAACCAATCAGATGGTGACAGCAGGGACTGATGACAGCTAGCAACAGTTGACTGGAACATGTTGGAAAGAAAATACACGTAGGCAGTGTAAAAGAGGTGTTACTGAGACAAATTGTTATTAGCCCCCCTCAAGTTGTAGTGGTCAATAGAGAGTACTTGCAACTTGTCAATAGAGAGTACTTACAGAAAGAGCATGCCTAGTAGAATACACTTTTGGCTTAAAAACACCATTTTTACCTCTTGTTATCATACTGTGAGCATTACTAGGTATCAGTGAGGTGGAAGATGCAGAAAAAACTGAAATTTCAGAAGTTGGTGAAGATGCAGTAATATCTAAAATTCCAGTTGTAGGTGATGCAGAAGAGACTGAAACTTCGGAAGTTGGTAAAGCTACAGGAACATCCAAATTACCAGTTTGCTCCTATGCTGTAGGAAGATTAGTTTCTGCAGAAGTAGTAGCGCTAGTGTAGGAACTATTAGTTGGAGATGAACTGTCAGAAGATAGACCAGCTGAAGTAGTATGTGACATAGATGCAGGAACTGAAGTAGTTTTCAATGGAAAAACTAATTCATGAAACACTACATGCCTGGAAATGTAAACTCTACCTGAAGTGGTATCAAGACACCTATATCCTTTGTGTTGCTAACTATAGCCAATAAAAACACAATCTGTACTTCTAGGATCAAGTTTAGAAGTAGTGTAGGGTCTCAGCCAAGGATAACATAAGCAACCAAAGGATTTGAGGAAAGTATAATATGGTTTGTATTGAAAAAGAACTTCATAAGGTGTTTGATTTCCAATGGCTCTTGTTGGAAGTCTATTGAAAACAAATGTGAAAATCTTCTACCCAGAAAGAGTTGGATAAACCAGACTGAAGTAAAAAAGTTCTTCCAACATCCACCAAATGTCTGTGTTTTGATTCCGCAACACCATTTTCCTCAGGTGTATGTGGACAAGATATTTCATGCAAAATGCCATTGGTATTAAGAAAAGAAGATAAACCTTTATGTTAAAAATCTCCACCTCAATCAGTTCTTATAGTGCCAATATTAACATTTAGAATATTCTCTATTTTAACTTTGAAATAAAGTAAAACTTGGTTGAATTCTGATTTTTCATATAAAGGGAAAATCCAACAGTATTTAGAGAAGTCATCTATAATATTGACATAATACCTAAATCCTGAATTGGATTTTACAAGACTTAGACCCCACAAATCCATATGTAAAACTCAAGAGGTCTTGTTTTACAATGATTTGACTCGGCAAAGGGCAATTTATGACTTCTCCCAATACTACATTCATGAAAGAAAATAAGAGTTTTTATTACATTAGGTAAAGATAGAGATCTACAAACATATTACAATGTTTGGAAAGAAGGATGGCCAAGTCTTCTATGCCAGATATCAGCTGCAAAAGAAGTTGTCACAGCAGCTAAATCCTTAGTTGAGGATTCATGTAGAAATTGAAGGGGATAAAGACCATTAAGATGAGGGCTTTTTAAAAGTGTCTTCCCAGTTGATAAGTCCTTCACAGTGAAACAAGTTGCATCAAATGTTATTGAGCAGTTGTTATCAGATGTAAATTTGTGAACAGATAACATATTTTGTGAGGCTTGTGGCACTAGAAGAACATTAGATAATTAAATGTGTGGTTGAAGTTCTTGCAAATCGTGAATCAATACTTTTCCATAATTCTCTAGATGATTCAGCACCAACAACATAAGGAATAACGGAATCTGAAATGGTGGATTGAATCCACATAATCAAAGTGTTATCATCATGAATCCAAGCAGTATAGTTAGGGTTAATATTACCTTGGTCGAGATCTGCTTGATTGAGGAACTTTGGAGGAAAAAGAATTGAACCATCAAGAAGATCTAAAACTTTGTATCTTTTCAGTAATGGTACAAGTAGATTCTTCCAGGTGATGAAATTGTCATCCTTGAGTTTGAAATTAGTGATACTAGTTATTTGATTCAATGGAATTGTTGAAATTCGAGGTTCATACTGATTTGAAGCCATTGAAGAGAATGAAAAATAAAATAAACAGATAAAAAGAATCAAGATTTGGTTGAAAGAGAAAGAAAGATCAGAGAAGTTAAGCGGAAATGAGGATCTCTAGTCCTCGTGGTACCATAATTGCATTTTAACAAAACACAGAAACGAAAGTTCTTCAAGAACTGTTGCAATCAACAAAATAAAGCAGGCTATTTATTACAGATAACATGAAATAAACGGACATAAGGTGTGCACACAGGAACCAATCAGATAGCGACATTAGGAAACCAATCAGATAGTGACAGCAGGAACTGATGACAGCTAGCAACAGTTTACTGGAACAGGCTGGCAAGAAAATACACGTAGGCATTGTAACAGAGGTGTTACTGAGACAGAGTGTTATTACCGATTACCCACATATATACATACACAAACTTCAAATACTGATTAAGCTGATTTATTCTACACACCTCAATATCAGGTCTTAGTTCATATTACATTAACACAAGCAGTTGGCCTTATGATTTCCAAAATCCAGACTACCTATTAATCTGAATAATTATTGATTGCATCAGAAGATAATGACAGATTTATATGTTTATATAGCTATGAAAAGGTATCAACTTTCGTTACCTCGTTTAACATGCCTACATACAATCATAATGATAGCAATTAGGATGATAAGGGAGTTTTCTAACGATATTATGTCACCTTCTTTCAGGCCGGAAGATATTTAGATCACTTTCCACCTCATGTGAATTTGAACCAGTTTCATAAGGTGTTATTTTTCTCTGCTGGTTCTGTTGTTTCCGTTGTCGAGGCCCCCACACTGTTAGGACAAAAAGGAAGATATATAGTCATAAACTAGCTTTGAGCCTGCACTTGACTCTTTCTCACAGTCATCGTACTTAGATAGACCATTTTGGTTTCTCCCTAAATAAAAAAAGATGCTTGCTCTTAAGAAGTAAGTATGTTTATAGATGTGTATAAACATGGTGCAAAAGATTTCATCTTTATGGTTCATTCAGGAGTCAAGTTGCAGAAGCATTTAAGATGATCTAATTAACAATGACGAACAACAGGATTTAACTAGAAAAGTATGGGTTGGACTGTATAAACTGGACAAGAACATGTACACAGTTTGTACTGGTCTATTTTGAAGTCAGAGAATCAAAATAAGATAAACTAAAATTACCTTGTCGCATAAAGCTTCATTCTCTTCTAATAGTTGTTTTTCCTGAAATGTCATGCGAAACAATATCGCTAACAAATTACTAACTAGCAATTAATTAACCACAAATAACCTGCTCTAATACCATATAAAATTCTTTGGGCCTAACTAACCTTGAAAATAAGGAAACTAGACTACCCATACAATGTGGGACTATTCTCGAGAGCATTTAACATGCCAATTTACCTTTTGTTTTAGTTGTTCAATCTCTTCCCCAAATAACTGATTCTGAAGTGATACGAAGACAACAAAGATATATTGTTTGCAGTTAGTGTTTTTCCTTGAATTTTTTAAGAAATCAATTTAATCAAACGTCCATGATGGATTAAACCATTTTACCATTTTTGCCCTAATATTAAGTAGGCTGTTCTCCGCCTGATTCTCAGCTGTCTCCAATTCGTCAATTGAGCAAGATTCCAAGCCTTCTCCCATTAGCTTCCTACAAGAAAGTGGTTCCAAAGTTCATGATATGAATTTAAATAAATTCTTTGCAATAAAAAACGCACTGCGTTTAAAAGGGCTCCTGTCTTTGAACCTTTTAGAGGCTTCGAGATTCCTTAACTCCTTTGTGAGGTTTGCAACTTCATATTTCAATTGCTGAGACAAACAAATAAGAAATCAGGAGTGTATTAATATTATCAATTTATCGAAAAGCCCTGCAAAGGAAGAAAGAGAAGGCTAAGGACAACAATGTGAACTAAATCATTCTCGGAAGAAAACACAATTCTTTAGAAATTTTTGTGAAAAACCAAAGACATGATGAGTTTAGAATGAAATGAATTAATAGTTTAAAAATCTATGGCAGCCTGATATTTGAAGAAGACTATGCCGAGAACATTTGACTCATGTACCCATCTTCATTTCATCAATATTGTATAAGCTTTCAAAATTATTTGAGAAACTGGGTCTATTGCCAGATATCCCTAAAATATGGTTGAAATGGATAAATAAATATTAGGTATGGGTGAAATGGACACTAAAGATCCTAGAAAGTTATGTCCCATCTTTATGTTTTTTATTTTTATCTTTTCTCTCTCCAATTTAAAAAAAAAATCACAAAAATAAATAATAACTTACAAAATATATATCAAATTTTAATAAAACTTATATTTTTGTAAGGAGATTTAAATGATCTACATAACAAGATCCATTGTTGATAGTAAATTCGTAAGTTTTTTTTTTATTGCTAGGATGAAACTGGTTGCATCCTGAATTAAATTAAGATATAACAAAAATATTTGAAAAATTAGTTAGGATGAAATTTGATACATCTTGACTGAAATTAAGAAAAAAAAATATATTCAAAAAATAGCTAGGATGAAACTAGTTGCATCCTGTCTTAAAATAAAATATGCTACCATCACCACCAACAACAACAACATATTCAACTGCAACAAACACCACAACGCTGCCACCACCACCACCTTCAATAGTAATAAAATTTAACAAACACCGCCATCGTCTTCAACAGAAAAATAAAATAATTATCAAAAATATGCAAAATGAAACCAACCACATCCCGAGAAAAACATGTTTATGTGTCATAATATGCAGGATGAAACCAAATACATCCTGATAAAAATATATTTTTTGTCAGAATGTACATGATGAAACTAATTTCATTCATGATGAAACTAGTTTCATCTAGATTCAGTCCGTAAAAATTTATAAATTATCCCGTTTAAATCTATCAAACATTCCAATTCTCGGTTGCACTCTCATGTGACTTTCTAGCAGCATATGCATCTTGTTGCAAGTGTTTAAAATGGCTTAGCCTAATGATCACTATCGCAACTTAATCTTATCTCATTATCCGACGTTTATTTAACATATTTAATTTATTGATCGTGTTATTGATAGTATATACCCTCTCTTTTGGACAAAGGATAAGGATGAAAGACAAATGGCGATGACAAAAAAGTTGAATTCAAGCTATACAAACACGTGGGAGATTGTTCATGTAATGGGACAAAACAAAAATTATATATTAATAGCATGGCTAATTTGGGGCCTATGACCGAAAAACAAAAAGGGTCGTTAAGAAGTAATCTCTAGAAACCCATTATCCTCCTATTTATGCTAATACCTAATATGCCCTTATTCATTAGTGATGATTAATTAAGTTAGTATTAGTTAAACTAATTAGTGGTGGAGTTTGATTATAGTGTTAGGTAGTGTTAGGATTAGAGTAGAAATTTATTTCCTCTTTTAAGGTTTGGAGGGAAAGAAGAAGTAGAGGGAAAAGAAAAAAAAACTAGGGTTTGTGATTTTCTTAGCAAAAATGAAACTTTATAGTGCCGATGAAGACTCTACTAGTGATGAAGAAGTGGGTGCATCAGATAATCTTGATTTCGATCCTACCGAATTGGATAATTTGTTGAATGAAGAAGAGAATGTCAACCAAAAAATGCTTGAGGATATTATTTAAGCACAAGAACAATATCGTCGAGAAGAAGGAGGTGATAATGCTTCAAATAGACATGTATGAGTTGTAATGATCTACAAACATGTATTTGCATGTTTCGGTCGCCCAAAAAGGGAAAACTTTTCAACAACAAAAATCCCCAGAATCGGTTTATTCGATATCACCACATAAACCGATTCTGGGTAAAATCCCCAAATTGGGTACAATAATAGGTTGTTGTTCTTCACCATATAGTCCGATTGTAGTAAATTTTTGGCGCGATGGGTACGTGACCAAAATCGGTTTATGTTGGTGATGTACATATACAGATTCCTTCACGTGGATGTTCCAGTAAAATACACGAAGTTCACAATCGGTTCATTTACGTATATATGTAATCCGATTGTGAAGACGAAATGTCTCAGGAAAAATGAGGACAAAAATCGGATTACATGTTACGCAACGTGAACCGATTGTGAAATTTGGGTTTTTCTCCGAAATCATCAAGTCTTTAATCAGACTTTATAATTGCTCATATAATCTGATTCCTGACAATCGGTTGTCTCGACTGTGACATATAAACCGATTCTAAATCCTCAACTTGTCGATATATGTTGTAGATTGTTTCGGTGTTCGAAGAAGATCAGTACAAACCCGTATCTCTGCTGGGTCCTGATACCTCTTCCCACTATTTCACCGATTTGGAATGGAAAGAAAGAAACGATACAAAGCAATGATTTATAGACAAGGGCATGGAGATAAAATGTGCATTAGTTTTAGGTCGTCGTTCAAGTTGTGATCGTTTGGAACTTTTTTTTTAGAGAGGTGGAACGCAAGAAAGTCACTGGGTAAAGAACAGACCGTACGTGAAGAATGCGACAAGGGAATACATTACTATTACTAAATCAAAGAAGTTTGATTGCCCATTTAAGATTATAGTTAATAGACCCAATGGACCCAGTGGTAAGGTATACAAGCTCCATAAAGTGATGAATGGTTGTCATAATCATGATGATCCGGAATCTCTTATTGGACACGCGTCCGTTTGTGGGTTGAAACCACATAAATTGGAAACGGTAAGGTCGATGAAAGCGTGCAAACCAAGTGACATCCGTAGGAAGATTAAGGAGGATGATAATATTAACTTGTCCACTTTGAGGCAAATTTACACGGCAAGAGCAGCCTTTAGGAAGAGGGAATGGGATGGTAGAGCGGTTATGGAACAATCTCAGTGGTTAGACGATCAACACGTATACACAATGAGGAAACAGGTATTGGAAGGCAAAGTGACTCGTATTTTCTTGGCGCATCCGGAGATGATCAAGTTGTCCCAATGCTTCTATCAAGTTTTGTTAATAGATTGTACGTACAAGACCAACAAGTACAACATGTCGTTGTTAAACATTGTTTGCCATACTTCCGATAAGCAAACTTTCACGGTAGCATGGGGGTTTATGGATCGGGAGAATGATGTGAGTTTTATTTGGATGCTAGAGACCTTGAAGGAGATATACCGTGGCGATCAAACTCTTAGGATCATAGTAACGGATAAGGACCAAGCACTAATGAATGCCATAGGAGTGGTTTTTACGGACGCTAAGCATTTTCTTTGCACATGGCACATACAATGCAATATTAGAAGTAACTGTAGGGGTCATATCCAAAATCCAAAGGCACAAAAAGGTACTGCTCGTAAAAAAGCCGAAGATGAGCATCTTCAAAAACTAACTCCGGAACAACGAGAGGAGGATAAGAAGAAAAGCAAAATAGAGTATGAAGCGAATGGGTTACTATGGAAAGATTTTCAACATCATTGGGATTCAATGGTACACTCAATGTCCGTGGCCGAGTTCGAATCTTCTTTGAAGAGTTTTATTGGGCTATGGAAGAAGGATTACGAGAAATGTGTGGTTCATTGCTTGAAGGAATTGTTGGATCCGTATAAGGAAAAATTTGTCTATGCTTACACCTACCAACACATGCATTACAAGATTGAGACGACAAGTATCACAGAAGGATCTCATGGACGTTTGAAGAGCTTGCTCCGAGGGAGCCAGAACAGTGTGGTTACGATACAAAGGGCCATCCATGAATACACCAAGGATGACATCGTCAAGATAACCGCACAAATGGAAGAGAGTAGGATGAAAATCATCACAAGCTACAAGGATTACCATTGGTTGATTAAACGTTTAAACTATATGATGTCTCACTAGGCAATAATTTCTATGATGAAGGATTACAAATATTATGTGGAAAACGAGATGGGGAGAAGGAGAATTGTGTGTTCATGTATGACGATGGCGGCCTTGGGATTTCCGTGTCGTCACATGATTGCGAGGTATCAACAAGGAATTACTTTTGAGATCATTGATCCGTTTTGGAAGCAACTAACTTTCAAACCACCCCCAACCGAAGAACCACTCGAATCCTTTGTGGACACGGATATTGGAAGAGAAATCATCGAGAAATTCGCAAAAAAAGATGGCTTGGCACGACAAGTTTTGATGTACGAATTAAAACTAGCCGCTAACCCCCATATGGTACCATTCGAAGAACCAACGGTGCTACCGCCGATGGGTAGACCACCTACCAATATGGATAGGAAGGAAGAAAGGAAAGAGTTTAAGGTTGCAATGAGTACCCAAAGAAACCCGTTATTGAGTCATAAAAAAAACTTTTCTCGACATGAGTATGAAGACGCTAAATATGAAGAGGCTTAGGTTCCAAAGAAAAGAGGTCGACCAAAGAAGGGGGAAAGCGGGACAAGTAGCGCACAAGCCAAGACAAATGATCCAAATGTTCCTTCACAAATTGAGCATGAAGAGGCATCGGCTAAGAGGAAAAGGGGTCAACCAAAGAAGGGGTAAAGCGGGACAAGTAGCGCACATATAGTCCTTTCAAATGATCCAATCGCTCCTTCGCAACATGAGGATCCAATCGATCCTTCTCAAGAAAGTCAAGCGCCTACAATAAACGATGAGACAAACGATATAATCGTTCCTTCTCAAGAGAGTCAAGCGAGTACAACACGAGTATCAAGGATACATGCATGGAAGGGACAAACAATACAAATGGATTCTATGGTGACTCTAAGGGCCGCTCTTGGTGATGGAAGCATGCCTAGGGATGAACGAGGTAGACCCCATCGAACGTGTTACACCATATTCGAGGAGTATTATTCGAAACTTCCTGAATTCATTAAGCCCTATGTCTTATCTACCTACGATGTGGATGCATATGGGAATTGTGGTTATCACGTTGCATCGGAACAAATAAATCATATAAGTTTGGCGGACGATGAGAACCTAACCCAATGTCAATATTTTAGAAAGACGATGGGCTTATGCCTACAAGAAGACAAGGATTTTTACATTTCAATGATGAAAGAAGGATCAAGAAAGGATCAAGAAAGGATAAAGAAGTGAGATTTGATGAAATGGTTGCTAGTGTACAAGGGCCAAAGGGAAATGGACCAATTACCCTAGAGTTTTGGATGAGCATGCCTCTATGTGGTCATCTTCTGGTGGAAACGTGGAGTTGCGTTGTTCATTTATTTGGTCAGGGAACATATATTACATACGCCCCTAAGTACACCATTTAGGATGAATCGCTTAAGAATCAGAGAATTGTTTTATTCAACCCTAACAACATACATTATATCAGTCTCAGGCTACGTGAAGATTTTTCATTACCACCGCTGTGTAGGTTTCATTATGACTCAGATCTCACCAAGAAATGGCTTGAAAAATATGAGCCCAACATGAAGCGTTGGGAAGAGTTAGTCGAGCCGGATCAAGTGAAGGGTCTTCAAGTGTTGGAATGAGTATTTTCCTTTTGTTAAGAACTTGAACTATCAGATGCTTATAATTTTGTCGCTTTCATATATTTTATGTTGCAAACTGAACCAAGCTTAATGAATGAAAGTGATTTGTCTTTTTTGGGTACGTTGGACTCATGAAATTTGTAACATAATCGGTCTTCTAATACGTTTTTGAAGTCCGGTTTTCTGCTTTAATATGTTGCAGCTTTTTAAAGAAGCTTTTTCAGAATCGGTTTACGCCGGAATTATTATAAACCGATTCTGAACAAAACTTGTCTGGGATTCATTCAGAATCGGTCTTTGTGGAAGACAATGTAAACCGATTTTGGTAAAAAAAATTACAGAAGAACTGGCAATTTTTAACTCAGTAATAGGATTATATATGGTCTAACATGATCCGATTGTGGACCATTTCCACTTTTCATAAACTCTTAAAATTGAAACTAGCACGGTTCTATTTCTTAGTGTGAGCTTCAACTATTAATGCCGCTTCGAAATTATAAAACCGCTCTCCTTTCCAAGCGGTATATTCATCCTGTGCCGCGAACCTGTCTCCTCTGTGTCTAGCGAGAAACTCGTTGTACTTGAGGCATAATTTCCTAACATGATTCGTCCTTGAACAAATGTGGGTTGGTTCATAATTATAGCATGGTTTCTTGCTTGTCTGTTTAACGGAAGGACCCCAACCAACTTGAAGCCAAAATATACTCTCATCTTGATGGTCTTTGAGAAGATTCTTGACTATGTAATAATTTTTAACCAATTCGGTCTCTTCCTCAACATCCTTCATTCTTTCCCTTAGATGGAATTGCTCTTGACCTCGTTTCTTTGCCTTGAATTTCTCTTCATATTTTGTCGCAGCCAATGACGATGATATGGTTTCTTTTGTAGTTATTTGTTTGCTTAACACTTCATCCATTACATTAATATATTTATTAGGTGATGAAGACGAAGTCGCGTTTGTAGTTGTTTGTTCGCTTATTTTGCGTATCTCTTCCTCCATTGCCGCAATTGATTTGGTTGTTCACTTGCATCTTCTAAGTATGTGTTCGATTGAATTGGTAGTTGATGATGATGCACTTGACATTTTCAAATGAAAAAAATTAACAATGGAGAGAGATTTCTTTGAATTAGGTAGTGTATGATAGAGAATAGGTTATCCTCTTTATATACACAAAGGACCAATGGCTATAATTTCAAAAATAAATAAATAGTCGTTAACAGTTACAATCGGATTATATGGATGCACGAATAATCTGATTATTGATTTCTCTACAAATCCGAACTTGAACCCAGAATCGGTTTATGTGTGCATTAGCGTAAACCGATTGTGGTTGATGTTCATCACGTCCACCCAGAATCTGTTTATGTAGGTGTATAATAAAAACCGATTGCTTGTAACAACAACTACAATCAGACTAATATAGTGCACAAATAAATCGATCTTGGGTGGATTTTCAGAAAATTTGATGAGTGAATTTCAAAGATTTAGAGGTAAATCATTGTTGAGTTCCTCTTAGAAGGAATGGATTAAAGGGATTTAACTCAATCACCTGAATTGTTTGTTTTCGGGTTTTGTTTTCAAAACCCAAAAAGAAATTAGATTTCAATTGTTGTTTGTGATTGATTAGGTTTTAGTTTTGATTTTGATGAAAATTGAAAAAAAAAGAGAGTTTTGATTAATGATTTTTGTATTTGTTAATTAAGTGATTATGATTTTGTATTAGAATAATTAAGGTTTCTTTAAAAGTTAATTTAGTATTTTTACCATCTTTTAGACACCCCATATCCTTCTCTTTAGGTTGATTGAAGAAATTCATAGGCCCCAAATTATCCAGGATTAATAGTTGATGCAATTTTCCAAACAACTAGGTGCAAGAAATATTTTCAGGGAATCTGCTCTTCAACTGATAAGCAGATCTAGTTTCTACTGTACATGTTTTTGAGACCTTCTGCCAAACAATTGCCTTGCAAGGCAAAACTCTTCAACTGATCAATCGAATTCAGTGTATATATCACCTCATACACAAATCAAATCAACTGAAGTAGATAGCCATCAAATCTGACATGAAAATTAGGTTTAGCAGTAATTTTTTCTCCAACATTTTTAAAATCAAAACTACAATTTTGTAGTTTTGGGGTACCTATACGTGATGAACAAAACGCCTATTGCACATTTGCATTTAAATCATGTTAACCCAACACGTTTTCTACAAGTCGAACACTGATTTGGATGAGCTGTTGGTGGTAGTGATGGTGGTTGTTATTCCGACGGTGATTCAGAAGCGGTGGTTATATCAGTAGCGGTGGTTAAGGTTGGTCTTAATTTATCATATCTGATTCATGTAGAGTTGTTGAAGAGCAAAAAGTAAATCCGTTGATGATGACGAAGAAGAAGCAAGACATGATCTTTCAACGACGATTTTAACAAATGATTGAAACTCGTCTTTTAGTTTAAGGTCTCCGTAACATTTCCGATTTAGATAAAGTAAAACAATTATAGATGATAAGGGCATATGGGTCCGTTCAAGGTAAAGTAGTAGACATAATTATGGGCAGAATGCTCAGAATGGATATTAGAATGGATATTAGGACAATATCTTTTGAATCTTTGGTTATTAAATAAGGATCTTATTTTACCTGTCTTTTTGACCTGTAAAAATGAGTTTTGGGGTTATTTGACCAAGTTTTTGCCATAGATCAGTAGACAAAAAATAAAATCAAATAAACAGTGATTCCAGATACACGAAGTTTTACATTTTCAAGCACTAACTGTGCACCTGGCTAGTATAAACATCCATGTCATGCTTCAAAAAAAAAATATCCATATCCATGTCTACTGATATATGTAGTTGGCGTTATCTCCCTTATGACGTTTTTATCTCCTCTATTAGAGAGGTTTATCTCGGTTTTAATGACCGTTCTTGTGTTTTATGGGTTTTAAGATCACTTGGGATGTTTTTCAACGACGAAAACTTCATCATTGTTATCTCCGGCGACGGAATCTTTACCGAAATCTTCATCATTTATTTATCCGGCGACGAAATCTTCATGAATGATGCTTTTGACGACGAAATCTCCATCACAAGTTTTAAGAAATTTGAGCAAATCACTCCAACTTTTGGAGAACATCTTTATGATGAAGAAAAACAAACAAAATGGTTGGAATACACTTCCGAGAAGAACCATTCTTCCTCCGACTTGATCGGTTCTTATTTATGCTTGTATTTGTTCTTCACCTGTAATCCTTCTCTTTCTCTTGTCGAATTTCTTGGTAAACTTGTACGGTATGTCTATTTGTATTTTCTTAATTTTGATTTTAAACCCATTGTAACCTTGAACTCCCATTAATAAAAAGGTTCTTTGTATAAAAAAAAAAAAAAAAAAAAAAAGAATTCGAACAAAAGCACGACATAAGATATTTAAAAGAACAATATAAAGTACTCAAAGAGGTGGCCTGACCTGTGGATTTTGTTGTTCTATTGCTTTGTTGTTGCTACTGTGATTGTCCTGTTCATCTTTATTATAATTCTGGTAGCGCTCGATCGTGTTTTGCATACTGGAACACCACATTCAAACAAAAAAAAGAATCAGTGACCACTGACCACAATCTTGTGATTCAAAACCAAATGAAACTGGAAAGTACAACAGTAAGATGGGAACTTTTTTCTTTTTTAGGCAAGTAAGATGGGAACTATTATCACTAAGGGCAATTCCTATGGCAATGAACATTTTTTTTTTTTTTGAGCCACGTGGATGAACAAACTGTGTTTTACACTATGAGAAACCCACTCAAAATGAACATATTTCAAAAATTGGGACCCACCACCTAATATAATATAATTTCATTTTCATTAAATATGATAAAATTAAAAGTTACGAAATATAATATAATAAAATTAAAAAGTTATAAATATAAAAATGTTTCCTTAATAGTTAAAAATTAGAAGAAGTGAGGTGTTTTTAACTTTTTGTAGTGGGCGATCTTACCATGCACGCCGGCGTTGGTTCTTTGATCGCGGGCGTTTTTTCTTTGATCGCGTGGTGCATAATTAAGCACGCGCTACATCATCCAACTCAATGAACAAACCAACAAATTTGTTGGTTTGAACATCCATTTTTCATGTTTGTTGATTCCATAGTGAGAACAAAATGAACAAACTTCAAGTTTGTTCATTCCATAGGAACTGCTCTAACAGCAGAACCAAGATGAATACACAAGATTTATGAACGGATGGTCAATGATGTGGTGTAAACTTGAATCCATAGGCCCCCAATTTTATCCAGGACGATTATTTAATTTTAAAACAAGAATTAACCATAAAGAGTCATCACTGTTTAATTTGTAGAAGATGACGACTCTCTAAAGTCGTCACTGTATGAATTTAAAGAATGACGATTTTTAATAATAATTTGTTGACACGATGAGAAGTTGTCATGGCCGTAATTGAATACCTTGACGACTTTTCACATGAATCTAGGAAAGAAAAAGTTAACTTTTACTTAAAAAAAATATACAAAAAAATTAATGAAGATTGAACCTCAATTAAATTAGATTAACACTAATTAAAATATTTGGATAAAGGATTATTGAAATTTGGTTTGGACGACCTTTTTTTGTCCTCAATTGTAAGGCCCCATATTAGTTTTTGAGGCCCCCAATTAAATCCTGCCAAGGGAACTGAGAAGGAAGAAAAAAAACACGAGAAAAAATAACGTATTCTTGCTGACAGTTTTTCTTGTTTTTAACGTTTTTTTAAACCCAAAACTGGTTTTAAATCCTAAAACACATACTCTAAGAGCAAGAAAATACTACTGACCGTTCTTGATCTTCGAAAAACACACACATCGTTCTTGGTCACGCTAATAATGAACTAGGAAAAAATAGATCTCTGGTTGAAAACCCAAAATTAATGAATAAAAATGATTGTTTGATAAAGATCTTGTTGAAATTGAGACAAAAATTAAGATCTAGAAAAGAAAAAAAATAAAAGAAAATAAAGAAAATAAAAAATTGTTCCAACTTTATGAATTTGAAGGAGGAGCTAAGATGAGAGACCAATCCGGAGAAAGAACAGTGAAAACTAGTTTACTTCTCTGAAGAAGAAGAAAAGGATACCTGGTAGAGCTGCTAGAGAATTCAGAGAGTTTTCCTTTTGGTGAAAAGACAATAAGAGCAACTTCAGCTTCACAGAGTACAGAAAGTTCACGAGCTTTCTTCAGGGAACCTTTTGTTTTCTTAGAAAATGTTGCATTTTCTGATTTCCTCCTCACCGTTTCTTCTTTCTCTTGACTCATTAAACTGTTATCCCCATGGTCATCAAAATCCAAAATCAAAGAAAGAAAAACAAGTCAAAACCAGCATAAAATTTAAACTGAAATCATCAAAAATAATACTAGGAGCTCAATCTCACTTTGAACGAAGAAAAAAAAGATGCTTCTGCCTATCTATCTATCTTTTTTTTTTTTTTTTTTTTTTTCTTTTCCTCCTTCCTAATCCGCAATGACTTTAAATAGAAAAAGAACAAACCCAATAAAAAAACCTTAACTTTTCTCTGCGACTCTGCCCATCTCAGCTCATAGTCATAACCCCCAAACCAAAACATTTTCATGTTGTACTTGGACCCGGTGCAAATCCGCTTTTTTACGGGTTTTGGTTCCACTACTGGACTCTGGTTTTCGGACCTGGTTTCAGTGATCCAACAGAGTCAAACACCGAGATGAGTGAAGAAAGAAGTCATGAGTTTGGGTGAGTGTGTTAGTCACACATCCATAACTTAACTGAAAAATGGATCGAGTCACGGCCATAGGGCGTGACCGTCATAACGTGTTTTGACGGGTGTGAGCACGTTTCGAGCAAAAAACGTGTTGTTTAGGGAAAAAAAGCGTTTATATGATGTTTTTATGAAATAACGGGTGTGATAACGGTTAAATAGAATAAATAAATAAATTATAATATGAATTTCCTATCTAACGGTTTTAACATGCGTGAAAACGGTTATATCAGGTCTAAGTAACGTTGTTACTACGTTTTTTATTTTATTTGTTAATTCATTTATTTTAATTTTTTTAATTGTAATTCTTAATCTTTTATTTTAGAAATAAAAAATTGATTAAAATAGTATTTATATATATTTTTTCTTCTAAAAGACGGGTATGAAAACGGAAAAAACAGTCTAAAAAACTTATGTTAAAATGTTGTTTAGACGAAAAAAACGTAAAAATCAATTTTAGAAAAATGGTTATCACATGCGTGTAAACAGATATAACGTGTCTAAATAACGCCGTTTTTACTATTTATCGGTGTTATTTAGACAAGCGTTTCGGTGACCCTCACGGGCACCCTACATAGGCGTGAGCGTATTAACGACCGTTTTTCAAACCTTGATCGAGACCATAAATGCGAGTAAGTCAAGACCACTTTTTTCCTTTTCTATACAGGATGATATTGTGGGCACCGACAGAAATTAGCCTAGTTGGTCAGGAGCCTGTCTCGCACATTTGAGGTCCGCAGATGAAGTCTGTGCTCCAAAGTTTGAAGAAATAAAAACTCGTCTTATATAAATTAATTGGGTTGGGCTGGATCTGCTCATGGGAGTAGACTCAATGGCTTCGGATCTGCCAGGGGAAGGTCCGAGCTTATACCATGTATTAAAACAAGAAGGAAGGAAGGAAGGAAGGAAGGAAGGGGAAGAAAAAAAACGATAGCGGTTTCTAGGTAATTCCTAAATCCTCTCGTTTGGGATTTTTAGGCTATTAAAAGGGTTCAAATTCTGACCTTCACAATGGAAGGAGCATGATAACAATCAGATCGCCTGTTTTCTGACTAGGGACAAAATTGAAATGTTCCAAAATATAAAGCCGCCGGTTAATAATTTTCGAAATAGTGTTTATATTTATTCAAATGATGATGATATATGCTTTGGTGGGGCAAGCGAGAGGACCAAGGCCATACCCTAGTTAGCAATTCGGGGTAGGGGTAGTAGTTCGGGACGGCATAAGTACGGGAATTATACGGATTCGGATAGGTTGGATTCGGTCAAAAATCCGATCAACGGTTCGTTGTTCGGAACGGCATACGTACGTGCACATTCGTGAGGTCCATATAATCCGCGAACTAGGTTCGGAGTTCAAATAGTTCGAAAGTATCATTCGGATTCGGTCAGTTCAGATACGTTCACAAATCATTTGGGAATTATTCGGAGAATTACTAACTAGGGGCCATACTCCATAGTGACATAGTCCCACTTGTACAAAAGTATTAATTTAGTTGGTTTTAAATTACTTGATAAAGACCTGCGCGGATATCTTCCATAGATATGGTAAAAGTAAGACTAAGTTGTATGGTCTTCCAATCTAGTATCCAGATTGGAAGATAGGACAACCTCCTAAGTCATATGGCAATTCTAATCTAGCATCTAGATACGTTGAATGGAACAACGAAAAGTAGATAAGCTAAATGGAACAGCGAAAAATAGAACTAGGTTGTGCTAACCAATTCCACGAAGTTGCGCTAAATGGAACAGTGCAACCATCTCAGCCATCGGATCAAAATAATAAAACAATCTCGCTGAACCATTCCGCAAAAAGTAGAATTTTGGCTGAGCTGAACCAATCAGCGAAACTCCCTCGCTACGAGTTGGAATGCGAGATATATCTGG
Organism: Papaver atlanticum; assembly: GCA_023531105.1. Taxonomy (NCBI): domain Eukaryota; kingdom Viridiplantae; phylum Streptophyta; class Magnoliopsida; order Ranunculales; family Papaveraceae; genus Papaver; species Papaver atlanticum. Next base: position 82,966 of record JAJJMB010003771.1, on the reverse strand, counting down.
AAATAGAAGTAGTGTTAAAGAATATGCAACAATTTTTGTGTAATCTGCAACGCTTTTTGTCTAATCTAGCGGCCAAATCTAGAACATAACTAACTTGAACGAAACCTATAATTCAAAAAGGTTACTTCTCTTTAATTCAAGCGTATGTAGACTTTTTTTTTAACTACTTTTATTTTATTTTATTATCGGTAAAGAATTTGGTGCGGATGAGTTTCGAACTCAGGTCACTGGTATCATCACCCAGTGACTTTACCACTGTTTTACTTTATTATATATTGTACAACTGCATCTATCATCTATGCACTATAAATGCAAATTTGGAAAATCCCCAATGACATCATCTCTTATATTTTTTAATGGTTTTTTTTTGTAGTTTCCAACGCATTGAATGGTTGTTATCTTGTGAATTAATGCACTAGGTATCAAAACCGGTATATGTTTTTAAATTAATTAATTTATGTTGGTGAGATCAATATGATTTATGGAATAGGTTTTTCCCATGATAGTATACGGGGATACTAGATTTCAATGGGAATTTTTTCCACTTTATTTTGGCGAAATTTAGTTTTTCTTCGTCTATCTAAATAGGTATATTTCAATTTTCAAAATGGTAAAAAAATCACTTAATTATTATAAACTAATATCAATAATTATATTTTCTTAAAATGTGTGAAAACCCTACCTTCCCCAATAAAACCTACCTTTTTTTTCCAATCTTGTGGTCACAATATTATTTTTCCGAATAAATTCGTTATAACTTTTCATCAATTTTAGTCATATAGAATTATAATTTTAAGATGAACCAAAAAGAAAACAAATTTTAAACCTAAACTCAATTAAGAAAGTAAAAATAAAAGAATCTTCTTCAATAAAATTGATAATTTATTTTGTGACCACAATTTTTAATTTTTAAAATTAAAAAAGAAAAACTAGTTCAATGGTTGCTAACAGTACCGTCGCAAAAAACTATGCTACAAATTTAAGGTGTTTCTGTTTGTAAATTTTTTCTAACTCTAAACACTAAGATGAGTATCATGTTAGAGCACTGCTCGGTCGAACTCGCAAGCGTTGCTATCTCAAACTTATTGTCAAGTTTAGTTGCAAAAACTATAAGTCTTGATTTCTAGTCTACTTATAGCTAAGTCTCGGAGTAGGATAGTAAGTGTAGTTGAGCTCTAGACTCCACGACGTTCATCATGAAAAGACGAAGAACTACTCAAGGAACTAGTGGATCTTCATCGACAAAAAGGTATGTGGAGACTTGAACTTATCTATCACTCAAAAGTCTATCTATTCTATCTCTTATCTTGAGACAAAATTCGTATTGCTATATAGACTTCGATTATACACATTTGCTATTTTGAGCCGAGTTTATCTCGCTTATCTATTTCTCGAAATATGTGTTGGGAAGCTTTCGCTTTGGCCAAGTTCGTCTTTACTCGTGACGAAAGTCATGTTGATTGTTTCAATCTCTTGAAAATCGCTTTGATGAAAAATAGTGTGTGAATAACCTTTATATAACATCCTCTAAGAATGTTTCAATGATTGAAATGAGAGTTTAGAATATATAACCTTGAATGGATATAAACATTGTATGTGAACTCATACTTGTGTAAGTCCAAAATCCTTGAACCAAAGTATGCGTACTTTACAAGTTTAGGATGTCCGGAGCTAAGTCCGCGTACCCGTACACGTACTGCCGGAAGTTCACATCCCGTGAATTTCTACTGGAGTTTGTTAACTGAAAATAAGCTCAATGCGGGTACTTAAGTATGCGTACCGGTATGCGTACTTGAGTAGGTTATTTTCTAAAAACGGTTTATTCATGAACTAAGACATTTATAAATTAAGGAATGCAATCTTTGCAATCCATGGCTATAATGTTCATGAATCGATTCGAGTGAATCAAAATCGTTTTTGCTTCGATTGTGTCTTATATACTTCTATGAGATCTAAGCAATTGAACAACTCTCTAACTAGTTCTTTTGAGTCATTCGATCTAGTTACGGTGAAGATGAATAAGGTTGATATGAAAGTGCTCATATGGCTAACCATTGGTTAACTATTATTGAACCAACTAGGTGTACACGTTTAGGTACGGTTACTCAAACGTAAATGAAGTTACATTTCATTTGTGTATAACAAGCTAAGTTCGTTCTAACGGTTGAAATATATTAGCTTGAATCTAATCAGGTGTTCATCTAACGGTGAATATTGAATGCTTTGTTACCAAGGTAACTTAGATTGCAAACCATGATTTTAAGAATATATAAAGGAGAACTCGAGCAACTGGGAAACCTAATCCCCACACCTCCTGTGTGATACTAGTTGTATAAGCTAGAGTTGATTCTCCTTTAACCTTAGGTTTCTATCGAGACCCTGTAGGTTAACGACTTAAAGACTTCATTGGGATTGTGAAGCCAGACCCATTTATTATATTTGTAGTTGCGTGATCTGATCTTGCTGTTTCTATCGTATTTGAGTACAATCGTAAGATTGGCTTGAGATTAATTTCTCCGATAGGAAAGATAGAAAAGTAGTTACAAACATTTTCGTCTCATCGTTTGTGATTCCATAATATCTTGTTTCGCTAGTCGATTAAGATTATTGTGAGGTGATTGATATTTCTAGGCTTTTCTTCGGGAATATAAGTCCGGTATATCAATCGGTTCCTGTTCACCTTGATTTACCGAAAAACGGAACAAAACTCGTAGGTATTTCTGTGGGAGACAGATTTATCTATTCTTGTAGACTTTTCTGTGTGATACAGATTTGTTTATTAAAGTCTTTGACTTTGGGTCGTAGCAACTCTTAGTTATGGGTGAGATCAACTAAGGGAATCAAGTGCATAATATCCTGCTGGGATCAGAGACGTAAGGAGCGCAACTGTACCTTGGATCAGTGTGAGATTGATTGTGGTTCAGCTACAGTCCAGACCGAAGTTAGTTTTTAGTAGGCTAGTGTCTGTAGCGGCTTAATACAGTGTGTGTTCAATCTGGACTAGGTCCCGGGGGTTTTCTGCATTTGCAATTTCCTCGTTAACAAAACTTCTGGTGTCTGTGTTATTTCTTTTCCGCATTATATTTTGTTATATAATTGAAATATCACAGGTTGTGCGCTGTATCGATCAATTTGTAAATCCAACCTTTGGTTGTTGATTGAAATTGATTGATCCTTCAACATTGTCTTTGGTACCGTTCAAGTTATTTCTCTTGTATTCAATCAGACTCGCATATTTCTATTTGTTTGAGTTAGGATTGAATCGAGAAATTGAGATATAACTCTTTGATATACTTTTTATTAAGATTGAGTCTGACTGTCTAGTTGATTCTCTTAAAAGTATATTGGAGTTAGTCCATACAGATTGCTAAGCGAAATATTGGGTGAGGTTGTTAGACTCCCGCTTTTTTAATTGGTATCAGATTAGGCAAACACGTTTAATACCTTATAAGTTTGTGTTTGTAGCGATCTTACTCTATGGACGACAATAATATCTCTGATAACGCAACATCAGTTCAGAGTTCCTCTGAGGTGTTTTAAAATCCTGATACATCTAAAAAATCTCCTATATCTGCCTCTGTGTCTGAATCTGCCTTCAACTGGGAAAAGTGTCTTGATGAACAGTTGGATGATCTTTCAGATGAGAGTGATTCAGAAGAAGGATAAGGTATTGATGAGGAAGTCTGTCAATATATCAATCTCTTTGACCATTCCTTGAAAGAAAAGAAGTCAACAGCTTGCTTGGGTAAATATTTGGCACCTCTCTGTCAAGAAAACAGAAAGATGAGAAAACTCTTTAAAGGTTATGATTGTGGGTGCAAACTACTACAATCTACCGTTAAAGATCGAGAAGAAGATTTACGCTCAAAAAGGTTCGAATGTGATAATCTTCTTCGAAATCTCTTTGTGTTGAAAGAAAGACTTGCAGAATCTGAAGCAAGATATGACTCTCAGCAAAAATGTTTTAATGACAGAGAACTCGGTCTTCTCGCCATAGAAATTTTTTTGGAGACTGATCTCGTTGCTGCCCTTGATAAGGTAAAATCACTAGAAGAGAATCTGAAAAGATTAAATTCTAGCTCTACAAAATTATCTTTTATGCTTGGAACATGTAAAGAACATCGTGATACACGTGGTCTGGGATATAAGGGAATATATGCTTCAAGTACTAGTAAGATCAATTTGTTCATGCTAATGACAACTCTTCATGTGAAAAAACTTTTCCAACAGCTGACGATCTTAGGAACAAGGATTGTGCTCCTTCGAATCCAACTCGCATGAGAACAGTCAAGAACAATTGCTATAACTGCTATTATTGAAGAAATAAAGGACACCTTGAACGGAGATGTCGTTTTCGACTGAGGAATGAAAAAACTTCACAACATTCTTGCATGGATGTCTAAAGAAGTAATTAAACCGGTCTCTCATCTTGCTAGAGTAAAAGGCAGTGTCTGCAATCAAGAGAAATGCTGTGATGAGTCATTTCTAGATTATGATTTTTCCTACAATTGTAGAAGGAAGAATGTCAGATGGTCAACTGACTCCTTAAATTACTTTGAGAAGAGAAAAAAGGCATATGAGAAAGAAAAAAGGTTCAAATTCCGTTACTCTCTCTGAAAAAGACTTTGAACCCAAGGTGTCTGCTCCAAATTTCATTCATATCAATAATCGAGTCTCGGAGCTCAAGACTAGCATAAACAGACTCAAATGGAGCATTAGAAAGGCAAGGAAAGCAGCAGATTCATGTATCCCTTGTTCTCCTCTCGTTAAATCTCTTTCGACTAATCCGAGTGATTTTTCAGAAAATTTTCATGAAAGAAAGAGAGAAGAAGTCAATATTCTTGATGAATGCTCATCAAAATATAACTTTACTGCTCAATGCAGCATCCTTCTTGTAATTGTGGAAGGATGCTCATAATTCTCAATAAGTTTTTATTTGTCTTGAGAAAGTATTCGTTGTTATAGTTTACTTTTCATTATCTTTTCCCTTTACGTAATGATGATCATAAAACTGTTAAGCCTTGCTCCAGTACTTTACAAGATGTAATGTTGTTGATCATTAACTCCTCAGAATAATTCCTTGTTAATTTCCTTGAAAGTTTTTTCTTCATTGACTAATCAGTTGTTGTTTATCAATAATTATCTTATGTTCTTTTGAACTAAGAATGTCATCAATTTGTATAGAACGATTCTTTAGTTTTTTTCGAGGCTTCTTCTAAAAATTTGGCTCCATTACTCTCTTGGTCGTGTACCAAGTTAGTAACCATAAGTGCACGCACTCCTGACCCGCATGGAACATATATGAGTAACCCTAGGGTTTCCTATGAAACACTTATATATGTATCATGCTCCTTTTTGATACATACATGTTCCGTAACGTTAAAGAAATTCTCCTGAATTTTGTGTGCACAATGGATGGATGCAACAAGGAAGACAATGTTGAGAAGGGCAAGACTATCAAGTTTCACGAGAACCCTGTTTTCATAACCTGCTATCATGTTGTTGATCGTGAAAACAAACTACCAGTTCAGATGTCATCACAACTGGTAGGAAATCTTCTTCGAGATTTTGAGATCGTTCGTGGACAACTTGGAATTGCAACAAGGAATCTTGAATATATGAAAAACGAACTGAAGAAAGCAACTGATAAGCTCGTCCATGTTCAATCTCTGGTTGCTAGTCATGTTTAATGTTTTTCGAATTATGTTCTCTAAGAGTTGTTTTGATTTTTTATAGGAAACTTCTTATGAGAATTTATTCTTGTGTTTTAAGAAGGATAACTAGGGTTTGGAATAGCCATTATTGTGATTACACATAGCTATGTCCAACGTTTTTCATCTTCAATGTTTTTAGATTTATTTATTTAAATTCTAAAGTTTGTTTGGAAGATGATTTTGCAGTATTAATTTTTATGGTTTTATATATTGCAACTTGTTATGGGATATGTATGTTTACGTCCGTGAACTATGATTGTCCCATACGTGGTCAAAAGTTAAGTCCTTCATATGTCGAAATGAAAGTATTGATAAAAGATTGATTGAACTTTTGACAAACAAAAGATAAGCCTATTATGTCATTATGCAAATATTGATGGAAGATAGGATGAGCTTTTGTTTACAAAGATTAAGTCTATTATATGTCATTGTGCAAATAGTGATGAAGAATAGAATGAATCTTTGTTTATTCCGCAGTATTGATCTTCCCTGATCCATATTTTTATATATATACTGTGCGGTTCCATAAGTTTTCTTATGTGAGCATTTCCGATTAAATTAATCATGGGTTCTCTGTGGTTAATTTAGTTGGGTTTTTTGGATACAAATTCATGTTCTTATGTGATTTGTTAATGTCCAAATAAATTTTTATTTTCTTGTAAAAGTAAGGTCGCTCTTGTTGTTCTTTCGGGAATGACATTTTATGGGGGAGAGTTCTTAATTGAACTTGTGCTTAATTGCCAAATCTTTGTGGGGAGTGCGGCTGTGGAATATTATAGGGTTTATCTTGTATCTTTATAAACTCCTTGATGAATGCATTTAGCTTCGGCTATATGATTGCATCTAAAAAGTTGATATGTACTTTCTTTTGGTCATGAAGTGTCTCTATGGAAATTTCATTAGGATCCCACTAGTTTTCGTACCTTTGCCAATTTTATTGACAAAAAGGGGGAGAATTAATGTGTAGTTCACACTACAAATACATATGGTTTTCGGATCATTATGTAAGGGGGAGTGGTTTTCATGTGAGATGAAGTATTGACTAAGTGGAAGTGATACATATCACCATAGTATTGTTGTCGAAGTTGTGATACAATTGAACTTTGATGCTGTGTAATAATACTATGACACTGGGTAACAATGATTGAGAGATTTTGTTTTCTCATTCTTATGGCTACGGATCTTCAACAACGGTGATGCTGATTTGAATATCTTTGGAATCATTGGAGTACTTGGAAGTGTCGAAGATTCCGAGTAATGTTGAAGAACCAAGGAGATCACACATGTGGATGAGAAGCTGCAAAGTTTATTTATTTTGTATTACATATGTATTGATAGTTTTGTCACTAAAATTGACAAATGGGGAGATTGTTAGAGCACTGCTCGGTCGAACTCGCAAGCGTTTCTATCTCAAGCTTGTTGTCAAGTTTAGTTGCCAAAACTATAAGTCTTGATTTCTAGTCTACTTATAGCTAAGTCTCGTACTAGGATAGTAAGTGTAGTTGAGCTCTAGACTTCACGGCGTTCATCATGCAAAGACGAAGAACTACTCAAGGAACTAGTGGATCTTCATCGACAAAAAGGTATGTGGAGACTTGAACTTATCTATCACTCAAAATTCTATCTATTCTATCTCCTATCTTGAGACAAAAGTCGTATTGCTATATAGACTTCGATTATACACATTTGTTATTTTGAGCCGAGTTTATCTCGCTTATCTATTTCTCGAAATATGTGTTGGTAAGCTTTCGCTTTGGCCAAGTTCGTCTTTACTCGTGACAAAAGTCATGTTGATTGTTTCAATCTCTTGAAAATCGCTTTGATGAAAAATAGTGTGTGAATAACCTCTATATAATATCCTCTAAGAATGTTTCAATGATTGAAATGATACTTTAGAATATATAACCTTGAATGGATATAAACATTGTATGTGAACTCATACTTGTGTAAGTCCAAAATCCTTGAACCAAAGTATGCGTACTTTACTGGTTCAGGATGTCCGGAGCTAAGTCCGCGTACCCGTACGCGTACTGTCGGAAGTTCACATCCCGTGAATTTCTGCTGGAGTTTGTGAACTTAAAACAAGCTCAATGCGGGTACTTAAGTATGCATACCAGTATGCATACTTGAGTGGGTTATTTTCTAAAAACGGTTTATTCATGAACTAAGACATTTATAAATTAAGGAATGCAATCTTTGCAAACCGTGGCTATAATGTGCATGAATCGATTCGAGCGAATCAAAATCGTTTTTGCTTCGATTGTGTCTTATATACTTCTATGAGATCTAAGCAATTGAACAACTCTCTAACTAGTTCTTTTGAGTCATTTGAACTAGTTATGGTGAAGATGAATAAGGTTGATATGAAAGTGCTCATATGGCTGACCATTGTTGAACCAAATAGGTGTACACGTTTTGGTATGGTTACTCAAACCTAAATGAAGTTATATTTCATTTGTGTATAACAAGCTAAGTTCGATCTAACGGTTGAAAGATATTAGCTTGAATCTAATAAAGTTTTCATCTAACGGTGAATATTGAATGCTTTGTTACCAATGTAACTTAGATTGCAAACCCTGATTTGGAGATTATATAAAGGAGAACTCTAGCAACCGGGAAACCTAATCCCCACACCTCCTGTGTGATACTAGTTGTATAATCTAGAGTCGATTCTCCTTTAACCTTAGGTTTCTATCGAGACCCTGTAGGTTAACGACTTAAAGACTTCATTGGGATTGTGAACCAGACCCAACTATTTTCTCTGTAGTTGCATGATCTGATCTTGCTTTTTCTATTGTATTTGAGTACAATCGTAAGATTGGCTTGAGATTAATTTCTCCGATAGGAAAGTTAGAAAAGTAGTCACAAACATCTTCGTCTCATCGTTTGTGATTCCACAATATCTTGTTTCGCTAGTCGATTAAGATTATTGTGAGGTGATTGATAATTCTAGGCTGTTCTTCGGGAGTATAAGTCTGGTATATCAATTGGTTCCTGTTCACCTTGATTTATCAAAAGACGGAACAAAACTCGTAGGTATTTCTGTGCGAGACAGATTTATATATTCATGTAGACTTTTCTATGTGATATAGATTTGTTTATTAAAGTCTTCTACTTTGGGTCGTAGCAACTCTTAGTTGTTGGTGAGATCAACTAAGGGAATCAAGTGCGTAGTATTTAGCTGGGATCAGAGACGTAAGGAGTGCAACTGAACCTTGGATAAGTGTGAGATTGATTGGGGTTCAACTACAGTCCAGACCGAAGTTAGTTTGTAGTAGGCTAGTGTCTGTAGCGGCTTAATACAGTGTGTGTTCAATCTGGACTAGGTCCCGGGTTTTTTTTGCATTTGCAGTTTCCTCGTTAACAAAACTTCTGGTGTCTGTGTTATTTCTTTTGCGCATTATATTTTGTTATATAATTGAAATATCATAGGTTGTGCGTTGTATCGATCAATTGGTAAATCCAACCTTTGGTTGTTGATTGAAATTGATTGATCCTTGAACATCGGTCTTTGGTACCGTTCAAGTTATTTCTCTTGTATTCAATTAGACTCGCAGATTTTTATTTGTTTTCGTTAGGATTGAATCGAAAAATTGAGATATAACTCTTTGATATACTTTTTATTAAGATTGAGTATGACTGTCTAGTTGATTCTCTTAAAAGTATATTGGAGTTAGTCCATACAGATTCCTAAGCGAAATATTGGGTGAGGTTGTTAGACCCCCGCTTTTTCATATCACACCTGAGTTATGATAGTAATAAAATCTATCCAAAGAGAATTATGAGATGCTAAAAAACATGCGATGAATTTGGTATAATATATAACATAATACATATGCTCCAATTTTATATATTTTTATAAATTTTATGTACATTGTGAGGCTACTTTACCATGGTTGCTAATATTGGGGAGTGCGGTTTGTATGGGAATGTATTAATTTGATAAAGAGTGATCGATGTTTTGTCTTTTATAGATTTTGGTACGCTTGAAAGTACGCTCACTAAATAGAGACACAAATGAGACCTAAACAATGTTGAGTTTTATCTTCCTATCATAAATAGAGACTAAACTGGTGGAAAAATAATCCTCCAAATGGTAAATAAAACCACGCAAGTATAATGTTTTAATAAGGGCTATTTAATAGTTGGTACCCAGCAAATGGCCAACACATTGCGTTGGTACCCAACATTTCAAATACAGTAGAAACTCTATATAAGAATACTCCATATAGGAATAACCTCCATATAAGAATAAAAATTTATGGTCCCGACTTGGGCCAGTTATATTTAAGAATAAACTCCATATTGGAATAAGTCATATTTTTTTCCGGTCCCGTCTTAAGGAACTTACCTCCATATAAGAATAATTGACATTAAAATATAAATAATATAGGTCTTGTTATACATTACAGTTGAAGATGAAGAGATTCTTGTAACTAATCTGCAAGATCCTTTTACTTCTAAGTGGATTTGATGCTTTGTTTTGCACATTTTCCATGTCCTGGTTGGAGTTTTGTGAGGATTGTGGTGCATACCAAACTTCGTATATCCACATTTGCAAACCAAACAACATTTGTACTACATTTTGGTGTTTCCTATGCTTATGTATGTATTATAACCAAAAAAATTGGTATTTCCATATAAGAATAACCTCTATATAAGAATAAATTTTTCGTAGTATCTAGAGTATTCTTTTTTTTTGTAAGTTCAAATGCATTCAAAAGACTAACTTAGGGAGTTAGGAACCCTTACATCATTGATAGTAGAGCCTTCTAATGCTGGATTAGGATTTCCATCCCTTGCATTAGATTTATCTACTTCTAAACTTTGCAAAATACAATTAGGTGGAGTACTGTTCCAATAAACAATATTAAAGAAGGTCTTTGCCTCTTTTGCAAGAGTGTCTGCCACATTGTTAGCTAATCTAGGAATGTAAAAAAAAACCAAAAAGTTTTGGCAATGATTAAATTCTCTTTTCACTTCATCCATAATTGCTTGATTCTGCCAGGAAATCTGAGAAGGTATCCCATTTAAGTAGTCAAAAAGGTTCTTGCAATCTCCTTCCACACTGAAGTTTGTCAATCCCCTTTCTGTCTCCCATTTGGCTCCCTGCAACAATCCTAAAGCTTCCGCTTCTTCTGGGGTAGAAGCTGTGAATGGTCCTGCTCTTCCTTGTTCAAACTTGCTTGCATCATTCCTAAGGATTAAAGAAAAACCTACAGTAATATCCATAGAAATCCAAGCAGCATCTATATTGAGTTTCTTTTGTGTTCTCCTAGGAGGAATCCATTTAGGAATCTCAATTTTATCTTTTGTGATCTGTCTAAAAGAAGAATTATCCTTACACCAGAAATCTAAAAATCTTTGTATTTCTATAGCTAATTGAGAGCTTGTTTGCTGTTGTTTTTCAAAGACTCTGTTGCATCTTTCCTTCCAAATGAACCATGCTTTTGTCAATATTATTTCTATGGGTATATTTGGGTCTTTCTTTCCTAACCATTCCTTACATATATCCAAGAAAGTAATAGAACTGTCAAAGTTCAGATCAACTGGGAATGGCTCAGCTTCCCAAACAGACTTGGCAAAGGGACAAAAAAGCAGCAGATGTTCTATGGATTCATAATCTTGACAACCAAAAGAACAGTTAGGGTGAATATCCTTCATAAATTTAGATAATTTCAGATTTGTAGAAATAGCATTTTGTAAACATTTCTAAGCAAAGATTTTTATTCTTTGAGACACATTTAGGTTCCATAAATTTTTCCAGAAGGAGTCTGGATGTCCTAAGTTGAAGTGGTTCACTGTTCTTTCATTAAGTTTGTCATACATAGACTTAACAGTGAAAATTCCTGAGTTAGTAAGAAGCCATCTGAGTGTATCTGGTTTGTTTATGGCTATTATAATGTTACTGACTTTCCTTGCAATATGTTCTCGAAATAGTTCAAAAATTAAAGGGGAATTCCACTTCTTAGTGATGGGATCAATAAGATCCTTCACAAGTGTTAAGTGAGAGTTAGTAGTTGTTCTAAAGGTACTAAGGTTTTCTTCCAATTTGGGTATCCATCTATCATCCCATATATTAATGTTATTGCCATCTCCTATTTCCCAAATATTCTTTTGTTCAACAAGATGAATACCCTTACTTATACACTTCCAAATCCATGAACTGGTTGATGGAATTTTTGCTTTAAAAGCAGAGGACTTTCTGAAGTATCTAGGCTTTAGTTGTGACACCCAAAGGGCTTCAGGCTCAGTTAGCAGCCTCCAAGCTAATTTGGTTATCATAGCTAAGTTAAATTTGTGAGCATTTTTGAATCCTAACCCACCCTTACTTATAGGTTTACAAAGACAAGAATAAGATTTTGGGTAATATCCTTTGTAATTAGTTTCCTTGCCCCACCAGAAATCTCTTTGCAAGGTATCTATTTTTTTTTTTTTTTTGATTTTCTTTGGTAAAATGAAGCAACTCATTTGATAGCTAGCCATACTAGCCAAAGTTGCCTTGTTAAGAACCATTTTACTAGCCTGAGCAAGTAATTTTCCTATTCAACCTTGTACTTTGTGTTCCATTTTTTCAATTATTCCCTCAAAAAGCTTTATCTTTTCTTTATTAATAAAGAGTGGAGTTCCTAAGTAAGAGTCTTTTAGGTCTATTTTTTTATTTTCAGTAATTTACTAATCATTCTTTGATGTTTGGGTTGAACTTTTTTTTCTAAAGAAGACCCCTTATTTATCAAAATTTATTAACTGTCATGAAGCTTTACCAAAAGAGTCAATCAGAGCTAAAATATTATGTCATTCTTTAAGATCATCTCTAATGAAAAGGAGGCAGTCGTCAGCAAAGAAAAGGTGTGAAATATGACTATTCTTAGGGGTTATTTTAATTCCATTTATTAACATCTCTTTTTCACAAGATAAGACCAATCTGGAGAAGATTTCCATGCAAATTATGAACAGGTAAGGGGAAAGTGGATCCCCTTGCCTAAGACCCCTAGAAGGATTGAAATAACTCCCAGGGCTGCCATTGAGTAAAACTGCAATGGATGTAGTTGATATGCATTGAAGAATAAGGTTGCAAACATTGTTGTCAAAACCAAATTCCTTCATTGAAGTGATCAAAAAGTCCCAATCTACTTTATCGAAAGCCTTAGACATGTCAATTTTGATTCCCATTCCATCATGTTTCACCTTCTTTTTCTTAAAGGAGTGAATTAACTCTTGAGCAATAACAATATTGTCAGAGATTTTCCTTTTAGAAAAAAAGGCAGCCTGGAAAGGAGAGATTATAGTGTTTAGTAATGGTTTCATCCTATTAGCTAGGATTTTAGCTATTATCTTATACATGGTATTGCAAAGTCCTATTGGTCTAAAACCACTAGGGTCTTTGGGGTGTTTACTTTCGGGGATAAGGAAAAGAAAGGTTTTGTTGAATTCAGGGTGAAGCACTCCCGATTCAAAGAAGTGATGGATAGCAGAGACCACTTGTTCTCCTAATGTTTCCCAGTTAAGTTTGAAAAAACTAGCTGGGAAACCATCTGGTCCTGGTGATTTGTTTGGTTTTAGTTTTTTAATAACTAACCAAATTTCCTCAACTGAAGGAACATAGTTGAGAGAATCATTCTCTTCTGAAGAAACGCAAGGATGAATATTCTGAAATAAGAGAGGATTAAGGGAGGGGGAGGGAAAGGAGCAGAGAAAAGATTTAAGAAATAGTTTCTTGAATTTCAGGTCTTTTGAAGGTAATTTCATTATTACTCCTTTTCAGGCATTCTATATTATTCCACTTCCTTCTTTTCATGGTTTTAGTATGAAAGAATTTAGTATTTTTTCCCCTAATTGGACCAAATTATCCTTAGATTGTTGTTTTTCCATTGCTTCCTGGATATCATAGAGTTTTTCTAATTGAGAAAGTTTTTCCTTTATCTTATCTTCTTTTTTGTATACATGGCTGGATTTATTCAAGTTATCTATTTGGACTAAAATACTTTTGATTTGTTTAGAAGGGAGACCAAAGATGTTTTTCTTCCAAACGTCTAGGTTGGTTTGTAGAGTTTGAAGGTTCAAAATCAGGGAGTTGGTAGGGTTATCTCTAATAACATGATTCCAAGATTCTTTAATAGTTTGAACACAAGAGTTTTCCTTTCGCCATGTGTCATAGAATTTGAATGTATATTCTAGTTTGATGAAATTAGTATCTAAGTTTAAAGCTATAGGACAATGATCAGAACCAGCTCCCATTAAGTGTGTGAGCACAACATTAGGGAATTGAGAGATCCATTCTACATTAGCAACTGCTCTATCTAATCTCTCTTGGATATTAGCAACATCCTCTCTATGAATTATTCCAAGTATATTCATATCCTTTTAATCCTAAATCTAAAAGACCTGCTTTACTAAAGATATTGTGATAGTAATCACAGTCGGATTTTTTAAAGGGTAATCCCCCGATTTTTTTCTCTTGACAGAAAATCATATTAAGGTCTCCTAAGAGAATCCAAGGCATTGATTGTTTGTCTACTTGTTCAGAGATATCAGTAAGAAAATCCCAAGCTACATTTCTATTAGCAGGATAAGGGCTTCCATAGAAGCAAGTTAGTAACCACTTCTGAGATTCAGAATTTGTTTGAACAAGGATATTGATCATGTTAATATTCCAGTGTACTATTTCAAAGGAGAATCAATCTACCCATGCTAGAGCTAGGCCTCCTACTAGTCCTATAGGGTCTACAATATGTGTATTAGGATTATTTTTAAGAAGGTCTTTAACTAATCGTTTCTGAGATTTTGTTTCAGATAGAAATAAAATTTCAACTTTATCTACATAAATCAGTTGATTTAGATGGTTTTGAGTGAAAGGGTTACCACGGCCCTGCACGTTCCATGCTATAATTTTTATAATTGCTACAAAGATACAGAAGATTTCAAGATAAAAGGGGAAATAGAATTCTAACTTAGATGGGGGTCTAAGGGATATGCAAAGGGGTCTAAGCAATCTAAATTAAACAGCAATTAAAAAGAATTTTAAAAGGAATACTGATAGAGATTAGGGTTACCTGAATTTCGACCTGTTGCTCAGATGGGGAATCCAAAATGAAGGGAATTGGTAAATAGCCATCTGCTATCTGTGTCTGCTCCCCCCCTAGAGTATTCTTATATAGAGGTTCTACTGTATTAAGGGTTGATACCTGGGTGTGTTAGAGACCGTCAAGTCAAACAGTTGACTTAACCCTCCGCTAACTAAATAATTAAACTTAATAATAAACTATAATTATTTAACACCGTTACAAACCGTTGGTACATGACCCTACTTATTTAATCTTGTGGTTCACTACGGCTCATTTGATGGTTTGTAGTAGATATATCATTCTTACACGGTCGCACACCATTTTCGTCAGCTTCTTCACAATCGACAACAATCAATGGCAGCGAGCATTGTCAATCTCCGTTCTATTCACCATCCCACTAAAAACCCACACCAAACATGATGATCAGCGCAGCAGCAAGACTTAGTAATAGAGCTGATCGGTTAGGCATTTACACAAACAACTTGTGTGTGTTTCAATTGGTTGTCGTAGAACAAAATGTTGGAGTTGTAGTTGATTTATATAGCTCCTTCCGTGCATTCATGAATCCACACACACCAAATCATTCATCATCCTTCCATAATTCTCAATCAAGTCCTAAACTATTACCGAAAAATTGGTCATATGGCCAAAAACCATAAAGCTTGGTAGTATTGGACTGCTAAAGTATGTGTCCGGGAGAAAAAGACATAGAAAAAAAGAGACCGGGATACCCTTACGGGTAATATCTTTTTCAACTTCGTTCATATCGTCCTCTCCTATTCTTTTTCACCCATCATCAGTATTCTCTCCACCATCTTCTTTTCTCCTTATTCTTCTTCTTACATAAAAACAACCACCACCATCAACGTCGACATAGAGACCATCCCACTATTTCGAGAAAAACTAACATTTTCAATCAACTCCAACACTATTTCGAGATGCCCTAATTTTTCTAAAATTCTCGATTCAATTATTCCCTAAAGATCAAAGAGGTTGTTTATTTCATCAAATATGAGCACTAAAGGACCTAAAACTCGCAAGCTCCTAACCCTAATTTTTAATTTTTGATATTTGAATTAGGAAATGGAACACTGGGTTATCAATTAAGTATCCATTTTGAAATTAGGTTTTTGAATTGGGTATCTAATTTGAAATGAAACTTTCGGTATATCAATTGGTTGATTTTTATTTTTATTTTTGAATTGAAATTTGAACAAGAACAATTTTCTGGTAATACTGCATGATTAAATTGAACTTGGTTATGTATTTGAGATATACCTGGGTGCATCTTTGGTAAATTAGGTTATGTTTGGTTTGCATGTTGCAGTAAACTCAGGTGCACCTAGGTGCATCTTGCATAAATGTGGGTAAGTTTGGTTTGCATGTTGCACCGAACTTAGATGCACCTGGGTGTATTTTGGGTAAATCTGGCTCTGTTTAGTTTGCATATTCCAGTGAACTCAGATGCACCTGGGTGCATCTTGAGTAAATTTGGCTATGTTTAGTTTTCATATTGCAGTGAACTCAGATGCACCTATGTACATCTTGATTCGATTTGTTAAACGTCGAATTTCATCGTGAAGTAAACTCAGATGCACCTGGGTGCATCTTGATTCGATTTGTTTATATAACATGGGTTTTCTTTGCTCTTCTAAGATGTGGTGCACACTGCTTCAGCCAGACACTGGTAGAGTTTTGAGTTGTTGGGTGAATAATCTGCTCATAACTTTCTAATGCTGTATCTATTGTGAGTGTATCTCTTATTGAATTTCATATTTTTGGGGTTAATGTTGTTATGCTACTCAATAATATACTACCATCATCTATGCCTTGAGATTTCAATCTCATTTTGGCAATTTGAAACATCCAAATGTGTCGGTCTACATTGTCTGAATCTTTATTGTGATATATTTGGAAACTAGAATTGTTGTTATGGCTAGTTTTGGTAGCCGTCGGTAGTCCTATAACGTGCGTACACATTAATTATCCTGACTTGATTATATTCTACCCTCGCACATTTCTCCTCCAACTGCATCATGTTATTCGACATTGGTTATGGCCACGTGCCCACTCTTCTTGAGTTATAACATCTTATATGATACATTTAAGACTCAGTATCTTATAACCAAATTCTATTTTTCATCTTGCAGTAAACTATGATACACCTGGGTGCATCTTGATTAAATTTGGTTAAAATTCAATTTCTATTTTGCAGTAAACTTAGATGCACCTGGGTGCATCTTGATTAGATACGTTAAGTTTTTTTTCACCGTACAGGTTGCTCAGATGCACCTTGGTGCAGAATTGGCTACATTTGGTTAAATAATATTTTTCATATTGGTCTAAACATATAATCTGATGATGGTTTTGCAGTGGCGACGATTTCAACAATGTAGTTCAGTACTTCATGGATTGGGTGATGTAAAGTGGGTATGAATTTCTAAGTCAAGAAACTGTAATGGAAAAGGTAAGGACTGAACGAGTACAAGATGTAATTCTCCTAGATGAAAGAAGTTGTTGGAAGAAAGAAGACCAATGATGTCATTTAGTTTAGAACTATGTTTTTTTTTTTTTGGTGAAACTTTGATCTTTTTTGATGTTTTCTAATTGTATTTCATTTCTTAATCGTCAATCTGAATCATCTGATATGATCCAAATAAAAACATACTTGTCGAACTTGATTCGAAAATCGACTTAATATTATCCCTTATTGGCAGATAATTTCACCCCTTATATATTTTCTTTGTAAAATTTGAATCTTGTCAGATTGTGCATTATGCACCAAGGTGAAACCTTAGAACTCTGCATTATGCACCCAGGTGCAACCTTACAAAATGTATTTTCATGCCAGACTGTGCATAATGTACCCAGGTGCAAGTTTGGCGAGAACCAACTTTCCTAACAAAAACCAATTTTCCTGCAAAGTAGTATTTTATTTCATGGTTTTCACATTATAAAGACTATTACAACAAAGATTGCAAACCCAGACAACTCAAAGAGGACAAACGACCCTTATATATATGTAAAGTAAACAAGAGATTTAGAGAGATGAACCACAAAAGGGGGAGAAACTGAACTAAGGATCGACAACACGAGCACAAGAATGAAAACACAAGATATGAGGGGAGTGAATGAGGAGTAGGAGATTGATGGCATAACAACGACAACAACCCATAACACTTCCTTATTGAATCTAACACAAACCCATTACTCCAAGCTTCAAGTTGAACTCAAATTGCACTTAAATCACCTCTATTAATCGTGAAATTGATGGCACACCCACACAAACAATTGAAATAAAACATGTTTCTTGACTGATATATCACCAAAAATCATCCATAGTCACAAAAATTCAATCACAGCAGCAACACATTTCAATCGAAGGGAACTAATCACTAACATAAATCATTTACCCATCATACTAAAGGCTATTTCTAAGGTGTTCGGGCAAGAATTCCTGAAATGGCAGCAAAAAAAATCCCTACATTCGACAGTGACCAATCATACTATGGTGGTTTAGGCATTGTATCAAGTGAAAAGACGAGGGTAACTAAATATACCTCAACCTAAAACTTTTCCACCTATAAGTCCTTTCTCCGAAAGTGATTATCTATGGAATGAGTCGATACAATACAACAAATCGATTCAAACTTCGTGTGATCGTCTACGGATACGAGATCGAGACAATACGACAACAAGATAACTTGTGTGATTGACTATGGATACAAGATCGAGACAATACAACAACAAAGTATGTTTACTTGATAAATGGTTCGGACTTAACCAAACACAATAGGATTACTATCAAGTAAATAGGAATTAACGTTTGTGTAATTTACTTTAAATTATAATAAGAACAATTATAATTGCGGAAAATAAAAGTAAATGACACAGCAAGATTTTGTTAACGAGGAAACTGCAAATGCAGAAAAACCCCAGGACCTTGTCCATAATTGAATACTCTCAGGATTAAGCCGCTATACAAAATCAAACGAACTTCGTATAGTTGAGACCAAGCAACTAAACCTATAGTTCACCTAGTTCCGTCTGTATTCCCACGCCTCCAACTTGTAATAAGTCACGTACTTGGAACAATTCCTTTTGTTCGTATTCCAAACAGTAAAGGAACAACAAATTTGTTTGGTAACAACTCTTTTCAACCAAGTGATGTGAGTTCGACAAAAGGCTCTTCCGTTTATCTCAATGAACACCTTTGTCAGGTCCTTAGATCTATCCAGTAACAACTACAAAAGTAATTTTCCATATTTTGCAATCAATACTTTGAATCACAAAGAATTGTATTGATGCCGATCTACTCAACTAATCAATCCAATCTACCACAATGATAAACTGATTATAGTTGGATCCTCTTTTAACCGAAACAAGTATTGTGCACACCAAAGATTATGAACCCAAATCATAAATCTTTTCCGTCTTCAAATCTTCTTAGATCTTCAATAAACACCTGCACACAATCAACTTGAATCTCTTGTGATCAATCACACACAGAACGGAGTCTGTTAACAATGGATTATCACAAGACGTCTTTAGATCTACAAACAATCTAAAGATCCCCGTCGAAACTTCGATCTAGTTTGATTGAATCTTATATCTGAAGAGAAGATTCTCAAGCATAAACAAACAAAGTGCAATCAAAGTTCAACAACCGTTAGTCAATCAAATCAATCGAACACTAATAATAAACCGCAATTATCTAGTTTCCCACCAACGGTACTAATAGAGCTTCTCAATCCCAAAGAAGTCTTTAAACCGAGCGGATGTAATAGATTTCGCCTAATTAGGTTACTTTCCTCTCCGAATAGGCGGCTCCACAAGTAACAACACAACTAGGTAGTTTTGCTGGCTCTGAGGATTAGTTTGCTAGAAATGCAAACTTTGATATTTATAGACAAGGAAGTTGGACACCAAGGAATTTCCAAAACCGAAAATATTCTCAAGATATGCAATATATTCCAAATTCGGTTTCCATAATTCCTGGAAATGCTTTGTCCAAATATTGACCGAAAATCTCTTAGAAAATATCCAACTAGTAAATGCACATTACTAATTTTCATTTTCCAAAAATAAAAATAAAAACCTTAAATAAAAGATTCTCAATTTATTTTTCGATCCGAGATTTTCCTTTAGCTATTAAGGAATATCTTTGAACAATAAAAGATAAGCGTTACTGCACATGTTCAAAGTATGTCGACATCTTAACTTTGTAAGTCCTCTTTCATACTTACACTCTTGGAATCGATTTGACACACTTTCAAACAAGTTTAGAATTGGTTCGTCTGACTTCCAAGAACTATGTGATTGATCAAGAACACTCAATAACCAATCATGGGTTTCACGGTTCTACCAAAACAAGTTTCGGTTCTACCTTCCATGTGAGTACTGGATTTAGTCACACTAGCTTTCAAAAATTCGGTTGACTAGGTACTAGGACCGGTTCCCACATATATATGGTATCTAACTTGTATTTGTTGCACATGTCCATAGGATCGGTTCCCCTTTCACTAAAAACGTGTTGCACATGTTCATAGGATCGGTTCCCCATACACTATAAACTTGCTGCACCTCTTACAAGGATCGATTCCCTCTTGTGATTGGTTGCACCTCTTACTAGGATATGTTCCCCTTTTCCTAGAGTTGGTCATACCAATAACATTAAATCGATCATACGATCTCAGGTGATTACTTATGATCGGTTTCACTAATAAAAGTCATACCAATACAAAAGTCAGGCCTTGTGAATAGTTTTACCAAGAACATAAACAAGTCATGAGCGGTTATACTAATCACACATATTGGTAGTTCAAAAGATATGCAATGAATAACAATACCAATAAGCCTACCGATTTCCCTTTCGATTCACAAACCAAGTTTATGAACTACTTCCTTTAAACGAATGTAAAATATTGTTTCCTAGGATGAAATCTTCACCTCATACCCATACATAATCACAATAGCATTCAAACGATTATGTCGATGTCTTATATACGAAGTTCAAAAGATAAGCGTTATACTTCGTATTGTATTCCTTAATACTATGTCTAACTAGAGTATAATCATTCATGCTTCGCATTTATGTTTTCAATATGCACGACTTGAAAGATACGTTAGGGAATGAAACAGTTCAAGTCAAATATTACTAACCTCAAGTGGAAGGATGATGTCGTCGTTGTAGCTCCTTGCTTCTTCACTTCTTCAAGTCTTCATGTAATACTTGTAATGTCTCATATCCTAATACTTTCAATCTAACCTATACGAAGTTGACTCTAGTACATAATCAAGCGACTCTTTAAATGAGTTTTTGTTCACTAAAATATGACAACCAAACTTGACATACCAACGCTTGGTGGGTTCAACCGAGCTATGCTCTAACAATCTCTCCCTTTGTCAATTTTAGTGACAAAACTCTTACATCATATGGATAAACAAATTACAATAATTCATTACACATACGCTTAATTCCCAAATTCAATAACACAATAACCTGTATACATTCAATCCATAAATGTCGTTGTTGACATTATAATAACAAAGCTAATACTCCCCCTAAAGGTAAGATAGGTAGATTTTCAATCCGCACGTCTTTGTTATTTTCCAAATCAATATGATATGCTACTCCCCCTTAGTTTATGCTTTACTCTTTCGTTGGATAAAATGTTTAAGCACCATTGTCCTTTCCCTTAGTGATACCAATCAATATAAATCAATACTAGTATCACTTGTTTACTCCATATATTTCTCCCCCTTTTTGTCACAAAATGACAAAGGTAGAGAAAATAAAGGTCGAACCGAAAGGATTTTACAAATCTCAAATAGACTTGCAACCTATAAGAGTTAAGCACGAGGGTTCCACACACCATTTTTTTATAACCAATATCAAAACCGAAACTACAAAGTAATTTTGTATTGATATGTTACCAAGGAAACAATTGCCCAAAGCAATTTTCCCTAATAGTTTAGCATACCAAAAATCGACTAAGCACCTTAGTTCCTTTGCCAAACCAATTGTACAAAAACAATCGCTTGTTCGATAAGACCAAAATAAAGATAACTCTATTTTTCTCATAAGGTTCTAATTATCCATATAACTTAGACCTTTCACTTTTAAACAAGACAAGTACTAGGTTAGTTAATTAGCAATTCTTGTTAAGGCATTCGATTAGACTTGAATAACCGAAACCTTTACTTTGATAAGTCTAACTAAGATCAGAATTAACTTAATTTCTCTTATCTGGAATCGAATTGGGCTAAAAAATTCATCCCGAAAACCTTTTTCGTTAAGCCATAAACAATTCATAAAAACCAAATAAATCAACTTGCATAATTATTTACCTCAACTGGAAGCAATTGAAACAACATAGACATTAAAGCACCGCAATTGCACCGAAATTTTGTAAGCTTAAACGATTGATACCAAACAATAAAGCAAGATAACAATAGTTTTTCTTAACTGGATACAATTGAATCACACACACATCCATACACACATAATGGAATAAAACATCAATTGTACCGAAATTTTGTTAAGCAAAAGCAATAAACATATGCAATAAAATCAGGCTTTTCTTAAACAGGAAAATGATTAACTAATAAAGTCGTTACCTCAAATTTTGCATCCACTTCTCCAATATGTTTGCATCTTCGTTCAAGGGAGAATTGATACCGAAATATCATTATGGTGTCATCCTTATGCAAAACAAAAGAATAACAACAACCAACCTTTACCAGAGAAAGGTTGAAAACCGGTTTTAACTATTGCAAGCAAAAGTTGAAAACCCCGAAACACATATGCTTTTATGCTAAACCAAACGATTCAACATATTGTGATTTTTTCACATATTGTTTCAATCAGAACCCCTCATGATCCTTTGATAAATCCTACCAACATGGGCTAGAACTTAATCCAGCTAAACCAAAGAGTCACCCAAACCATAAGGGTTCACAACATTATTAGATCGAATATCAAGATAATAAAACCGAAATCAAGCATCTCATAAACATACATAGCAATAAGATAAAGCATTCAAGCACAGGCTATGTAATCATAAACTATCACAAGAAAAATTATAAATCAAATAATTTTATTCATAATAATAGTTTTATTCCGAATAGACTTTATTGAAATAAATCAAAAACTAATGTCTATTTTCTCATTTTTGAAGCTCTAATTTCAACCTTTTAGAGTTTCCTTCATAGTTGAAGTCGGATCAGAAGATTTTACTAGATTCCAATCATCTTCTATAATTACTAGTCTTGATTCAAGACTAACAACATTATCATTGACTTCCTTAACTTCCTTTCGCAAATCCTTTTCCATGTTCTTTACTTCACATAAGATTAGATCTAATTTTAGTGAAAGATTCTTTGGAAGATTATTATGAGAGAAGAGATCTCTTCATTAGGAACATCTTGCTGAAGATCTGGAGATGAATCAGAATCGCCATCAGAAGAGTCGAGACGAAGTTTCTTGTTAGGAAACAATATAGTCCATACTTTTTCGGTTTTGCGAGAGTTGTAGCTAGAGGTAGATATTCTGTCAAATCTCTATGAAAATGAAGTAAGAGGTCTTCCCTCTTATAAGTTTTAGAACTTTTTCTCAAAATCTTTGAGAATATTATTTCAATTAAATTCTTAACCGAAAAAACATTTTTAGAAATATTTTTATCCAAATATTTACATTTATATCCTTACTGTATACTTTCAAGGGTAACAAATAAGGATCCATGATAACCAGTTAGGTTGTCACTTTTTGTTGTTGAATTTTCTTCCCTTGAAGATTTCAATATTCATTACGTTTGAACTTTTAGGTTTAACCCTTAATCTTGATGTAAGATCTTGATGTTCAAAAAGTTTATTTTCCCTTTCAGAAGAGATTTTTGATCTACACTTAGATCTTGAATCTTTGGTTTTATACAGTCTCCCTCTTTGTTTAGTATTAGGACATTGTTTTTGATAATGCCCTCTTTGCTTGCACTTGAAACAAACACTAAAAGAATTACGGTTTCTTGATCTAGATTTTGCAAATTTGTTTGGCCTTATCTCTTTGCCTTTTGATGCATACATACCAGGTGATAGTTTTCCAAAGCAATTGAGTCTATCTCTCAGTTTCTGATTTTTTGCTTTTAGCTTCCTTATCTCATCTTGACAACATTTAATGTCGAGAATGAGTTTAGATACTTGTACCTTTTCGGTACATTGAGATACCTCGATTTTCTCCAGTCGCTTGTTAAATTTTTGTTTATCATTCAGAAAACTCCGTTTGAGTTGATCAAGTGATGATTTTATTCCAATGATGTCAGATTCAAGAACATGAGTTCTTTTATCTTTACATGGAAGTGTTTCTTTGAAAATCGAAGGAGTAAACTCTTTTTGAGTATCTAGAGTTGGAAAGAATTCAGAATCATAGACTTCAGCAATGGTTGTAATATGATCTATCATGTTAACTTGATCATCCTCATTAGGACAATAATCAAGTGTGGCAGTATAAGCGTTTCTCTTCCACTGTGTGTCCTTGGTTGGACAATCTGGAGAAATATGACCAAACCCTCTACACTTATAGCATTGAGGGATAATATCATCATCATCCCAAGTGTCTATACGAAGTTGAATCTAGTACATAATCAAGCGATTCTTTCAATGAGTTTTGGTTCACTAAAATATGACAACCAAACTTGACATACCAACGCTTGGTGGGTTCAACCGAGCTATGCTCTAACATCAAGAACTATATATGCACAACTGGTGGTTTGAAGAGATGTGCTCTCTACTGAATTTTAAGCCATTCATCATGTCCTTCCATGCATTTGATAGTAACCCATATCTACTAAGACATTCAATCATTCAAAATATTTCAGTTTCTCACCCATTTTCAGCGTAAATACACGGAAGAGCACATCATTTCTTGACTGTATGGACGACTAAAAGAGAAGAAGAAACAACGTTGTACATTTCTTATTTGGTGATCTCTCTTGCTGAGATTCAAACTCGAACAGAACCCAACTCCAATTTATTCCCAAACTTTGAAAATCCAATTGAACCTCCTACATTACCGATCTGCATCTATATTATTACTCAATTACCAATGCCCAATTCTTCATGTATTGATTTCATCCAAATCTTGTTGTATATCCTCAAAATCTCTATCTCATCTCCATTAACATCTCAAACTCGAACCAAAAATATGTTGATGCCAAATCCAAATTTGTTGTTGTCGAACAAATTTAAGTTTATGTCAAGAAACCCCCAAATCAATTGTAAAAACATGAACGAACAACCATGATTTTGTATAAATTAATTCACAACCATTATTAACTTGAAGTAGATAACCTTTACTGATTTCTCAATATCCGCAGACAAATTCATCATCACCATCTCCTTCAATTAAAACCATCCATCAAAACACTTATCAGTGTTCATCACGGAGTCTCATTCTCTTTGGGAGCGACAGCTTGAGAAGGTTTTGAGTTTTATTGTTCTTCATTAGAGAATGAGAGGGTAATTAGTCTTCTTCTATAAAATACGGTCACACAGTTTGGGCAAGATATCCAATTCTGGATATTAGGAAAGTATATTGAAGATTTAGGATATTAGAACAGTATTCCTACTTTGCTTGTCTTCTAGACCCAGAAATCCAAATCCAAGGGCTATTCAACCAAAAAACTGAAACTATTAGTATACTTCATGAATTCATGGTCACTGTTTCTCATCTTCCATATGTTTTTGTTCAAGAACACTGCCCAAATAAAACAAAAACCGAATCACTCTGCTACCCAATCCAAATCCATCTCAAACCTAACCTTTCTAATCAAATAAATAAATAATTGTTTTGATCCTAAATGGTGTTCGAAGTAGCTTTGTTGCTTTTGATGTTGTTGTTGAACCCCAAAACAAAAGACCTAGAAACATTTTTCAGGGAAAAGGTCTGAGATGTAGCTGATGTTGAATATAGTGGAGATGGGTTCATGACAAAAACTCATTTTCAATAAAAAAAAATGAAAAAATAAACAAACAATTTAGATTTAACTATCTAAAATCCCTTATTAACAAGGAACTGTAAACTAATTTAGAAACGAAAATCTGAATTACAACAGTACCAACATAAGAGAAGGGTGAAGATGGAGATTCAAAAGGAGTTTAGGATTTCACCATTTTTTTGAAGGTCGAATAAAAAAAAAGTTTGGAACTCAATCTGAGTCGGAGAAGACGGAGTTAAGAAGAAATGGACAGATGTTAGAGCTTTTTTCTGACATTGTCAACATTGTTAAGGTTAAAAAGGTAACTATCGCAATTCAGCTTGGAAATATGAACTCGGTTAACTCAACCGCTTGACTTGACGGTACCAACCCTTAATATTTAAAATGTTGGGTATCAAAGCAATGTGTTGGATATTTGTTGGGTACCAACAATTAAATAACCCTTTTAATAATGGTTGTATTAAAGCTTTGGTTGTATTAAATCTAATGTTTCTAAAAATCCTCTCTCCTCTCTAGCTTATTCTCAAAACCTTAAAAATCCTCATCGCCAAATTTGAGATTGATTTGAGGATGTATTTTTTCCTCTTTTCTTGTTTTTTTTTTAAATAGCTAGTAGTTTAGGTTAGATTTGTTTAAGCGTTTTTTTTTTTTTTTTTTTTGAATCTCCATTATTTTATAGGAGATCTTTATAGTGTTCTTGTGGGTGTTTTACCCTTTTTGTTTATGTCTTTTCCTTTATGGAGATTCTCTATGCGCTCTCATAGCGTTTCTTTGTGATCTCAAATTCTCAATGGAGATTTGAGTGGAAGTTCAAGTGTGGTGATTAAGATTTTAGTATTTGGGCATATTACTCTCATATTTTTATGAGAACATCTCTTTTTCAAGAAGAAAAAACCCTATCAAAATGGTTGGATTATAATTCTAATCCAAAATCTTTTTTCTTCAATCTTCTGATTGGTTGGTACTCTTGTTGGAACTTCGATACTTCTCTTCACGAAATACTCTTTGCCTGTACCTTTTACTTCTTTTGGATCTTTGAACTTGATCATATCGTTGAAGTCTATACAATCACTATCTTATCGTGAATGAGATTAATCAAAAAATAAATAAAAAATAAATAAAAGTTAAAAAGAAAAGAAGAAGAGTGTGCAAGTGGCAGTTGATTAAAATCATCATATTGATTATATATAAAAAGAGAGGATACACTTGCAATATCTATGTTGGAAAAGTATACATCTGTACAAAATGAACATGATCCAAAAAAAGTGATAAAAATCTTGAGAGCTACGTACTGCAGACAACCCATATATGGATAGATATTCTTGCAAGTTGGTGATGGTGAGGTACATAGACCCTACTGCTGCTATACACTTGTTTCAATTATATAGTTCTTTTCTCTGCGTCATTATATGCATGCATATGGCCAAAACGTACCGAACACCTGTAAAAGGTGGATGGTGCTTGGATGTAGCGACTAAAGAAGATATCGGTATCTGGGTTGACCCGTGAGTGCCAAATCTTATAATAAGAGCCCTTAACCCGATCTCAGTATTACCAAGGTAAATTTTTTAAGGGTTATTTAAAGTTTGGTACCCAATAAATATCAAACACTTAGCTTTGTATCTAACGTTTGAAAAATGAGCAAAGGCCAAGGAAATTTGGTTTTTCTTCGAAAGTGCACTCACAGTCGAACTCTGCAACAAGGTAACAACCATGTGCGAGTTCGACTCAGCTTGCCTCAGTGAGTTTTCCAAACCGGTTTTTCCCAAATATACCTCTGGTCAGGTTAGTGTAACTACTCTGGGTTAGTTTAGGTCTAGCTTCACTGTTCGTCTTCTTTTTTCAGTTCCATCTCTACGAGTCTGTTCTTTCTTCTATTACATACAAAGTATTGCCATTCTTCATCGTTGCATCAGTATGATGATTTTTTGATTGACTGGTTGATGTTTACAACATCTAAACTCTAACAGAGTTTTTTACTCAGTCTTTGTAAATCTACTCTTCTGATTCGTTAAAAAAATAAAGATTGAGGAATTTAGTGATGTAAGTAGGGGTTTCATAATTCAATCGCAAACTAGGTGTTTATGAAAATCACTTACGTTTGATTGTTATTTGCCAATATTTGTTGAAATTCAAAAATGTGAAAACAACGTGTTTGAAGAAATGCCTAAGCCTAACTGAAATAATGTAGTACACATTTAGTTATTTGGCAATTAAATTTAGGAAGGTTTGGTCCCATTTCCTCCATTGACTCAGATAATTTCCATTCAAAAAACTCTCTTCATCTTCCTCTAGTTCTCTATTCTTCTTGATTTTTCTGTTTTAAACCATGAAGTCAATATTGAAAATCTTTTGTCTTTGGTAAGAACCTACAGTGTTTATTTTTTGTTGTTCTAGTCATGTGTGGATCAATATTAACCAATGACCATTTTGTTTATGCCAAAGTTGCAGAGTGTAGTTGAGCTTGTTTTATCTACGGCTGATCAACCATTCATTATCAACTTCATGACTTGAATTAAGGTAAGTGTTTAGTGTCGATACGAATGAATGCTAAAATATAGAACACACTAGATTAATTTCTATTAGCCACTTTGAAAACAACTTTGAAGTATGTTACAGTAAACATATTGCAAATTGAGTTTGAAATTTTTGAATATTCTCTATAGTAGTTAGTTACCGACTGACACTAGTTACACTCATACGAAGTCTTTGACATTTGTATATGTAGACCAAAAAGAAGCATATCCCCATCCAAGGCCTCTTGCTAGTTGAAATTGCACTTGTAACAAATTTTTTGATGTGTGGTCAATTTTTTTTTTTGGCTAGTCTTTTTATTTTGCCATGTATTTTTTCCTTGCATCCCCTCTTTCAAAATCCTAGCTTCGCCCCTGGCCTTATTATGCTTTCTTTTTTTTCTGCCTGTGTTGTAAAACGTTGTAGTTTTAATCATTTTACGCTTTTTAGCCAAGGAAACACCGCAGAGTAATGGAAGTATTTTTAGTTTCTCATGTTATCCATCTTAATGCATGGGATTCATCTGTGAATACGTTAATACAAATCTCCATATAAAGCTTGTTCTAAAAATCTCTTAAATGATTCGTTGGATCTTCGCGGTTTGCATATTCTTTGTAATCTTTGCAGAAGTTGCCATGGTCAAGTGCATCTTAATTAAACTGCCAGTGGTCAACAATTATAGAGTGAACTGATCAGTGTGAAAACTAGATGAGCCATTCCTGGTTATGGGTGTGTTTTAATTCCACATTGCAAAGAGATTTTCTTGCAACTAAAGGTAAAACAGGGAAATGAGCTATACCTAGGTACTATAAATTATGACATGTACTATAAAATAAATTGGGTAACTGGATAACACGGTCTTATAAATTTAAATGAGTACGTTATTTTTGAAGGTACTATAAATTATGACGGGTAACTCGGTTTGATGGTAGTATAAATTTGAACTAGGTACCCGTATCAGTCTGAAGAATAAATTTTTTTGGGTACATTGTTTTAAGTTCCAACGGAATTGGTTTGCGCTTCATGTATATTTGTGCAACACGATTGATGGATGAGTATAAACTATAATACATAAAGTTCTAGACAGAGATCCAGAAGTCGTTTCAATCAAAGACAAGAAGGGCACTGCACTTTATATGGCTGTAAAAGTTCAGGATCCGTCTATAGTAGAGGAGTTATTGATTGCCGATCTCTCTATATTGAATGCACGCGATAAGGAAATACTGTTGTTCATATGGCTATTAGGAAATGTCGATCTCCGTTCAGTTTTCTCATTTTATTTTATTTTTCCATTGGCTCTTAGTATTTTGTTTCTCCGATCTCCTAGTCTTGCTTTCATTTCTGTAACTGCTCATTATCAAGGATTTTCAGTTCTCAGGGTTGGTAGTTTATAAAGTTTGTTGTTTCTGACGTAGTGCACTCTTGTAAGGGTTCTAGATAAATTAACTTAAAGCATTTTTTCTTTATGTGATTTCAGATAGTGTGCCTTCTACCTAGTTATTATCTGTTGATGTCAATGCCATCAATAATCAAAAGGAAACTGCAATGGATTTAGCAGAAAAACTTCAACACGGAGAATCTGCATTTGAAATCAAGGAAGCTCTAACAGAAGCTGGTGCCAAGCATGCAAGAAATGTTGCTGTTCTCTTTGCTTCCATTGCTTTCATGGCTATCTTCAATTTTCCAGGACAATATTTTCAGGTTGGGCCAGACGCCAGAAGCCAACATTGCAGATAATTTGGGGTTCAGGTTATTCTATCTTTTGAATGCTACTTCACTCTCTGGCAGTTGTGGTGGTCCAAATCACTTTGGTCGCATGGGATACTAGGGCTCAAAAACAAGTTGTTTCAGTTGTTAACAAACTAATGTGCACAGCTTGTGCAAGTACCTGTGGTGCATTTATCTCACTATCTTTTGTTGTTGTGGGAAGGCGAGGATCATGGATGGCAATTACTATAACTGTAGTTGGAGTTCCCATCCTTGTTGGAACTCTCAACCTATTGAACCTAAACTAACCCAGAGTAGTTACACTAACCTGATCAGGGGGTATATTTGGGAAAAACCGGTTTGGGAAGCTCACTGAGTCGAACTCGCACATGGTTGTTACCTTGTTGCAGAGTTCGACTGTGAGCGCACCTTTCCAAGGAAAACCAAATTTCCTTGACCTTTGCTCTTGAAAAATTAAGGGTTGGTATCTGGATCCGTCGAAAATTGTTGGGCCAATGGATGACCAATCACTATTTTTATTTTCTCTGTATTAAATTATTACTCGATCTTACCAATTTACCCTTAAGAATTTTTTATATTAATCCTTTGTTTCCTACTCAGTTTACAACAGCTGCCATTGTAAGGACTGTTCCTATGGGGGTGGCTAACCCACCCATTTTCCATGCCAGCTGGCCTGGCAAACTGGCCGCGCCACTATAGGAAAAAAGATAAGCGATCGAGTCTCCACTGAACGGTCGAGACTACACCTCTAGCGGGCTCATTTCGATCGCCCGGTCTAGTTTACACCATTAGCGATTTAAACTCGACCGTCTTCGTTCGGTGCTCTACCGTCTATAAATACCACCATTCCCTTCTCTAGAGAGCAGACCAGAGCGATTTTTTACTAAAAAAATGAGTAGTTCCAAAACAAATAGACAAAGGAAAAGAAACAGGAAAGAAAAAGGAAAATCTGTTGCAGATAGTGATATCGTCAAATATGCCTCCAATATCTTGGGAAGTCCAAACTTTATAACCAAGTGGAGATATTGTTACAGTTCCACTTACTAGTGAGGGTCTGCAGCAGACCTATCCATACTATGGTGTGGTGGCATCACAAGAAGAGTATCGGAACCAGTAGAACAATTTTTCTCTTTTTATCAATCAATTCCATAATTTTCACTTGATCCAGATACAGACTTAGAGGGAGAATTTGAGTTATGAATTGCCTGAGACTCCGTTAGGGTCAAGTTCTCAAATGCCTGGTGATAGTAGTGCAAGAAGTCGTGGAAATGGAAGTCGTGGAGGTCGTAGAAGTCGTCATGACACTCCAACTATGGTGGAAGAGACTCAGCTACCAACAGCCGCAGGAACAACACCAACAGCAAACATGGAGACGGATTTCCAATCTCCTATTGGTTTCATGGTCCAAGGTCCTGTACTTACTCCTAGTGGTGGTCACGTAAATATGGTTGCATTTAGGCAATCTGTAATGTATACCCCAAATTCACCATTTCACCGATTCCAAGCACCTCCAATTCAACCATCTCCGGTACCATATCAATGTTATGAATCACCTGATGCTACTCAACCACCATCTCATAGTCAAATAATGAGTTTCCATAGGATCAAACAGGCTTAGGGGAATATATATTTGGTAATCGTTAGTTTGATAGATAAATGTTAATCGTTATTATGAATCGTGGTTTGTTTAAATCGTTAATGTAATTGCACTTTTGTTTGATAAATAATAATCTTCATTTAAAGTTTTCTATTTAAGTTAAAATTGAGAACTTAAAATTGATACATTAGATTAAATTTGGGCAACACTTTTAAGCTTTCATAACAACTTGCATATCGGAACTGCTTTCCGTTGTCACGGAGCCACTTTGCACGACATCTTTGATCAATCTCCATCAGGGTTTCACCACTTGTTAACATTCTTAGAAATTATGGAGAATCGAGCACTCAACACCATCGAATCACGATTGTTGAGGTTCGTTGTTTCTTCTTCAAATTTCAGTAAAACACATCCCCAAAACGGAATCGCCTGTAATGCGCCATAAACGATTGGATGATTAGCTAAGAGAACATAATTCCTGCAGATGCATTCATCTTCTAACGTGCTAAATTTGCGCTGCCGTGCAACTCTCCAACTATTTGCTCTTCTTATTTCATTTTGCACACTAGCTCGAAGTTCAACTCTTTGATTTTTGGCCGCATGTTGCTATTGAGCCATAGACATGTTTTGAGCCATTGAAAAATCTAATAAAATAGGAAGAAGGTGTGAGTTAAAATGGAAGAGGAATTTGGTATTTATAGGGGGGAAGATTTATGGCCGTTGGATCAGATTCTACGTAGCGGTGTAGACTAGACCGACTGGTCTTATAAAAGCCGCTAACGGTGTACAGAACACCGAACGGTGTAGTCTTTGACCGAGCGTTCGAAACTTGACCTGGCCTCATAAAGTGGAAAATTTTCTACTTAGCCAGGCCAGTTTTCCAGTTTGCCAGCTCCATAGTGGGTGCAAAAATGGCAAACTGGAGAGTTTTCCATGCCCATAGGAACTGTATTAGAGTATAGTACCCGCATAAAGTAGACAAGGTTATTGTGCAAAGGAATCCCAGGGAAAGTCAAAGGAACACATGAAGAAAGGAAGATTAAGTTAGGTCAGTTTACAATATCCTGTAATCTAGCTTGCTAGATATGTACTAACCTAGTCAAGATAAGCTTCCCTGTTCAGTTTCTAGGTTTACTAATTCTCCTATCAATCTATAAACTGGATGCATTATGTTGATGTAAACTTATCTCAATATTTTACTGATGATCATTAATGTAGTTTCACCCTAAGGGGTTTGCGTGGATGTAGGCCATTAGAGCTGAACCACGTTAAAATCTCTTTGTCATGATTTCATCTCTTTTGATCTATGATCCCTCGATACCCATAATTTATTATGGTATCAGAGAGGTGAGATTCGCTTAATTTGCTTCCGCATATATATTTTTACACAACCATTTAATGGTTTTGTTCTTGTCAATGTTCAGTGTAGCAAAAGCAATGATCACTGAACTCAAATCTATATTTTTTATCATCAGATTTATATTGCTCTTCTTTGTGAACTTTGTTTTTTTTTTCTTCTCCCAAACAAAATTGTATTGTTGGTTTTACATTTGTTTGAGTATTATAAATTTATTCTCGTTATGTGTTTTTTGGTGTCACATATTGTGTAGTTCGCATATCAACAATTATCTCCGTATTTTGGATATCATCAAATACGTCTTTATTCTCTTAAATCAAAATCAAATTTTTAATAGCGTATAGCTCGCGTGATCATCTTTCTTATTCACAAAGCTTAAGTTATCGTTTAAGTTTTGTGTTTATGAAACTGTTAGAGCACTGCTCGGTCGAACTCGCAAGCGTTGTTATCTCAAGCGTGTTTGTCAAGTTTAGTTGCCAAAACTATAATTCTTAATTTCTAGTCTACTTATAGCTAAGTCTCTGACTAGGATAGTAAGTGTAGTTGAGCTCTAGACTCCACGGCGTTCATCGAATGTAGACGAAGAACTACTCAAGGGAACTTGTGGAACTTCATCAACAAAAGGTATGTGGAGACTTGAACTTATCTATCACTCAAAAGTCTATCTATTCTATCTCCTATTTTGAGACAAAAGTCGTATTGCTATATAGACTTCAATTATACACATTTGCTATTTCGAGTCGAGTTTATCTCGCTTATCTATTTATCGAAATATGTGTTGGTCAGATTTCGCTTTAGCCAAGTTCATCTTTACTCATGACGAAAGTCATGTTGATTATTTCAATAACTTGAAAATCGCTTTGATGAAAATAGTTTGCGGATAACAACTATTATAACATCCTCTAACAAAGTTTCAATGATTGAAATGAGAGTTTAGATCAAGTAACCATGTTTGGATATAAACATAGTGTGTTCTCACATTTGTGTAAAAGTCCAAAACCGGGAACCCAAAGTATGCGTACCCGTACGCATACTGGCGGAAAGTTCACGTCCGTGAATTTCTGCTGGAGTTTGGAAGTGAAAAACAAACTCAATCCGGTCACCTAAGTATGCGTACCCGTTTGCGTACCTAAGAAGGTTACTTTCTAAAATCGGTTTTTGTTCAGGAACTAAAACATTTATATAATAAGGAATGCAATCTTTGCAAACCGTGGCTATAATGTTCATGAATTGATTCGAGTGAATCAAAATTGATTTGTCTTCGATTGTGTCTTTTATACTTCTATGAGATCTAAGCAATTGAACAACTCTCTAACTAGTTCATTTGAGTCACTTTAACTAGTTATGGTGAAGATGAATAAGGTTGATATGAAAGTGCTCATATGGCTAACAATTGGTTAACTATTGTTGAACCAACTAAGTGTACACGTTTAGGTATGGTTACTCAAACCTAAATGAAGTTACATTTCATTTGTGTATAACAAGCTAAGTTTGATCTAACGGTTGAAAGATATTAGCTTGAATCTAATCAAGTTTTCATCTAACGGTGAATATTGATTGCTTTGTTACCAAGGTAACTTAGATTGCAAACCCTGATTTGAAATCTATATAAAGGAGAACTATAGCAACTGGGAAACCTAATCCCCACACCTCCTGTGTGATACTAGTTACATAAGCTAGAGTCAATTCTCCTTTAACCTTAGGTTTTTCACGAAACCCTATAGGTTAACGACTTAAATACTTCATTGGGATTGTGAAGCCAGACCCAACTATTTTCTTTGTAGTTGCGTGATCTGATCTTGCTGTTTCTATCATGTTATAGTGCAATCGTAAGATTGGCTTGAGATTTATATCTCCGATAGGCAAGATAAAAAAGTAGTCACAAACACCTACGTCTTATCGTTCGTGATTCCACAATATCTTGTTTCGTTAATCGATTAAGATTATTGTGAGTTGATTGATAATTCTAGGCTGTTCTTCTTGAATATAAGTCTGGTTTATCAATTGGTTCATGTTCACCTTGATTTATCAAAAGACGGAACAAAAACTCGTAGGTATATCTGTGGGAGACAAATTTATCTATTCAATAGACTTTTCTGTGTGATACAGATTTGTTTATCAAGTCTTCGACTTTTGGTCGTATCAACTCTTGGTTGTGGTTGAGATCAGCTAAGGAAATCAAGTGCGTAGTATCCTGCTGGGATCAGAGACGTAAGGAACGCAACTGTACCTTGAATCAGTGTGAGACTGATTAGGGTTCAACTACAGTCCAGACCGAAGTTAGCTTTGTGATGTGATTTTAAAGTTGTTGTAGTAATGGTAAATAGGATTCGAACTCTAAGACTTGTGAAGATTCGAGTTTTTAAATTTAATAAAAATATATACAAAAATATTACAAAGGGTGCGAGAGTTACTGGGACTCAGGATTCCACCGAATTCAAAACATAAGGTTCAATTATTAATTCTTTGACAATTTTAGCTCAAGAAAAACATGGACTCTATTTTTGCCAAGGTAGATTCTCAAAACATTGATTGTAAATCCTAAGCATGATGTATCAAAACACCTAAGCTAAGCATACATCATCAAATTAAATGACAACCAATTAATTCAAATCGTAATTTCAATTAAAATTAATGCAAAAGTCTTAAAAAGAATTAATAAAATTACCCCAAGTATGATATTCGTCTTCCTCCATCATCCCAGTGTTGGGGTTTAGCTCCTCATGGTAAAAACATGCTCAAAAGATAGAAACATGGCTCAAAAGGTGTTTTTATTGAAGGAGAATAATAATACAGTGAATCTGCAGCGCTTTATAGTCGTTACAGAAGTCACCGTTACAATTGAAGTGCTGTTTATAAACGATAACTGTGTTCTGCTGTTGAAAAACGATACTTCTATACGACTGTTCTGTGTGGGTCAATGTTCTTCGTGTTATTCAGCAGCAGTAGCAGAACCCGGTTTCCTGCACCTTTGATTTCTCGGCTCTGTCGTGTTCTAAACTTTCCCTAACTTTCGACACCCCTTCTATATGACCCAACCAATCTATTTATATCAAAAAGAGCGATTAAATCTCTCCAAAATCTTCCAAAATCTCTTCCTTTCTCTTCACGGCAAAGTTGCGGCAATTTCTTGTTTTAGAATTTATACGCGTTTCTGAGCTTTCCTTTTGATGCTAAAAACTATTCCTTAGATAGATACCAATCTTTGGGAAGGTTTATAGAACTTTAATCTCTCTAAAATTTCCTAAAACAGGTAACACACGTGACTTTCCATATTTTGCTGTTGAGATAGAAATCCGTTGATTGAGCCCAGTTTAATTGATTTCAACACCCATATTAGATTCCTAGACCCATAAGGAGTCTATCCTATGAAAATCAGAGGTTTAGTCGACCTCAAACTCCTCCAAATCACTACCACAAAAACTGCCAGAAACATGTTTTCTGTTTTGGTTTTGGTTTCCCGCCAAAAACAGAATTTGAACGTGAAGGGGAAAGGTTACCCCTTATCCATTGCTGGAGTCCGCATAACACTCGTCCCTTGGGTTGCATTTATCAACTTTTTGAGCCAATTTCTCCGTAAAAGCTTATTTCTCCAAAAACACCTACAAAGAGATAAAATACCAAAATAAGTACAAAAATGGGTACTAACAATATATAAACAATAGAGATGAAAATAGACACATAAATGCGTCTATCACTTTGTAGTAGGCTAGTGTCTGTAACGGCTTAATACAGTGTGGTGTTCAAATCTGGACTAGGTCCCGGGGTTTTTCTGCATTTGCTGTTTCCTCGTTAACAAAACTTATGGTGTCTGTGTTATTTCTTTTCCGCATTATATTTTGTTATATAATTGAAATATCATAGGTTGTGCGTTGAATCGATCAATTGGTAAATCCAACCTTTGGTTTTTGATTGAAATTGATTGATCCTTGAACATTGGTCTTTGGTACCGTTAAAGTTATTTCTCTTGTATTTAACCGGGCTCGCAAATTCTTATTTGTTTGATTGCGGATTGAATTGAGAAATTGAGATATAACTCTCTGGTATACTTTTTATCAAGATTGAGTCTGACTGTCTAGTTGATTCTCTTGAAAGTATATTGGAGTTAGTCGATACAGATTGCTAAGCGAAATATTGGGTGAGGTTGTGCAAATAGTGATGAAAAATAAAATGAATCTTTGTGTATTCCGCAGTATTGATCTTCCTTGATCCATATCTTTATGTAAATACTG
The DNA here is from genome assembly GCA_023531105.1 of Papaver atlanticum. Taxonomy (NCBI): domain Eukaryota; kingdom Viridiplantae; phylum Streptophyta; class Magnoliopsida; order Ranunculales; family Papaveraceae; genus Papaver; species Papaver atlanticum. The sequence continues at coordinate 45,768 of JAJJMB010003771.1, read as the reverse complement.
TGCGGCTCCGTAAGTTTTCTTATGTGAACATTTCCGATTAAATTAATCATGGGTTCTCTTGTGGTTAATTTATTGAGATTTTTGGATACAAATACATGTTTCATGTTATTTGTTAATGTCCAAAGAAATCTTCTTTTCTTGTAAAAGTAAGGTCGCTCTTGTTGTTCTTTCGGGAATAACATTTTATGGGGGAGAGTTCTAAATTGAACTTGTGCTTAATTGCCAAATCTTTGTGGGAAGTGCGGCTGTGGAATATTATAGGGGCTATCTTGTATCTTTATAAACTCCTTGATGAATGCATTTAGTTTCGGCTATATGATTGCATCTAAAAAGTTGATATGTGCTTTTCTTTTGGTCATGAAGTGTCTCTATGGAAATTTCATTAGAATCCCACTAATTTTCGTACCTTTGCCAATTTTATTGACAAAAAGGGGGAGAATTAATGTGTAGTTCACACTACAAATACATATGGTTTTCGGATCATTATGTAAGGGGGAGTGGTTTTCATGTGAGATGAAGTATTGACTAAGGGGGAGTGATACATATCACCATAGTATTGTTGTCAAAGTTGTGATACAATTGAACTTTGATGTTGTGTAATAATACTATGACACTGTATAACAATGATTGAGAGCTATTGTTTTCTCATTGTTATTGCTAAGGATCTTCAACAACGATGACGCTGAGTTGAACACCTTTAGAGTCATTGGAGTACTTGGAAGTGACGAAGATTTCGAGTAATGTTGAAGAACCAAGGAGATCAAGAATTTGGATGAGAAGCTACAAAGTTTATTTATTTTGTATTCCATATGTATTGATAGTTTTTTCACTAAAATTGACAAAGGGGGAGATTGTTAGAGCATTGCTCAGTCGAACTCGCAAGCGTTGTTATCTCAAGCTTGTTTGTCAATTTTAGTTGCCAAAACTATAAGTCTTGATTTCTAGTCTACTTATAGCTAAGTCTCGGACAAGGATAGTAAGTGTAGTTGAGCTCTAGACTCCACGGCGTTCATCAATGAAGAAGAAGAACTACTCAAGGGAAATTGTGGAACTTCATCAACAAAAGGTATGTGGAGACTTGAACTTATCTATCTCTCAAAAGTCTATCTATTCTATCTCCTATTTTGAGACAAAAGTCGTATTGCTATATAGACTTCAATTATACACATTTGCTATTTCGAGCCGAGTTAATCTCACTTATCTATTTCTTCGAAATATGTGTTGGTAAGCTTTCGCTTTAGCCAAGTTCATCTTTACTCGTGACGAAAGTCATGTTGATTATTTTAATAACTTGAAAATCGCGTTGATGAAAATAGTTTGTGGATAACAACTATTATAACATCCTCTAAGAAAGTTTCAATGATTGAAATGAGAGGTTAGATCAAGTAACCATGTTTGGATATAAACATAGTGTGTTCTCACATTTGTGTAAAAGTCCAAAACCGGGAACCCAAAGTATGCGTACGCGTACTGGCGATTGTTGGAAATCCGGGTAATTATGCGTACCCGTACACATACTGGTGGAAAGTTCATGTCCGTGAATTTCTGCTGGAGTTTAGAAGTGAAAAACAAACTCAATCCGGTCACTTAAGTATACGTACCCGTTTGCATACCTAAGAAGGTTACTTTCTAAAATCGGTTTGTTCATGAACTAAAACATTTATATAATAAGGAATGCAATCTTTGCAAACCGTGGCTATAATGTTCATGAATTAATTCGAGTGAATCAAAATCGATTTTGTTTCGATTGTGTCTTGTATACTTCTATGAGATCTAAGCAATTGAACAACTCTCTAACTAGTTCATTTGAGTCACTTGAGCTAGTTATGGTGAAGATGAATAAGGTTAATATGAAAGTGCTCATATGGCTAACCATTGGTTGACTATTGTTGAACTAACTAAGTGTACACGTTTAGGTACGATTACTCAAACCAAAGTGAAGTTACATTTCATTTGTGTATCACAAGATAAGTTCGATCTAACGGTTGAAAGATATTAGCTTGAATCAAATCAGGTTTTCATCTAACGGTGAATATTGAATGCTTTGTTACCAAGGTAACTTAGATTGCAAACTCTGATTAGAAATCTATATAAAGGAGAACTCTAGCAACTGGGAAACCTAATCCCCACACCTCCTCTGTGATACTAGTTGCATATGCTAGAGTCGATTCTCCTTTAACCTTAGGTTTTTCACGAAACCCTGTAGGTTAACGACTTAAAGACTTCATTGGGATTATGAAGCCATACCCAACTATTTTCTCTGTAGTTGAGTGATCTGATCTTGCTGTTTCTATCGTGTTTGAGTGCAATCGTAATATTTGCTTGAGATTTATATCTCCGATAGGAAAGATAGAAAAGTAGTCACAAACACCTACGTCTCATCGTTTGTGATTCCACAGTATCTTGTTTCGTTAATCGATTAAGATTATTGTGAGGTGATTGATAATTCTAGGATGTTCTTCGGGAATATAAGTCGGGGTTATCAATTGGTTCATGTTCACCTTGATTTATCAAAAGACGGAACAAAAACTCGTAGGTATATCTGTGGGAGACAGATTTATCTATTTAATAGTCTTTTCTGTGTGATACAGATTTGTTTATCAAGTCTTAGACTTTGGGTTGTAGCAACTCTTGGTTGTGGGTGAGATCATCTAAGGGAATCAAGTACGTAGTATCATGCTGGGATCAGAGACGTAAGGAACACAACTGTACCTTGAATCAGTGTGAGATTCATTAGGATACAACTACAGCCCAGACCGAAGTTAGGTTTGTAGTAGGCTAGTGTCTGTAGCGGCTTAATACAGTGTGGTGTTCAAATCTTGACCATGTCCCGGGGTTTTTCTGCATTTGAGGTTTCCTCGTTAACAAAACTTATGGTGTCCGTGTTATTTATTTTCCGCATTATATTTTGTTATATAATTGAAATATCATAGGTTGTGCGTTGAATCGATCAATTGGTAAATCCAACCTTTGGTTGTTGATTGAAATTGATTGATCCTTGAACATTGGTCTTTGGTACTGTTCAAGTTATTTCTCTTGTATTCAATCGGGCTCGCAAATTCTTATTTGTTTGATTACGGATTGAATTGAGAAATTGAGATATAACTCTTTGATATACTTTTTATCAAGATTGAGTCTGACTGTCTAGTTGATTCTTTTGAAAGTATATTGGAGTTAGTCCATATAGATTGCTAAGGGAAATATTGGGTGAGGTTGTTAGACCCCCGCTTTTTCAAGAATGAAGATCATAAAACTGATACTGATGTTTAATCAGAAAGTTATGTTTGCAGGTTGATGTGTACTATTTGGTACATTTGGAAGGACATGTGTAATCTAGTCTTCCAGAAGAATAATCCTAATGCACAAGGAACCGTCATAAGAATTAAAAACTTAGTTCGGTTGTGTAATATCTCAAATGGTAACAATGTTATGAACAGAACTAACAATGTGCAGATAAAGGAGTGGATACCACCTGAATATGGTTATGTCAAATGCAATATAGATGCTTCTTACATGCCTGTCACTAAAAGAGGAAGTATTGGACTAATTGTGCGTGACTGTGCAGGTTCCCCGCTAGGAGTCAAAGGTATAAATTTGGAGCAAGAAGTGGATGGGGAATTTGGAGAAGAATACTTTGAATGCAAAGCTCTGGAAATGGCAGTGGAGTGGACAGAAACTTTAGGTTTTAATAAAGTGATATTTGAAATGGACTGTGAAAATGTGGTTCTTTCTCTCCAAAGAAATGAATCACAAGTTCACTGGTTTAATCAAAATACAATCTTCTTCTTAAAAACAAGTTTACTAGCAACAATCTCTGATTTTGTAAGTTAGTCAATAGGCTAGGTAATAATGTTGCTCATAATCTAGCAAAGAAAGCTAGAACAACTGCAGCTAATTTCTGTTATGTATCAAATTATCCTCCTGATATTGTCAAATGGATGGAAGAAGGCTATGTAATTTTTTATAACAGATAATAAATAAAGCTCTTTGGTATCAAAAAATAAAATAAAATAAAAATCTATAGCTGAGTTCATCTTCATCAAAATTCTAAAATTTTGTTTGTCATTTTTTCTTCATACTGATTCCGTAGTTACTGTGTTAGCTGGTAGTACCTAGTGATCTTAAGAAAGGGTAAGAATAATGAGTTAGATTTTTAGATTATCAAAGTTCAGTTGTTAATTATCTCATGATTTGTTGGTGGATTATTTTAGATTATCAAAAATAATATGTAGTCTGTGTGATTATGTTAATGGAATATTTAATGGTGGGCTGAAATAGGTTTCTTTTAATTGAATTTATTCTTGTAGAGAGATCCATTGATCTTGTTATGTGATTTTATAATTTTATTTCATTTGTACTACGAATGGTGCTAGTGAAATGTACAAGTTCATATCGCAGACTTGATGAATTTCGACTGTTACGATGGTAGTGAGATCGAAAATGGTGGTTCTCCTTGTTTTTTTTTTGTTCATTAATAACTGATGGATTTGTTAGTTCTCTCTCTTAATTGGTTTTTTTTTCTGCATCGTAACCAGATCCAAACCCTAACTAAGAAACAAGAAAAAGAACTGATGAAGTAGTTATATCCAAATGACTACATAGGTGAAGGAGATGGAACAGAGAGAGCTGCACCTCTCAATAGTTTCGAGAGAGAAGTTAATAACAATGAAACTTGTACCGTAATTGTTTTTGGACTCGGAAAATAAAAATAAAAATAAAATGATAATGTGGTTTATGAAGTTTTCCAGACTAATGCGAGAAGCCGTAATGTGCGCCCGGTTTTGTGGGGTGCATAAATTTGGACTCCATCTCGTGGGCCTTTATTAAAAATAAATAAAAAAGTTTTATTACAATGAGTTTGTTGGTAATTTCGTTACAAGCTGAGCACCAACATCTTTTTGGATAGCTACGCGTAATCGATGAAAAAGAAAACAGACAGTGCCACAATTTGCATCATTGTAAGCAAGACAGTTCTTCAATCTCTTCACAATTTATAAATGGCAATGGTGTACATCTTAATGTGACACCGAAATGAGAAATACGTAATCAGTTTCCAGTTCCCTTATTTAAATTTGCTACAATGTCTAATACCTAAAACAATTGGGGTATAAAGTTGCTTACATTGATCATTGTTTAATGAGCTTATCGGTGCTTCAACTCCATAAGGCACCTCGAATATGACTCGAAGAAGAACCAAAAAGATGACCTTACTGTACTATGTATGTTGTGGCAATTGATAATCTTACTAATGATCAAAAAAAAAAAAATGATTATCTTACTAATAAGTAATTATCTCACTGATCAAAAAGAAATAATGATTATCTTACTAACAATTAATTATCTTATTGATGATCGAAAAAAAAAAACATAATCTTATTAACAATTGATAATCTCACTAACCGCTTCTTTAATTGGCACATTCCGGCTTCTTTAATTGGCCGATTCAATTTTTCAAAACCGCCTGCCTCTTTTACGTTTTTCTATTTCTAATTATTTTGACTTTTAGTTTTCGAACTATCTCTCACCTCCATCAACACAAGCTCGTTCTTTTCTTGTTCTCTGCATGTGCTTGGATTGCCATTAATTCATCAGTTTTTTTTTTTTTATCATAGTTAGAATTTGGTTCAACGATTATTTTTTCTATAAAATTCCCATCAGTAAGGTTTGAGAAAAAAACCCTTTAAGTTTCAACCCTAAAATAAAGAAAAAACCTATCTGTTGGCAAATATTTTACTAGAAACGCAATAGCAAGCTAAAGATCCTGCTTATTTGGATTTGTGAAAAGTTTTGATTCAATCAAAAATGGTAATTTAGAATTCAATATGTTAAGGAAACATTAACTGCTCAATGTTGACACCATGGGAATATGATGCGAAGGTGAAATATTAATACCGAGGTTCAATATTCAAATCTTCATGATCAATTTTTTTTTTTTTTTTGGATGCAAATCAACATGATAAAATTGATTCAATTCAGTGGATGCAACGACAGTAAAGTTCTTCCTTATACAATTGATACACGATATTAATGATTCTGTGATGATTTTGGTTTTCGAAAGCCCTTTCTTGTTTGTTCAATTCAGACTGAAACCCCAAATCTTATGTTTTGTTGATCGATCATTAAAAACCTTTTTTTTTCCTGATTGATATGATGCAGCGGCGGTGGGAGGAGGCGAAGGGAAGAGAAAGAGAAAAAAAGTGGGCAGAGGTGATTAGTAGAAAAGGAAAAAAAAAAAGTAAAAAAAAATCGAGAAACAAGTGGTTTTGGGAGAAAAAATTGAAGCGATTTGGAACAATAGTTGCAGCCGGTATGTGCACCCCTTCTTGGGGTGCACAAATTTGGACTTTACAGTCCTAAGTCATTCATAATTGCTTTGTCCCACTAATTAGGAAACAAATCATTCATAATTCGTTTATCAAAATCAGATCACAATTAGCCCGTTATTTACGGAAAAAATCATTGATTTCAGAAGCACATATTACGGTCTTTATATATATACTTACCTATCTTCGGTATTGTAATCCCTATCTATTATGAAGGATCTATTAATATTTACAAATTTTAGATTTTAGTTGAATTTAATTAATAGTTCACTCTTAGTTAAGACCCACCAATAAGATCAATTTGTTTTGTGCACACTTTTTTAAAGACTGCACATAAAATTGGACTCCGCTGCCCACCAATCCCGGATGTTTTGGTATTTTAGGCGACAGATGAAATTCCAGAAATTTAATTTGTTTTCCTTTTTAATAAAATAAAACAAGTAAGAGTGAAAAACTAATTTAAAGAATATTACTTTAAGTCCAATGGGACTAGTTTATTTTGATGGTTTGCTTGTCCACATGGACTAGTTTATATTAATTCAAATGATTTCTCATATGGAAATTTAACTAGGGAACCCACTTTATTATATAAACAAACATTCTATTAACTAATGGGCCAGTTTTTATATCAATAAATAGTATTTTTTGGTTTTGTGGAAGAAAAAATATTAATCTAATCCGATATAATTAACTAAACTAATAATTTATAATAAAATATTATATTGCTCGGTGAAAATTGGGACGACCGTCCCAACCTAGGCCGATCGGAATGTCTCAACCTGAGACGGGTTGGACAAACCCTTTCACTTGAGGGTTTGTCCATCCATTTTACCCATCTGCCAGTCTTATTGGAGGGGGAAAATATGTTGATTTAAGCGTCCCATTGGACTTGCTCTAATGCAATATCTTTTCATCAACCAAAAGTAAAATTTTCCAAAAGCAAAATTTCCAACCATACGAATGCCCTCAATATAATGTTGCGGTGCTCCACAGCCATCTGCTGATCGCAATAGATCAGCAACATAAACTAGGTTAGAAAAAAACCATTTAAGCCTATGAACACCTACAAAATACAAGAATACAATTGAAAAAGAATCCATAATTGTTTGTCAAAAAAATTGCTGGCTGGAGTCAGAACTATCCTTCCAAATAACATATCTGAAGAAAATATGATATCAAAGACTTAATGAAACAAACGAATACTCAAACTATTCTCTCTATTGATGCAAATAAACTCATGGCTCAACAACCTACTTATAGTTTAACAAACTTGAATCTCAAGCAAAGACACTTTCCTAACATATCAAACTCTAAAACAAAGACACTTCTAGAATATTCTAAACTCTATACGTAAATTCTATTTGTAACAAAACTCTAATACTGGCAAACTTGTTTCTCAAGTTTACTACGCATTAACTGATAAGTGCATAATTTACAATACTTTTGTTACCAATTCCATGCTTGTATTTGCTATGTTTCTTTCATATTACCTTGTATTACTCTTTTTTTCTTTTGTTTGTCTTATTTAGGTGGAATCATCAAAAAGGAGCAAAAAGAGTGCTGAAGCGGACATAAACGTGAGTTTGGACTAAGGACCAGGAGGAACTCTACAAAATTCAGAAGTATTCAACTCTATTTTGTATAGAATGAAGAGACGAAAAGAACGCAAAAAGAATGAGGTCATTCCGAGTTCGTATGCAAAAGTTGTGGGGAAAACCGTGGATCAATAAGGCCAAATTCCTACCTACGTGTGTGACCGATCACACTAATTACCAGGATCGGTTACACCCTCCAAGAAGTGACGAAAATACCTTCCAAAATTGGTTTTCTTAGTTCCTAAGTATTTCCAAACCCAAATATTCTTTGGGATATTTAAGGATACTTAAAAATACTTTTGAAGAGAGTACCAAGTACCGAACAGAGATTTTATCAAGAGATACGGAAGTGGAGACAAGAAGACAAGGAGCGAAAGCTTGGGTTTTGGGTTCTTCCTTTACCGAAACTATTTATCTTTGATTTTATCATATGTATATCATGGGTTTTACTAAATCCATGAGTAGCTAAACTCCTATTTGATTGAGGATGAATTCTAAGTTCTAAACATGATTTGATTTAATATATGAATCTATTTTGATTTCTTCATATGATTATCGTTTGTTTCTACTATGATTAATATTTATGATTGATTGATTGGTTGATTTAGGAGGCCTACTAAACTGATCCCTTGATTGATCTATTGCTAGTAACGGGTTAGGATATCCGTTATTGTTGAATAACCCTTACAAAGTAGAAAACGTGAAACCTTGCAGAGGGATTCTGTGGAGCAATTGATAGACGCATTTATGTGTCTATTTTCATCTCTTTTATGTATAGTGTTAGTACCCATTTTTGTACTAATTTTGGTATTTTATCCTTTGTAGGTGTTTTTTGGAAAAATAGGCTTTTGCGGCAAAATTGGCTCGAAAAGTTGTTAAAGGCTCCTGGGAGGACATTTGCTATTCGGACTCTCACTTTGGATAAGGGGTAACCCATTTCCAAGCAGCTGCTAAGTACAGACCGGGACTGGATAGGGGGAGGTCACATTTCTTCACATTTTCAAAAACAGAAATTTGGCGGGATTTTTTTAAGAAAACAGACGATTTTGTGGATGGATTTTTGATCGATTTTTAGGGA
>JAJJMB010003771.1:0-36762 GCA_023531105.1 Papaver atlanticum | reverse complement strand
ATGATTATTTGCATAGAACTTAAAAGAAAAATTGATTTTTATTGAGTAGTTGTGAATTGTTTTGATGGAACATGCTAGGTTTTAACACTTTTGATGTTTCATGCTTTGTGATTACAACTTCTACTTCAAAAATCTATTAGAGGCAAATATTAGAATCACTTTAAAGAAGAATATTGCATGAATATTGATTAGAGTTTATCAATTAATTGGTCAATGGTGGAATCCAGAGTCTCGGTATTTTCTTATTATTATTGAAACAATTTTATTTAATTCTAAAAAATCCTTCACAAGCCCGAGTTGAACGAACTTTACTCACCACTTTCACTACAACTAAAATTCACATCAGCAATCGCGTGTAGAAACAATACTAGTAAGTGAACCAATCGTACCGAGTTTAAAATCTAGGACCGAACCTAGATTCATAAATCCTAAAGCATTAGATTGAGTTACATCTTGTAAGCGTACCTCAAGGTGTCCCAGACGGATATAATCTGATAGCTAAGAATACCTGTTATTCGGTGATATTAGGAGTCTTGGGGGTAGCTAAGCGTACCTGTTACATGTATGGTGCACAAGATCACTTATATGATAGTGGTAATCAATATGGTGTTCAATCTCAATCTTATAATAATTATCAACCATACCATGGGTATAATCAAAACCAGTCTTTCGGCTGTAATGAATATCCCACGGAAACTTATGGTTATTATCATACATACCAACCTCCTTATGGTGGGTATGTAAGTGAACAATCACGAGGATGGAAGGATAGTTATACTTCTAATCAATTGTTTTCTAGTAATGTGCAGATGACAGAGAGTTTGGAACCAAGTACTTATGATACTGAATCAAGACATACTCCTCTTTTTCGTGCTTTTCCTTCACTCTTTCAAAAAGAGGAGATACAATCCCGAAACTCTATTGTGCATAATGGTGGAAAGCGTATTAACGTAAAAAAACTTTATGCGCGATACAATCAACTAGAAGAAACTGGAGCATCGAAAGAGACTCTTAAAGAAATTGACAAGGTCATACAATTGGAATTTCAATGTCGTTGTGATAATGACGATTTTGAAAAAGATTCTGATTTCGATGACGAGGTTGTTGAAGAGATTGAGAATGAAACCAAATTTATTAAAGTCGTGGAAGACCCAATTGAGCTTGCTAAAGATTATAATGATGCTGAAATTTTGGTTGAACCAGAAATTAAGAGTTCGATAGAGGACCACGATATACTTGAGGTAAATAATTCACTGAATGTTAAGAAAAATGGGGATCTTGAACAAGGTTTGTTTAATCCTTTGCAAAATTCTATATCTATTGATCCTTTCACTCTAATCGAAGTAGCTTCTGAAAGAGTTGTTAACCCAGCTTTTAGGAAAATACCTCACCTAGGATTGGAGTTGTGTTCTTCCAAAGTTTTAACGGATTATTTTTCTTCTAAGTATCCACCACTTGATGTGTTTAATTCTAGCATTGTGATGGTTTTCCGAAAGGAACCTATTGAAGTTTCCATATTATATGTTCTTTATATACTTCCGAGTGTAAAAAGAACTAAGTGTGGGGGAAACTTACACCATATAATAGTTTCAGTAGTACTCTATTACACTAATATTTGTGTGAAGATGTTATTGGAGCTACAGGTTGTTATTTGGGAGGATCCCCAAATTTTCAGATTGTTGGTGTACGGGCGATAACAATAACGTCAGGCTAATGACGTTAAACCATGCGCTGAATGGGAGGCAACCCATCGGTTTTGTATCTCTATCCCTTTTGTTTTTGTTTTTGTTTGATTTTTATTTGTTTTTATAGTTTGCATATCATATCTTTCATTCCCATCTTAAATTGTTATAAAGTCCTATATCTATAGTGAAAGTTTGATGGAAAGCTATTTTTCGTCAGAAAAATTCTGACTGCACACTTGTTGCTAAAACAGCTCTCGAGGCTTCATTTGGAGTCCGATTTGAGTTGTTGACCACAAATTTTAAAGAGAACAGACTCATATTTCTTTTCCAAAAATAAAATCTGAATTCGGAGTCTTTTAAGTTGGACCGATTGGCCTGGACATTTGAGTTTCGGTAATTTTCCAGAACTTTTTCAGACTGCGCATCTGTCAGTCCGGAGGCTATAACTGTCAGACCATTTATCGAAACACTGTTCCCTTTTGACACATTATAGAAAATACGTAGGAGAACAACTTTCGTCAAGGAAGTTTTTCCAAATTCCTTACCGGAATGTACAGTTTTCGAGTTTTCCAGGATGTTGGGTCAGAAATTCAGAAACTTCGGTTTTTAAACATTGAGGACAATGTAGAGTTTAAGTGTGGGGGAATAGTTAAGCATGTTTGAGAAGTATACTAGTATTAGTATTCACTTTTGCAGGATATTTTTAGTATTTTATATACTTAAAAAAAAAAACAGAACTCCATGATGTCTTGGCCTTTTGAAACTTCATCTCTTTGAGGTTTTTGAGCTAACTAAGATTACACCAAATTTTCCTTCCAGGCTGATAATTTCGATTCTTTTGGCTATAGAATTTAGTATTATATCTTAGAAAACTCAGTTGCTAGAAATAGCGTGATAGTCGTTGAAAACATCAAGACAAGAACTTGTGCATGCATTACTCGTAAGTCGTATTCTATCAATACTGAATCACCTTCTTTCGAATTTTGCAGTATATGTTTCTCTAAGTGATTTGGTTGTACTCTAATATTGCTTTGATGTTGTCGCGAGGAAAAATCATTGGTTGAGATAGAAGCCCCAAAGACAATGAAAACCGATCAAATTGGTTGGTTATATGCATTAATTTATGGTGAAGATTTCATCCTAGAAAACAATGTTTTACATTTGTTTAGAGGAAGTAAGTTCGTGAACTTGTTTCATGAATTGAAAGGGAAATCAATAGGTATATTGTGTGAGTTGGTATAACCGATCACAATACCTAGACTTATGATTTGGTATGACCGGTCCTGGTGATTGGTGTAACCGATCCTAACTAATAACCATGAGATGGTATGATCGATCCTTGTAATTGGTGTGACCGATCCTAGTAATTGGTGTGACCGATCACAAGAGCTTGTGTAATCGATCCTTGTTATTGGTGTAACCGATCCTAGTGACTGGTATGACTGATCACAAGTAGGTACCAAAATAAAAATCAGGCTTGATTACCACATTACTACTATTTGTAGCAAATCCAAAAGATTTGAGGTGGTATTCAACACTTGATGGCAACAGTATGTGTTCTCCCTGTCTCCGTCGCCTAAATAAGCGTGGAATGCAGGATCCATGGGAACTATCATGTGTATCTCGTTGGATCCAAAAGATCCATATTTGTCAAGTTGTCGATCGATTAAGCGAAACTACATCATTATTTATTGCAAATCCGAATCAAAAGGATTTGATGTGGGCATATGTGAGTGGCAATATGTGTAATGTTCTCCCTGTCTCCGTCGCCTAAACAAGCGTGGAATGCAGGATCTATGGGAACAAATTTAGATCCAAAGGATCTAATCATGTTGTCGATAAATGGGAGCTTCTCTCAACTATTGCGCTTTATTTAAATAATCCTTTTAACAATTCATGCAATTATTATGGGTAACATCGTTCATCTTAGTCAACATTTGCACACTTCACTTTTCCACCCATTCTCTTATCTATCCATGTGATTCAAGTTTCTGAATAGATACGCTGGTATATTGCGTAACGTCGAAAGATATTGCATCAAGTATATGTCAATGACTATCTTAGTAGAGTTTGCTTATTTTTATGAATGTCACACGCAATAAATTGCTTATGTGTGATGATTGGAATTCATGTGGGATATTGATAGCTAAAGAACATTTGTAGGCTAATTATTTAGCTTGCTCAGTGTCGATCCCTAACTGTTCTTTTGTGGCTAGAAATTGGAGTAGGTTTTGTGGGTATACGGTATACCTCTTGTAAACCTTCACGAGACTACAACTCTTCCACTAGGGACACCTAGGGGTTTAAAGGCTTGTTGCACATGCTAAGTGTAACCGTGATTCCAGCGAAAGTGAGTTAGGATTTAGTTTAGGTTGGGTAGTTTGCTCGAGGACTAGCAAAAGCTAAGTGTGGGGGAATTTGATAAGTGCATAATTTCCTTTACCTTAGCCTAGCTGGGTTGTTTGAACTAGAAAGACTAGGAGTTGGGTAGAAATAGAGTCACCTAATATATTTTATTAAGTAAATAAAATGAATAGAAAATGAGAAGGCAATTTATCATTATTAGTATAAGTTTTATATTTGATTTTTTTGGAGAGAGAATTTAGAGATTAGAAAACCAAAAGGCTAGAGATATTTGGAGGAGAAAGCTATAGAGAGGAAGAAGATGAATAGGAGATAAGGTTCTTGAGGAGAAATTCTAATTAGGAAGATCAGTGGAGAATCAATGGAATTAAGGTAGAATGTGAAACCCTTTCTCTTTTGGTTTTTATTTCGCATGCCTTTGTATTGTTAGGTTTCTGAAATTTAATTGAATAAATATATATCTCTTATTGATGATCAGGCTTCTCCTGTTGATTTATAACATGATTAGGTATCTCTTGTTAAAATTTGAGAATTTTATTACGCAAATTCACCGTTGAATGTTTCTTGTAATTTGGATTGTGATTTCTTAAATTCTGGACAGTTTCGTTTCGCTGTGGTTTTGATGTTCTTAGGAAGTCTTAATGATGTTAAAATGATTTTAGGTCCTTACAAAAGTTGTATATATATGTATTATCTTTCATTGTGCTTTGGGTTTGCTTAATTTGAGACTAATATGATTTTATGGTTAATATTTTGGTAAACTGATGTTATCTGCCTAGATTTTGTAATGTGTTTGTAAAATCAATATCTTTTGACTGAGCCGTTAGTTTCATGTGAAATTATGATATGTTACACATTATGGTGTCAGAAATGTTCACTTAAATTCTGAGATAGATCGGACATAGTTATCATTATGAAACCTATAATGTAAAATTTTGCAGTTAGTGTGTTTGCTTAAATGGTTGAAAGAATTACATCGTTAGTTGGGTTGTGAGCTTATGACTTGTTGATGAAGTGGTTTGGGATATCAAAATGTATATTGTATGATAAAATTATTTTTTATAAATAATTGGATATGCTTGTTTGGATGGCGGTGCCCGTACCGAGGATATACGGATAGGTGGGGCACGACCCAAAGATACTCGTGCTACGGTAGAGTGAATTTATAAATGAATGAATATATTTGTTTGAATGGAGGTTTCCGTACTGAGGATACATGGATAGGTGGGGCACGACCAAAGGATACTTGTGCTACGATAGTGTGAATTTATAAATGAATGGATATATTTGTTTGAAAGGCGGTTCCCGTACCGAGGATACACGGATAGGTGGGGCACGACCCAAGGATACTCGTGCAAGTGAGGTTGGCGGTCCCGTACCGAGGATACACGGATAGGTGGTGCACGAACCGAGGATACTTGTGCATTTAAGAGGAGTTGATAGATTGTGAGTATAGTTGATGAACATAAATATAATTAAATCCTTGAAGGTGCACCATAAACTCTTGTTGTACACATTTTGTTTAATTGGTTGACATGTTTTGATATATTTTGAGAAAGGGAGTGCATTTTATTGAGCTGTCATCTCACCCCAATTGACATTCCTTGCAGATTTATGGAAGTTGGAAGTGGAAGCTAGAAATGAGTAGATTAATGATTGCATTCTTTTCTTGTATTGCTTAAGCTATATTGAATAAAAAAAAAAGTTTAGTTGAAAACGTTTTGAACGATGTTTAATGTATTTCATATTCTTAAATTAATGTATAAAAGTTTCAATTATGTTTGGTATAAAAGTAAATTAGCATGAATAAATATATGCATAAGTCTTGTTCTAACCCGTAATGCTTTTAGTTCGGATCTCCATACGGGTTTGACCCTGATCCGGAACTCGGGTGTTAAAAATTCCATGCTTTTATTTGCTATGTTTCTTTCATATTACCTTGTATTACTCTTGTTTTCTTTTTTTTGTCTTATTTAGGTGGAATCATCCAAAAGGAGCAAAAAGAGTGCTGAAACGGACATAAACGTGAGCTTGGACTAAGGACCAGGAGGAACTCTACAAAATTCAGAAGTATTCAACTCTATTTTGTATAGAATGAATATACGAAAAGAACGCAAAAAGAATGAGGTCATTCCGAGTTCATATGAAAAAGTTGTGGGCAAAACCGTGGATCAATAAGGCCAAATTCCTACCTACGTGTGTGACCGATCACACTAATTACCAGGATCGGTTACACCCTCAAAGAAGTGACGAAATACTTTCCAAAATTGGTTTTCTTAGTTCTGAAGTATTTCCAAACCCAAATATTCTTTGGGATATTTAAGGATACTAAAAATACTTTTGAAGAGAGTACCAAGTACCGAACATAGATTTTATTAAGAGATACGGAAGTGGAGGCAAGAAGACAAGGAGCGAAAGCTTGGGTTTTTGGTTCTTCCATTACCGAAACTATTTATCTTTGATTTTATCATATTTTATCATGGGTTTTACTAAATCCATGAGTAGCTAAACTTCTTTTGATTGAGGATGAATTCTAAGTTCTAAACATGATTTGATTTAATATATGAATCTATTTTGATTTATTCATATGATTATCGTTTGTTTCTACTATGATTAATATTTATGATTGATTGATTGGTTGATTTAGGAGGCCTACTAAACTGATACCTTGATTGATCTATTGCTAGTAACGGGTTAGGATATCCGTAATTGTTGAATAACCCTTACACAAGTAGATAACGTGAGACCTTGCAGAGGGATTCTGTGGAGCAATCGCGTGTAAAAACAATACTAGTAAGTGAACCAATCGTACCGAGTTTAACTGCTAGGACTGAACCTAGTTTCATAAACCCTAAAGCATTCGATTGAGTTTCATCTTGTAAGCGTACCTCAAGGTGGCTCAGACGGATAGAATCTGATAGCTAAGCGTACCTGTTATTCAGATATATTAGAAGTCTTGGGGGTAGCTAAGCGTACCTGTTACCCTACGGTTGGTGATAATCTATGATTAATGACGAATAGATAATTATATTACTTTGATGAATGTTTAGTAACGAAGAAGGATTCCTCGATCATACTCCTCATCCTTGATTACATCTTAATTTATTTTCTTTGTTATTTACTTTGCTTTATTTGCAACCTACAAACAAAACCCCCCTTTTGTGACACTTGACAACTGAAAATTCCATGCTCTTCGTGGGAACGATCCTTGCTTCCATTATATTACCTGTTAATTGTGTAGAAATAAGTGATTTAATTTATTGCGCTCACGACCCGCATCATTCACAATAACTCGTGTCAACTTGTACTGGTTGCTTCCATATATGGCACAAACTCCTGCTGGTTATTTCCACTATTTTCTTTACTCAGACAGCATCAACTCCACCTAGTTTCTTCAACAATACTACGTCAACTTCACCAAGTTTCTTCCACATAACAGCATCAACTTCTTCTTGTTTCTTCATTAAGACAGTAACAACTATGACTAGTTGCTTCCACATACTATATCTTGGTTTAATCTTCAACATCCTCCCTTAAACCAAGATATTCTTTACCGATCATTCCAAGTTTTCCACGCAAGTAAATAAAGGTGTTAGACTTCACATACTTTGTGAAAATATCAGCCACTTGATACTTATTCACAAAATTCCACAACTATTTCTTTGTTACTGAAAAGCTTTCTAATGTAATGATACTTGATGTCTATGTGCTTACTCCTTCCATGAAGCACATGATTCTTTGTTAATGAAATTGATGACTTATTGTCACAAACTATTGTTGTAGGTGTTATCTGCTCATGGAAAAGATATTTCAACATCATTCTCAGCCATACTGCTTTTGTAGCACAATTTCCAGCAGCAATATATTCAGTTTTTGTTATAGACAAAGCAACTACCTGTTTCTTCTTTGATGAACAAGAGAAAAATCTTGTCCCTAAATTGAATGCATAAACTGAAGTACTTTTTTTTCCTTCTGTATCTCCATCCCAATCACTGTCTGTATATCCAACTAACTTTGGATCTTCTAAAACTGTGTAAAGAATTCCCAAACTTGTTGTTCCTTTAACATATTTTAAAATACGTTTTGCAGCTTGTAAGTGAGACTGTCTTGGTGATTCCATAAACCTACTAACTAACCCAACTGCATATATAATGTCTGGTCTTGTAGCAGTTAAGTATCTGAGACATCCAACAAGACACTTAAAGTCTGTTGAATTCACAAGTTCTCCTGAACCATCTTTTGTCAACTTCAACCTCTCTTCTACTGGAGTTAAGATTGGATTACAATTATCCATCTTTAAACGCTTAAGTATCACATCTGTATATCTCTGTTGATTAATAAAAATTCCTCTTTCTGTTTGTTGAACTTCAATGCTAAGAAAATATGACATTATCCCAAGGTATATCATCTCAAACTCCTTCACCATATCCTCCCTGAATTCATTGATAATCTCTGAGCTATTTCTTGTGAATATAAATCATCCACATACAAACAAACTATAATATGATTTCCAAGAGAATCAGCTTTCAAATACAGTGTATGTTCATATGGACATCTTGTAAAACCTTTCTCAATGAAGTATGAATTTATTCTTGTATACCAAGCACGTGGTGCTTGTTTTAAACCATACAAAGCTTTATTTAGATTGTATACTTGATTCTCCTTTCCCTCCATAACATAACCTGCTGGTTGTTCAACATAAACTTCTTCTTCTAGTACACCATTCAAGAATGCACTTTTCACATCCATCTGATAAATCTTCCAATGCTTCTGAGCAGCTAAGGCAATGATTATATGTACTATATCTAATCTTGCAACTGGTGCAAACACTTCTGAGTAATCTATTCCTTGTTTCTGTCTATATACTTTAGCAACTAATCTTGCTTTCTATCTTTCTACTTCACCATCTGATTTGTACTTTGTCTTGTAAACCCATTTAACACCTATTGCTTTCTTTCCTTGTGGAAGTTCAGTAAGCTCCTACGTATTATTCTTCTCAATGGACTTTAATTCTGCATCCATGGCTTGTATCCATCCTTGTTCCTTAGAAGCTTCTTCATAAGCTATAGGATCACAATCTCCAAATAATGCAAAGTTAATCACTTCATCATCAGTGTCATCATCATATTTTGTTAACACATAATCATTCATTCTTGATGGTATGACATAATTTCTTCTTGGTCTTGCAGTCTCTTGTTGTGGTGTTACATCAGTTATTACTTCTTTAGTTGTTTCTTCTTCAGTTCTCCTTTCTTCTTCTTGTTCAATAACTTCATCTTGAGTGTTTACTTGTTCTTCAACTACTATTGGAACTGTTCTAGCAATATTTGGATCAACATTGTTTGTTGAACCAGTATTCCAATTCCATTGTGATTCTTCATCAAAAATCACATCTCTACTTGTAATTACTTTTCTTGTTTCTGGATTGTAAAGCTTATATCATTTGGTTACTGAGTTATAACAACCAAGAATACACTTCTCACTCTTATTATCCAATTTCTTTCTAAGTTCTTTAGGCACATGTGCATATGCAATGCACCCAAAAATTCTCAGATGTCTTACACTTGGTCTTATACCTCTCCAAGCTTCTTCTGGTATCTTATTATTCAAACTATTTGTAGGACATCTGTTAAGTAAATATACTGTTGTATCTACTGCATAACCCCAGAAATTCTTTGGTAAATCTTTTGTTCTTCTTATAGTTCTTGCCATATCCATTATAGTTATATTTTTTCTCTCAGCAACACCATTTTGTTGAGGTGTATATCTAGCTGTTAACTGATGTAGAATACCATGTTCTTCCATGAAACTATCAACAACAGTATATTCTGTTCCTCTACCAGTTCTTAATATCTTGATGCTTTTACCAATTTGTTTCTCAGCATATGCTTTAAAACTTCTAAAAGCATGAAAAGCATAACTTTTTTGTTTAAGTAGATACACCCAAGCCTTTATACTAAAATCATCAATGAAAGTTATGAAATAGTTATTACCTCCATGTGATGTAACTTCAATAGGACCACACAAGTCATTGTGTACAATATCCAAATGTTCTTCTGCTCTTCTAGCTTTATTCATTGGGAATGGATCTATGCTGCTTGCCAGAGATACAATTCTCACACCTTGACTCTGGAAGCTCTATAATTGGTAGACCTGACACCATCTCCTTCTTAGATAAAACTTTAATAGTTTACATGACCCATTCTCTTGTGCCATATGTTAGCATAGCTCGGTTGAACCAACCAAGCGTTGGTATGTAAAGTTTGGTTGTCATATTTGAAAAAGTGGGGGTACAACAACCTCACCCAATAATTCTCTTAGCAATCTGTATGGACTAACTCCAATATACTTTTAAGAGAATCAACTAGACAGTCAGACTCAATCATAATAAAAAGTATATCAAAGAGTTATATCTCAATTTGTCAATTCAATACTTACTCAAGCAAATAGAAATCTGCGAATCTAATTGAATACAAGAGAAATTAACTTGAATGGTACCAAAGACCAATGTTCAAGTATGAATCAATTTCAATCAACATCCAAAGGTCGGATATACCAATTGATTGATTCAACGCACAACCTGTGATATTTCAATTATATAACAAAATATAATGCGGAAATAAATAACACAGACACCATAAGTTTTGTTATCGAGGAAACCGCAAATGCAGAAAAACCCAGGGACCTAGTCCAGATTGAACACCACACTGTATTAATCCGCTACAGACTCTAGCCTACTACCAATTAACTTCGGTATGGACTGTAGTTGAACCCCAATCAATCTCAAACTGATCCAAGGTACAGTTGCGCTCATTACATTTCTGATCCCAGCAGGATACTATGCACTTGATTCCCTTAGCTGATCTCACCCACAACTAAGAGTTTCTACGACCCAAAGTCAAAGAATTTAATAAACAAATCTGTATCACACAGAAAAGTCTACAGGAATAGATAAATCTGTCTCCCACAGAAATACCTACAAGTTTTGTTCCGTCTTTTGATAAATCAAGGTGAACAGGAACCAATCAATAACCCAAACTTATATTCCCGAAGAACAACCTAGAATTATCAATCACCTCACAATAATCTTAATCGACTAGCGAAACAAGATATTGCGGAATCACAAATGATGAGACGAAGATGTTTGTGACTACTTTTCTATCTTTCCTATCGGAGAAATTAATCTCAAGCCAATCTTACGATTGCACTCAATCACGATAGAAACTTCAAGACCAGATCACACAACTACAAAAAAAATAGTTGGGTCTGGCTTCACAATCCCAATGAAGTCTTCAAGTCGTTAACCTACAGGGTCTCGGTAGAAACCTAAGGTTAAATTAGGAGAATAGACTCTAGCTTATACAACTAGTATCACACAGGAGGTGTGGGGATTAGGTTTCCCAGTTGCTAGAGTTCTCCTTTATATAGTCTCCAAATCATGGTTTGCAATCTAAGTTTCCTTGGTAACAAAGCTTCAATATTCACTGTTATATGAAAACCTGATTAGATTCAAGATAATATCTTTCAACCGTTAGATCGAACTTATCTTGTTATACACAAATGAAATGCACGTTCATTTATGTTTGTGTAACCGTACCTAAACGTGTACACCTAGTTGGTTCAACAGTAGTTAACCAAATGGTTAGCCATATGAGCACTTTCATATCAACCATATTCATCTTCACCATAACTAATTCAAATGACTCAAAAGAACTAGTTAGAGAGTTGTTCAATTACTTAGATCTCATAGAAGTATACAAGACACGATCGAAGAAAAATCGGTTTTGATTCACTCGAATCGATTCATGAACCTTATAGCCACGGTTTGCAAATTGCATTCCTTAATTTATAAACGTTTTAGTTCATGAACAAACCAATTTTACAAAGTAACACACTTAAGTAGGCGTACGGGTATGCGTACTTAAGTAACCGGATTTGAGTTTGTTTTGGTTTCCAAACTCAGCAGAAATTCACGGACATGAACTTTCTGCCAGTATGCGTACGGGTACGTATACTTAGGTAACCGGATTGAGTTGGTTTTTATTTCCAAACTCAGCAGAAATTCATGGTCGTGAACTTCCGCCAGTATCCGTACGGGTATGCATACCCAGTCTCCATCAACCATTTAGTACACACACAAATACATTTGGTTCCCGATTTTGGACTTATACACTAATGCGCGAACACATTAAATGCTTATATCCAAAGATGGTTACATGTTGTAAACTCTTTATTTCAACCATTGAAACATTCTTAGAGGATGTTAAATAGAGGTTATTCACACACTATTTTTCATCAAAGCAATTTTCAAGATATTGAAATAATCAACATGACTTTCGTCACTTGTAAAGATGAACTTGGCCAAAGCGAAAGCTTACCAACACATATTTCGAGAAATAGATAAGCGAGAAAAACTTGACTCGAAATAGCAAATGTGTATAATCGAAGTCTATATAGCAATACGATTTTTGTCTCAAGATAGGAGAAAGAGTAGATAGACTTTTTGAGTGATAGATAAGTTCAAGTCTCAACATACCTTTTAGTCGATGAAGTTCCACCAGTTCCTTGAGTAGTTCTTCGTCTTTGTATGATGAATGCCGTGGAGTCTAGAGCTCAACTACACTTTTCTATCCTAGTCCGAGACTTAGCTATAAGTAGACTAGAAATCAAGACTTATAGTTCTGGAAACTAAACTTGACAACAAGTTCGACCGAGCAATGCTCTAACAATATTTTAGTGTATCAAAACTCATTTACAAAGTCGCTTGATTATGTACTAGAGACAACTTCGTATAGGTTGGATTAGAAAGACTAGGATTATGAGACAGACAAGTATTACTCGAAGACTTGAAGAATGTGAAGAAGTAACAAGCTACAATGATGACATCATCCTTCCTTTTGAGGTTAGTAATATTTGACTTGAACTGTTTCATTCCTAACGTATCTTTCAAGTCGTGCTATACTGAAAACATAATTGCGAAGCTGTGAATGATTATACTCTAGTAGTAAGACATGATCACATAATCATAGTGTTAAGGAATTAGGATACGAAGTATGACGCTTATCTTTTGAACTTCATATATAAGATATCGACATAATCGTATGAATGTTATTGTGATTATGTGTATGGGTAAAGGTGAAGATTTCATCCTAGAAAACAATGTTTACATTTATTTAAAGGAAGTAAATTCATGAACTTATTTTATGAATCGAAAGGTAAATCGCTAGGCTTATTGGTATTGTTATTCATTACATATATTTGGATTACCAATATGTGTGAGTTAGTAGAACCGATCATCACTTGTTGTGTATCTTGGTAAAACTAATCATAGTGCCTGACTTATGTATTGGTATGACTTGTATTAGTGTAACCGATCCTAAGTAATCACCTGAGATGGTATGATCGATATTTGTAATTGGTGTGACCGATCCTAGTAATTGGTGTGACCGATCACAAAAGAGTTGTGTAATCGATCCTTGTAATTGGCGTAACCGATCCTAGTAATTGGTGTGACCGATCACAAAAGAGTTGTATAATCGATCCTTGTAATGGCGTAACCGGTCCTAGTAATTGGTGTAACCGATCCTGGTAATTGGTGTAACCGATCCTAGTGACTTATGTAACCGATCACTAGTAATACCATGAGAATATGGTAACCGGTCTTGGTAATTGATGTAACCGATCCTGGTAACTGATGTAACCGGTCCCAGTAACCATATTAAGGTAGAACCGATCCTTGAGTTTGGTAAAACCATAAACCCATGATTAGTGATTTGATATTTGATCAATTACATAGTTGTCTTGGAATACAGATGAACCATTTCTAAACTTGTTTGGAAGTATGGTATAATCGATTCCAAGATTGTAAATATAAAAGAGGATTTACAAAGAAAAGATGTCGACATACTTTGAACATGATCAGTAACTCTTATCTTTTATTGTTCAAAGATATTCCTTAATAACTCAAGGAGATCCCGGACCGAAATAAATTAAGAATCTTTTAATTAAGGTTATTAGTTTTATATGCTTTTAATCACCAGCAATTAAATGCATATCTCTGGAATATAAAAATTTGAAATGTGCATTTACTAATTGGAGATTTTCTAGTGAGATTCCGGAAATATTGGACAAATCATTTCCAGGAATTATGAAAACCGATTTGGGCATTTATTGCATATCTTGAGAATATTCGGTTTTGGAAATTCCTTGGTGTCCAAACATCCTTGGTCTATAAATACCCAAGTTTGCATTTCGAGCAAACTATCCTAAGAACCAGGCAAACTTCATCTTTTTGTTGTTTCTGGTGGAGCCGTCTATTCGGAGAGGAAAGTACCCTAATTAGGCGAAATCTCTTATGACCGCTTGTTTAAAGACTTCTGTGGGATCAAGAAAAGATCTACAAGTACCGTTGGTGGGAAACTGGATAATTGTAGTTTATTTTAGTTTTCGATTGATTTTATTGACTAACTGTTGTTGAACTTTGATTGCACCTAGTTTGTTTATTCTTGAGAATCTTCTCTTCTGATATAAGATTCACTTACTAGATCAAAGTATCGACGGGATCTTTAGAACTGTTTGTAGATCTAAAGACGTCTTGTGATAATCCATTGATAACAGACTCCGTTCTGTGCGTGATTGATCATAAGAGATTCAAGTGGTGTTGTGCAGGTTTAATTGAAGATTAAAGAAGATTTGAAGACAAAGAAGATTTCTTATTTTGTTTCTATATCTTTGGGTGTGCACAAACCTTGATCGGCTGGGATCCAACTAGAATCAGATTTATTTGATTGATTAGTTGTGTAAGATCGGTATCACCTTATAGTTTATTGTTTGATTTTATATTGATTGATTGCAAATATAAACTCTGCTACTTCGGTAGTTGTTGGATAGATTGATCTTACTAGGCAAAGGAGTTTATTGGTTAAACGTAAGAGCTTTTCCATATGACATGAGATATCTTCATCTGAAAGAATCAAGAGAGTTGTTACCAAACAGATTTTTTGTTCCTTTACTGTTTGGAATACGATCCAAAGGAATTGTTCCAGTGCGTACACTTATTGAATGTCGGAAGCGCAGGGATACTGAAGAAACTAGGTGAACTATAGGTTTAGTTTCTTGGTCTCAACTATAAGAAGTTTGTTAGATTTTTTATAACGGCTTAATTCTGAGAGTATTCAATTCTGGACTAGGTCCCGGTGTTTTTCTGCATTTGCGGTTTCCTCGTTAACAAATCTTGTTGTGTCATTTACTTTTGTTTTCCGCAATTATAATTGTTGTTATTATAAATTAAAGTAAATCACACAAACGTTAACTCCGTATTACTTAATAGTGATCCTATAGAGTTTGGTTAAGTCCGAACCTATTATCAAGTAATCACACTTTGATTATTGTATTGTCTCGATCTCGTATCCATGGACGATCACACAAAGTGTGAATACCGATTTGTGGTATTGTCTCGACTTTTTCCATAGACAATCACTTTTGGTAAGAGGACTTATAGGTGGAAAATTTTAAGGCTGTGGTGTATTTGGGTACCCTCGTCTTTTCAATTGGTATCAGAGCAGGAAAACACGAAAAGATCTTATAATCTGTGTTTGGTGCGATCCAACCTATAAGAATTGAATCCAATGAATTATTCAGTTAACGTTTCAAAGATATTAAACACTCTTTCAGAAGATACTGAAGAGTATTACTCGGTACTTGTCAAGATTTTAGAAGAAAACATTGAAGAGAACCTGTCATATACTGAAGATATCAGTAATATCATGATTGATAGAAGACTGGTCAAGAATACAGAAGATCTTCATAAGAAGTCTCAAAAATCTTCAAAACTAACATCCAGACATTTGAAACCGAATAACAAGAAAACATCCATAGGTTGTTTTCAAAAAGGATGGTATGGTTTAACCCAAAAGATTTTTTGTGCAAAAAATCTGATTAAACGTGTTAAGAGATTATATAAGAACTTAACATGTCATCCTACCTCAGAATCTGGAAAAACTGCTGAACAATGCCTAGGAGCATTCGCACTCAAAACTACGTCTCCATTCCAATGGTTTCTAGACAGTGGCTGCAGTAGACATATGACCGGTGATCTTTCCTGGTTCACAAAGACTGAAGACTACAAGGGAGGATCTGTAACTTTTGGAGACGGGAGTAGCTGTCTTATTAGCAAAAAGGGGACAATCAAACTTCCAGGTATTCCTGAAATTCATGATGTAGTTTATGTCAAAGGAATGAAAGCCAATCTTCTTTCAGTCAGTCAAATTTGTGATAAGGGTCATAAAGTTATCTTCAATATGGGAGGATGTGATATTGAAGATAAGTCTGGAAAAATAATTTTTCGTGGACGAAGAAGTATGAATAACTGTTATCTTCTTGATATGCAGTCTAATTTATACTGTAATTTGACCAAGGTAGAGTAAACTCACTTATGGCATGAACGATTTGGTCATATCAACTACCGAATGCTGGGTAAGCTCATTAATCGTTAACTTGTCAGAGCCGTTCCCAAAATAAATGCTAAAGTAGAAGGTGTATGTCATGCTTGTCAGAAGGGTAAGCAAGGAAAAATTCCACACAAACTTTCTCGAGACATAGCCACTCGTGCTCCTCTCGATCTTATTCATATGGATCTTTTTGGTCCTATCCAACAAGCAACTGTTGTAGGAAAGTAATATGATTTAATAATGGTAGATGATTACACACAATTCACATGGGTTGCCATCCTAAAACACAAAAATGACACTCAGGTGGAATTTAAGATTATTGTAAATAGAATCAAAAATGAACAAGGTCGCAAACTGAAGAAAGTAAGGAGCGATCATGGTACAAAATTCAAGGATACGAAAGTATATGAATACTGTAATCAACTTGGAATTACTCATCAATTTTCTGCTCCTATTACACCTCAGGCAAATGGTGTAGCAGAAAGAAATAATAGAAATATTCAAGAAATGGCAAGAGTAATGCTTCACAATAAAAACCTACCATTAACCTTTTGGGGGGAAGCTGTGTTCACGGCTTGCTATCTTATTAATAGAGTTTATCTAAGTTCAAAAACTCTAAATACTCCTTATGAATTATGGTATGGAAGAAAGCCCAATCTGAGCTATTTAAGGGTTTTCGGAAGCAAATGCTATATACTTAAGGACAAAGAACATAGAGGAAAATTTGATTCCAAAAGTGATGAAGGAATCTTTCTTGGCTATGCCTCTGATAGTCGTGCGTTCCGAGTATATAATCTCAGAACCAAAGTAATGATGGAATCTATTAATGTTGTTATTGATGACATTAGTGATTTTCATCAAGACAATCATATTGCTACAGAACTTCCTCCTTCAGAAACTGTTAGTAAAGAAAAGCATATTTAAGAAGAACCATCAATTGTTCCTCTGATTAGTGATAATGATGATAAAGATGACAATGAGAGTATTGTTGAAAAACACAATGATACTGAAAATATTTTGCACAAACCTTCTAAGTGGGTTCATCAAAGACATTCCACTGAAGATATAATAGGAGATGCCAATGCTAAAGTTATGACTTGACGGGAACTCCAGAATGTCTGTCACTACACTTGCTTTCTTTACTCAATAGAACCAAAAAATGTTGAGGAAGCCCTTAGTGATCCTTCTTGGGTAAGCTCGATGCATGAAGAAATTAATCAATTCGAAAGACAAGGAGTATGGGAGCGAGTTCCTAAACCGGAATGTGTAAATATTGTTGGAACAAAATGGATTTTCAAGAACAAATCAGATGAATTTGGAACAATTGTCCGAAACAAAGCCAAACTCGTTGCTCAAGGATATTCGAAAATTGAAGGTATTAACTTTGATGAAACTTTTTCTCCTGTTGCTCGTTTATAATCAATAATACTTTTACTTGCTTATGCCTGTAATCTTAAGATAAAACTTTTCCAAATGGATATTAAATCTGCGTTTCTCAATGGGGATTTAAAAGAAGAAGTTTTTGCTGCTCAACCCAAAGGATTTGAAGATCCATTATTTCCAGATCATGTCCTTAAACTCAAAAAGGATCTATATGGCCTAAAACAAACTCCAAGAGGTTAGTATGATAAGTTGACATCCTTTTTACTTCAAAACGTATTTTCTAGAGGTGGTGCTGATAAAACTCTTTTCACCAAATGGAATGGAAAGAATGTTCTTGTAGCACAAATCTATGTAGATGATATCATCTATGGATCCACTTCAAAATCTCTAACAGATGAATTCCTAAACCTTATGAGTGGAGAATTCGAAATGAGTAATGTTGGAGAATTATCATATTTTCTTGGTTTACAAATACCACAACAAAAGGACAATATTTTTCTTTCCCAAGAAAAATATGCAAGAAATTTGGTTGTTAATTTTGAGCTAAGAGTTGCAACTCCCATGGAAACACCGATGCCAAATACTGGAAAATTTCAGTCAAGTCTAGGAGAAAAATCGGTTGATAAAAAATTATACCGATCTATGATAGGAAGCTTGTTATACTTAACTGCAACAAGACCGAACATTGCTTTCAGTGTAGGATGTTGTGCCAGGTTTCAAGCAAATCCTAAAGAATCACATCTAAAAGTTGTAAAACAAATCATAAGATATGTTAATGGTACTCTAGATTATGGTTTATCATATTCTATGGATACAAATAACAGTCTTGTTGCCTATTCGGATGCTGATTGGGCAGGAAATGTAGAAGATCGGAAAAGCACCTCTTGTGATTGTTTCTATGTTAGTCAAAACCTAGTAGCTTTGCATAGTAAGAAACAGAACTCACAGTCCTTATGAACCTGTGAAGCAGAATATATTGCTGCTGGTACATGTTGTACCCAACTCCTATGGATGAAGCAAATGCTCATTGACTATGGAATAAACATTCCAACTATGAGCATTCTATGTGATAACTCAAGTGCTATTCGTCTAACAGAAAATCATGTGGAACATTCTCGTACTAAACACATAGATATTAGATACCATTTTATTAGAGAATTGTATGAGAATAGAGTTATCAAACTAGAATATGTTCCCTCTGAACGTCAACTAGCTGATATTCTCACTAAGCCATTAGATAGGGCAACCTTTGAAAATCTCAGGAAGTCTATTGGCATTGTTAAGGTACATTAGTACCTTATGATTCCAGTTTTAAACTTTTGCTATTGGCACGCATTAGTTAAAACTGATTCAACCTTTCTCTTGTAAAGGTTGCCTTTGTTGTTGTTCTTTTGTTCTTGCGAGAGTATGACAACACAATAAGGGAGAGTTCTAACTTGAACTTTCGCTTAATGATATATCTTTTTGGGGAGAAGAGGATGTAGAATCTGAGGTAACGAATTTGTTAGTTCATCATTTTCCTGTTTAAGAAAAGCCTGATTTTATTGCATAAATTTTTCTTTTGCTTAACAAAATTCAGTATAATTGATGTTTATTCCATTATGTGTGTATGGATGTGTGTGTGTATGTGATTCAATTGTTTCCGGTTGAGAAAAACTATTGTTTGATATCTTTCTTTATTGTTTGGTATCAATTATTTTTGGCTTAACGAAATTTCGGTGCAATTGCGGTGCTATAATGTCTATGTTTGTTTCAATTGCTTCCGGTTAAGAGAAATAATTGTGCAAGTTAATTTATTTGGTTTGTATGTATTGTTTATGGATTAACAAAATAAGTGATCATTTGTTTAGTCCAATTCGATTCCAGATAAGAGAAACTAAGTTAATTCTGATTTTAGTTAGACTTATCAAAGTGAAGGATTCGATTATTCAAGTCTAATCGAATGCCTTGACAAGAAATTCTAGTTAACTAACCTAGTACTTGTCTTGTCTAAAGTGAAAGCTCTAAGTTATTGTCTGAATAATTAGAGGCTGATGAGAAAAATAGAGTTATTTCTTGTTAGAGCATTGCTCGGTTGAACCTACCAAGCGTTGGTATGTCAAGTTTGGTTGTCATATTTTAGTAAACCAAAACTCATTTAAAGAGTCGCTTGATTATATACTAGAGTCAACTTCATATAGGTTAACTAAGAAGTTATTAGGATATGAGACATACAAGTATTACTCGAAGACTTGAAGAATGTGAAGAAGTAAAGATTTACATCGACGACATCATCCTTCCTCTTGAGGTTAGTAATATTTTGACTTGGACTGTTTCATTCCTAACGTATCTTTCAAGTCGTGCATATTGAAAACATAACTGCGAAGCTGTGAATGATTATACTCTTATATTTGCATCTTTTCTGATGGCTACATCCAAGTAGATCTAAAGGCTAATAAAACTACCAACATTCAAGATTCAAAGATAAACAAGATGTAAAGAACATGAAAGTAAAGATCAACACAAGCATATAACGTGGTTCGGCCATGAAGACCTACGTCCATGGGAAAGAAGATGTTTTCTTTATTGATTAGGGTCTTACCCTTGAAGGAGCTACAAATATCACATAGATTTCTCACTCTCTCTTTATCTAGATCTCTCTCAGGAATTCTCTGTAGAAAGACCATCTAACATTACATAAGTCGTGCATTTCCCTCTACATGGACTGGTATTTATAGGCAATATTAGAATCATGAAGGCCTTGTCTCGCCGAGATGGTGGAGCAATCATACATCTTCACATTACTTCGGACGAGCTCTATACTATCCCTCGTGATGGCCTACTTGGTTCCCCTTCCGAGTCATCTCGTTCCGTACGTCATCGTGTTGCTCTTTCTTGGGGACCTCATGCTACATCACCTTTAGGTTATAGTATAGATCGCCCGAGTCTTCTGATACGATGTAGATTCGTCCACATCTCCTCTGATCCTTCATTAAATGCAGTCCTTCTTTTTAGACTTGACTGTCTGAGTCGATTAGATCACTCCTCACACGCGTCCTTCATGTAATGTTTGTGTTAGGCATCTCGAATCAGACGAAATCACTTTTTAGAGTATGATTCGGTGCTTCTATCTTATTACCTTATCATGAATCCATCCCTTGAGATGTTGAAATTTGGCCATCGGGTATTTTACCCTCACAACTCTAGTTAGACATAGTATTAAGGAATTATAATACGAAGTATAATGTCTATCTTTTGAGAATATTCGGTTTTGGAAAATCCTTGGTAAAACTATTCACAAGGCCTGACTTTTGTATTGGTATGACTTTTATTAGTGAAACTGATCTTAAGTAATCACCTGAGATGGTATGATCGATTTGTTGTAATTGGTATGACAACCTCTATACATTGGGGAACCGATCATAGTAAGAGGTGCAACCGATCACAAGCAAAGGGGAATCTATCCTTTTAAGAGTTGCAACAAGTTTTTAGTTATTGGGGAACCGATCCTATGAACATGTGAAACCAATACAAGTTAGATACCATATATATGTGGGAACCGATCCTAGTACCTAGTCAACCAAGTTTTGGTAACTCGCGTGACTAATTCTAGGAGGTAGAATCGAAACTTGTTTTGGTAGAACCGTAAAACCCATGATTGGTGATTTGATAGGATAATCAATCACATAGTTCTTGGAAGTCAGATGAACCAATTCTAAACTTGTTTGGAAGTGTGGCAAATCGGTTCCAAGATGGTAAATATGAAAAAGGATTTATCAAGTAAAAGATGTCGACATACTTTGAACACGTGCAGTAATTCTTACCTTTTATTGTTCAAAGATATTCCTTAATAGCTAAGGGAGAATCCCGGATCGAAATAAATTGAGAATCTTTTAATTAAGGTTTTTAGTTTTATATGCTTTTAATTTCCAGTAATTAAAATGCATATCTTTAGAAAATAAAAATTAGTAATGTGCATTTACTAGTTGGAGATTTTCTAAGAGATTTCGGTCAATATTTGGACAGTGCATTTCCAGTAATTATGAAAACCGTTTTTGCCCTTATTGCATATCTTTGAAAATATTCGGTTTTGGAAATTCCTCGGTGTCCAAACTTCCTTGGTCTATAAATATTGAAGTTTGCATTTTAAGCAAACTAATCCTCAGAGCAAGCAAAACTATCTAGTTGTGTTGTTACTGGTGGAGCCGTCTATTCGGAGAGGAAAGTACCTTAATTAGGCGAAATCTCTTACGACCGCTCGTTTTAAAGACTTCTTTGGGATTGGGAAGATCTACGAGTACCATTGGTGGGAAACTAGATAATTGCAGTTTATTATTAGTTTTCGATTGATTTGATTGACTAACGGTTGTTGAACTTTGATTGCACCTAGTTTTTTTATGCTTGAGAATCTTCTCTTCTGATATAAGATTCACTCAAACTAGATCGAAGTTTCGACGGGATATCTTTAGACTGTTTGTAGATCTAAAGACGTCTTGTGATAATCCATTGTTAACAGACTCTGTTCTGTGTGTGATTGATCACAAGAGATTCAAGTTGATTTTGTGCCGGTGTTTATTGAAGATCTAAGAAGATTTGAAGACGAAGAAGATTTCTGATTTGGGTTCATAATCTTTGGTGTGCACAAAACTTGATCGGCTGGGGATCTAACTATAATCGGTTTATCTTTGTGATAGATTTGATTGATTAGTTGAGTAGATCGGCATCAATACGTTTCTTTGTGATTCAAAGTATTGATTGCATAGTCTTAACAATTACTTTGGTGATTGTTGAAAAGATAGATCTAAGGACCTGACAAAGGAGTTTATTGGGATAAACGGAAGAGCCTTTTTTCAAACTCATATCACTTGTTTGAAAATAGTTGTTACCGAACAGATTTGTTGTTCCTTTACTGTTTTGAATACGAACCAAAGGAATTATTCCAAGTGCGTGACTTACTGCAAGTTGGAGGCGCAGGGATACAGACGGAACTAGGTGAACTATAAGTTTAGTTTCTTGGCCTAAACTATACGAAGTTGGTTTATATTTTGTATAGCGGCTTAATCCTAAGAGTATTCAATTCTTGACAAGGTCCCGGGGTTTTTCTGCATTTGCGGTTTCCTCGTTAACAAAATCTTGTTGTGTCTTTTACTTTTCTATTTTCCGCAATTATAATGTTTTATTATAATTTGAAGTAAAATATACAAACGTTAATTCCTATTTACTTGATATCAATCCTATTGTGTTTGGTTAAGTCCGAACCTATTATCAAGTAAACATACTTCGTTGTTGTATTGTCTCGATCTTGTATCCATTGTCAATCACACAAGTCTTGTTGTCATATTGTCTCGATCTCGTATCCATAGACGATCACACGATGTGTGAACCGATTAGTTGTATTGTCTCGACTCAATCCATAGACAATCACTTTCGGAGAAAGGACTTATTGGTGGAAAAGTTTTAGATTGAGGTATATTGGTACCCTCGTCTTTTCAATTGGTATCAGAGCGGGCAAACACGAAAAGATCTAACAATCTGTGTTTGGTGCAATCCAACCTATAAGAATTGAATCACATGAATGACTCGATTAACGTTTCAAGAATTTTATATGGTCTTCAAGAAGACACTGAAGAATATTTCTTAGCTCTTGTCAAGATGTTAGTAGAAAATATTGAACAAAACCAGTCACATACTGACGAGATCAGTAATATCATGATTGATAGAGAACTGGTCAATAACATAGAAAATCCTAAAACAGGAGATTCTCAAATTTGTTCAAAACTAACATCCAGACATCTAGAACAGTCTAATAAGAGACAGTTCAGGAACACTTTCCAAAGGGGAAGGAATAGTTTACTTCAGAAGATTTGTTTTACAAAACGTCTGATTAATCGTGTTAAGGGATTATATAAGAACTTAACGAAACATCCTAAAACAGTTGAACAATGTCTAGGAGCATTTGCACTTAAAACAACTTCACCATTCCAATGGTTTCTAGATAGTGGATGTAGCAGACACATGACAGAAGATCTATCCTGGTTCACAAAGACAGAAGACTACAAGGGAGGATCAGTAACATTCGGAGATGGAAGCAGCTGTCTTATTAGGAAAAAGGGTACTATCATCCTTCCAGGTATTCCCGAAATTCATGATGTTGCTTATGTTAAAGAAATGAAATAAAACCTTCTTTCAGTTAGTCAAATCTGTGATAAAAGTCACAAAGTCATCTTCAATATAAGAGGCTGTGATATTGAAGATAAGTTCGGAAAAATAATTTTTCGAGGACGCAGAAGCATGAACAACTGTTATCTACTTGATATACAGTCCGATTTGTAATGTAACTTGACCAAGGTTGAGTCAACTCATTTGCGGCATGAACGTTTTGGTCATATCAACTACCGAATGCAAGGAAAGCTCAGTAATCGTGAACTTTTCAGAGGCGTTCCAAAAATAAACACTAAAGTAGAAGGTGTTTGTGGTGCTTTTCAAAAGGGTAAGCAAGGAAAAATTCCACACAAACTCTCTCGAGATATAACCACTCGTGCTCCTCTCGATCTAATTCATATGGATCTGTTTGGGCCAATCCAACAAGCTACTGTTGGAGGAAAGAAATATGCTTTAGTAATGGTAGATGACTACACACGTTTCACATGGGTTGCTTTTCTGAAGCACAAGAATGACACTCTTGAGTTCAAAATTATTGTGAATAAAATTCAAAATGAACAAGGTCGCAAACTTAAGAAAATAAGGAGCGATCGTGGTACGGAATTCAAGGATATAAAATTATATGAATACTGCAATAGTCTTGGAATTAGTCATCAATTCTCTGCTCCTATTACGCCTCATGCAAATGGTGTAGCTGAGAGAAAGAATAGAAATATTCAAGAAATGGCAAGAGTAATGCTTCACAATAAAAAACTACCATTAACCTTCTGGGGGGAAGCAGTATTTACAGCATGTTATCATATAAACAGAGTTTATTTAAGATCTAAAACTCTTAATACCCCATATGAGTGATGGTATGGAAGAAAACCCAATCTGAGATATTTAAGGGTTTTCGGAAGAAAATGCTAAATTCTTAAAGACAGAGAACATAGAGGAAAGTTTGATTCCAAAAGTGATGAAGGAATCTTCCTTTGCTATGCCTCTGACAGCCGTGCCTTCAGGGTATACAATCTAAGGACCAAAGTCATGATGGAATCAATTAATGTGGTTATTGATGACATTAGTGATTTTAGTCAAAATAATCACATTGCAGCGGAGCTTCCTCCATCTGAAACTGTTATTAAAGAAAAAAATACTGAAGAAGAACCACCAATTGTTCCTCTAGTTAGTGACACTGATGATAAAGATGATAATGAAAGTATTGTTGATCAACCCAATGATGCTGAAACTATTGTCCAAAAACCTGCTAAGTGGGTACATCAAAGACACTCTACTGAAGACATCATTGGAGATGCCAATGCTAGGGTCATGACACGGAGAGAACTTCAGAATGTCTGTCACTATACATGTTTTCTTTCCTCAATAGAACCAAAGAAAATTGAGGAAGCACTCAATGAACCTGCCTGGGTAATCTCAATGCATGAGGAACTCAACCAGTTTAAAAGACAAGAAGTGTGGGAACTAGTTCCTAAGCCGCCAGCAGTAAACATTATTGGAACAAAGTGGATCTACAAGAACAAATCATACGAATTCGGGACAATTCTCAGAAACAAAGCCAGACTCGTTGCTAAAGGATATTCCCAAATTGAAGGTATTCATTTTGATGAAACTTTTTCTCCTGTTGCTCGTTTAGAATCAATAAGACTTTTACTTGCTTATGCCTTCCATCTTAAGATAAAGCTCTTTCAAATGGATATTAAATCTGCATTTCTCAATGGGGGTTTATTATAATAAGTATTTTTTGCTCAACACAAAGGATTCAAAGATCCATTATTTCCTGATTATGTCTTTAAACTCAGAAAGGCCTTGTATGGTCTAAAACAAGCTCCAAGAGCTTGGTATGATAAGTTGACATCCTTCTTACTTCAAAAAGGATTCTCTAGAGGTGGTGCTGATAAGACACTTTTCACCAAATGGAATGGAAAAAATGTTCTTGTAGCACAAATATATGTAGATGACATCATCTATGGATCCACCTCCAAATCTCTACTTGATGAATTTCTGAATCTTATGAGTAGAGAATTCGAAATGAGAAATGTTGGAGAATTATTGATAGACGCATTTATGTGTCTATTTTCATCTCTATTGTATATATTGTTAGTACCCATTTTTGTACTAATTTTGTTATTTTATCCCTTTGTAGGTGTTTTTGGAGAAATAGGCTTTTACGGCAAAAAGTTGCTAAAGGCTCCTGGGAGGACACTTGCTATTCGGACTCTTATTTTGGATAAGGGGTAACCCATTTCCAAGCAGCTGCTAAGCACAGACCGGCACTGGATAGGGGGAGGTCACATTTCTTCTCAAATTTTCAAAACAGATTTTGGCGGGAAAACTTTTACAGAAAATAGAATTTTCTGTTTGGATTTTGGATGATTTTTAAGACGATTCAAGGGCTGATTTTCGTTGGATTAACCCTGTTAAGGATAAACAAGTATGGTATGAGCTGTAGAATCGATTAAACAGGGATAGAAATCCGTGTTGGAGCAAAACAGGGAGAATTCACAATTTGAGTTATTTTCGGTTTACAAAAGAATTTGTAAAGAGTTTACGGCAAGATAGGAGTGTATGGAGTCCTTATTCAGTCCTGGGAGAGTTTAAGAGAGTTTGGAAACCAAGTTGACGCGTAAAAAGAAGATCAAATGCCCGTAACTTGCTGTTGAAAAAGAACGAAAATATTTCGATTAACTCGAGTGATTTTGGGGTTTGGTGGATATATATAGGTTGATTCGAGTCATATTTAGGGGTAAGAACAATTTGGGGGAGTTTGGAGAAGTTTAGAGCTATAGAGAAGTGAGAAAAAAATCAACAGAGTCGAGTTCAGAAACTTTCCTGCTGCTGCTGCGAAGAAGAAGACGAAGAACATTAGACCCTCAGAGTCAGTCGCAGAGGCAGACTTATTTTCAGAGACAACGAGGTACGGTCACATCTTACTGCAGTCACAGAAGCTCTTCAGCAACAACTCGGACTTCTGTTTTAGACCTTCAGTAGCTACAGAATCCGCTGCTTAGCACTTTTCACTCTTTTAATCAACTTTTGAACACCAAATATGTATTTTGAGCAAGTGGTTAATATGAGGAGCTAAACCCCTTAGCCGAGGCGACGGAGGAAGCCATTGTTCCATGAAAAGTGGTATAGTTCTATTTTAATTATTTATTGCAATTATTTTACATGATTATTTGCATAGAATTTAAAAGGAAAATTGGTTTTTATTGAGTAGTTGTGAAGTGTTTTGATGGGACATGCTTAGTTTTAATACTTTTGATGTTTCATGCTTCGTTCTTACAATTATTACTTCAAAAATCTATTAAAGGAAAATACTAGAATCACTTTAAAGAAGAATATTGCATGAATATTGTTTAGAGTTTATCACTTAATTGGTCAATGGTGGAATCCAGAGTCTCGGTATTTTCTTATTATTGTTAAAACAACTCTATTTAATTTTCGAAAATCCTTCACAAGTTCGAGCAACGAACCTTTTTACCACTACAACTACAAAACACATCAATTATCATATTTTCTTGGTTTGCAAATACAACAACAACTACAAAATATTCTTCCTTCTCATAAAAATATGCAAGGAATTTAGTTAAAAATTTTGAACTAAAAGGTGCAGCACCTATGGCAACTCCGATGCCAACTACTGGAAAACTTCAATCTAATCCAGGAGAAAAGTCTGTTGATCAAAAATTATACAGATCTATGATAGGAAGCTTGCTATACTTAACTGCAACAAGACCATACATTGCCTTCAGTGTGGGATGTTGTGCAAGATTTCAAGCAGATCCTAGAGAATCACATCTAAAAGATGTAAAACGAATCATAAGATATGTTAATGGTACTCTAGACTATGGTTTATCATACTCTATGGATACGAACAACAACCTTGTCGCTTATTCTTATGCGGATTGGGCGGGATGTATAGAAGATCGTAAAATCACCTCTAGTGGATGCTTCTATGTTGGTCAAAATATTGTAGCTTGGCATAGCAAGAAACAAAATTCACAGTCCCTGTCAACCTGTGAAGCAGAATATATTATTGCCGGTACATGCTGTACCTTAACAAGAAATACTAGTTAACTAACCTAGTACTTGTCTTGTTTAAAGTGAAATGTTTAAGTTATTGTTTGAATAATTAGAGCCTGATGAGAAAAATAAAGTTAGTTCTGATCTTTATTTTGGTCTTATCGAACAAACGATTGTATTTGTGCAATCGGTTTAGCAAAAGAACTAAGGTGCTTAGTCAATTTTTAATTTGCTAAACTATTAGGGAAAATTTCTTCGGAAAATTGTTTCCTTGATAACATATCAAAATAAAATTACTTTTTAGTTTCGGTTTTGATATTGGTTATATAAAATGGTATGTCAAACCTTCGTGCTTAACTCTTATAGGTTATGCAAGTCTTTTAGATTTGTAAGATACTTTCGGTTTGTCTTTTATTTGCTCGTACCTTTGTCATTTTGTGACAAAAAGGGGGATAAATATATGGAGTAAACAAGTGATATGGATTCACTAAGGAAAGGACAATGGTGCAAAAACGTTATATATAACGAAAGAGTAAAGCATTGACTAAGGGGGAAAAACATATCATATAATCCTTGTAGTTATTTGGACAACAAAAGGGAAATAACAAAGACATGCGGATTGAAAATCTACCTATCTCACCTTTAGGGGGAGTATTAGCTTTGTTATTATAATGTCAACAACGGCATTTAAGGATTGAATTTATGCAGGTTATTATGCTGTTGAAACTTGGAATCAAGCGTATGTATAATGAATTCTTGTAATTTGTTTATCCATATGATGTAAGAGTTTTGTGACTAAAATTGACAAAGGGGGAGATTGTTAGAGCATTGCACGGTTGAACCCACCAAGCGTTGGTATGCCAAGTTTGGTTGTCATATTTTAGTGAACCAAAACTCATTTAAAGAGTCGCTTGATTACATACTAGAATCAACTTCGTATAGGTTAACTAGGAAGTTATTAGGATATGAGACATACAAGTATTACTCGAAGACTTGAAGAATGTGAAGAAGTGAAGAGCTTCATCGACGACATCATCCTTCCTCTTTAGGTTAGTAATATTTTGACTTGAACTGTTTCATTCCTAACGTATCTTTCAAGTCGTGCATATTGAAAACATAACTGCGAAGCTGTGAATGATTACACTCTAGTTAGACATAGTATTAAGGAATTATAATACGAAGTATAATGTCTATCTTTTGAACTTCGTATATAAGACATCGACATAATCGTATGAATTCTATTGTGATTATGTATGGGTATGGGTGAAGATTTCGTCCTAGGAAACAATGTTTTACATTCGTTTAAAGGAAGTACATTCATAAACTTGTTTTGTGAATTTAAGGGGAAATCGCTAGGCCTATTGGTTTTTTTATTCATTGCAAATCTTTGGATTACCAATATGTGTGCTTAGCATAACCGTTCATAACTTGTTTATGTATCTTTGCAAAACTAATCACAAGGCCTAAATTTTGTATTGGTATTACTTTTATTAGTGAAACCGATCTTAAGTAATCACCTGAGATGGTATGATCGATATTTTGTAATTGGTGTGGCAAACTCTAGACATTGGGTAACCGATCCTCGTAAAAGTTGTAACCGATCACAAGTATGTGGAATCGATCCTTGTAAGAGGTGCAACAAGTCTTAGTAATTGGTGTAACCGATCCTATGACATGTGCAACCGATCACTAGTAAATACCATAAAAGTGTGGTAACCGATCCTGGTACTTAGTCAACCAATTTTTGGAAACTAGTGTGACCGATCCTAGTACCCACATGGAGGTAAAACCGAAACTTGTTTTGGTAGTACCATTAAACCCATGATTGGTGATTTGATATGATAATCAATCACATAGTTCTTGGAAGTCAGATGAACCAATTCTAAACTTGTTTGGAAGTGTGGCAAATTGGTTCCAAGATTATAAATATGAAAAAGGATTTACAAAGTAAAGATGTCGACATACTTTGAACATGTGCAGTAATTCTTATCTATTATTGTTCAAAGATATTCCTTAATAACTAAAGGAAAATCCCGGATCGAAATAAATTGAGAATCTTTTAATTAAGGTTTTTAGTTTTATATGCTTTTAATTTCCAGCAATTAAATGCATATCTTTAGAAAATAAAAATTAGTAATGTGCATTTACTAATTGGAGATTTTCTACTGAGATTTCGGTCAATATTTGGACAGAGCATTTCCAGGAATTATGAAAACCGATTTGGGACTTTATTTCATATCTTTGAGAATATTCGGATTTGGAAATTCCTTGGTGTCCAAACTTCCTTTGTCTATAAATATTGAAGTTTGCATTTTGAGCAAACTAATCCTCAAAGCCAGCAAAACTATCTAGTTGTGTTATTACTGGTGGAGCCGTCAATTCGGAGAGGAAAGTAACCTAATTAGGCGAAATCTCTTACGACTGCTCGTTTTAAAGACTTCTTTGGGATTGAGAAGATCTGCATGTACCGTTGGTAGGAAACTAGATAATTGTAGTTTATTAAGTTTTCGATTGATTTGATTGACTAATGGTTGTTGAAATTTGATTGCACCTAGTTTGTTTATGCTTGAGAATCTTCTCTTCTGATAAAAGATTCACTCAAACTAGATCGAAGTATCGACGGGGATCTTTAGAACTGTTTGTAGATCTAAAGATATCTTGTGATAATCCATCGTTAATAGACTCCGTTCTGTGTGTGATTGATCACAAGAGATTCAAGTTGTTTATGTGCAGGTGTTTATTGAAGATCTAAGAAGATTTTAAGATAAAAAAGATTTCTATTTGGGTTCATAATCTTTGGTGTGCACAAAACTTGATCGGTTGGGGATCCAACTATAATCGGTTTATCTTTTTCATAGATTGGATTGATTAGTGATGTAGATCGGCATCAGTATTTAGTATCTTGATTAGATCATATTATTGATTGCATAGTCTAAACAATTACTTTGGTAGTTGTTGAATAGATTGATCTAAAAACCCGACAAAGGAGTTTATTGGGATAAACGGAAGAGCCTTTTTTCAAACTCATATCACGTTGGTTGAAAAGAGTTGTTACCTCACAAATTTGTTGTTCCTTTACTGTTTGGAATACTAACCAAAGGAATTGTTCCAAGTGCGTGACTTATTACAAGTTGGAGGAGCAGGAATACTGAGGAAACTAGGTGAACTATAGGTTTAGTTGCTTGGTCTCAACTATACGAAGTTGGTTTAGATTTTGTATAGCAGCTTAATTCTGAGAGTATTCAATTCTGTACAGGGTCCCGGGATTTTTATGCATTTGCGGTTTCCTCGTTAACAAAATCTTGCTGTGTCTTTTACTTTTCTATTTCTCCAATTATAATTGATTTATTATAATTAGAAGTAAAATACACAAACGTTAATTCCTAATTACTTGATAGCAATCCTATAGTGTTTGGTTAAGTATGAACCTATTATTAAGTAATCATACTTCGTTGTTGTATTGTCTCGATCTCGTATCCATAGACGATCACATGAAGTGTGAACTGATTAGTAGTATTGTCTCGACTCAGTCCATAGACAATCCTTTTCGGAGAAAGGACTTATAGGTGGAAAAGTTTTAGATTGAGGTATATTTGGGTACCCTCGTCTTTTCAATTTTGATCTTTATTTTTGTCTTATCAAAATAAGCGATTGTATTTGTGCAATCAGTTTAGCAAGGGAACTAAGGTTCTTAGTCAATTTGTTAAACTATTAGGGAAAATTGCATCGGGCAATTGTTTCCTTGATAACAACATATTAAAACCAAATTACTTTTAGTTTCGGTTTTGGTATTGGTTATCTAAAATGGTATGTGGAACCTTTGTGCTTAACTCTTATAGGTTGTACAATTCTTTTAGATTGTAAGATCCTTTCGGTTTTAGTATTTGCTCGGACCTTTGTCATTTTGTGACAAAAGGGGTAGAAATATATGGAGTAAACAAGTGATTTGTAATCACTAAGGAAAGGAAAATTGTGCTTAAACGTTATATCTAACGAAAGAGTAAAGCATTGACTAAGAGGGAGAAACATATCATATGATGATTGTAGTTATTTGGACTACAAAAGAGAAATAACAAAGATTTGCGGATTGAAAATATACCTATCTTACCTTTAGGGGGAGTATTAGCTTTCTTATTTATATGTAAACAACGGCATTTATGGATTGAATATATGCAGGGTATTGTGCCGTTTAAACTTGGAATCAAGCGTATGTATAATGAATTTTTGTAATTTGTTTATCCATATGATTGTAAGAGTTTTGTCACTAAAATTGACAAAGGAGGAGATTGTTAGAGCATAGCTCGGTTGAACCCACCAAGCGTTGGTATGCCAAGTTTGGTTGTCATATTTTAGTGAATCAAAACTCATTTAAAGAGTCGCTTGATTATGTACTAGAGACAACTTCGTATAGGTTAGATTAGAAAGACTAGGATTATGAGACATACAAGTATTACTCGAAGACTTGAAGAATGTGAAGAAGTAACAAGCTACAACGACGATATCATCCTTCCTCTTGAGGTTAGTAATATTTGACTTGAACTGTTTCATTCCTAACGTCTCTTTCAAGTCGTGCTATATTGAAAACATAACTGCGAAGCTGTGAATGATTATACTCTAGTATTAAGACATGATCACATGATTATAGTGTTAAGGAATTAGGATACGAAGTATAACGCTTATATTTTTAACTTCGTATATAAGACATAGACATAATCGTATGAATGCTATTGTGATTATGTGTATGGGTAAAGGTGAAGATTTCATCCTAGAAAACAATGTTTACATTTGTTTAAAGGAAGTATATTCATAAACTTGTTTTATGAATCAAAAGGGAAATCGCTAGGCTTATTGGTATTGTTATTCATTACATATCTTTGGATTACCAATATGTGTGAGTTAGTAGAACCGATCATAACTTGTTGTGTATCTTGGTAAAACTAATCACAGTGCCTGACTTATGTATTGGTATTCCTTTTATTAGTGTAACCGATCCTAAGTAATCACCTGAGATGATATGATCGATATTTGTAATTGGTGTGACCGATCCTAGTAATTGGTGTTACCGATCACAAAAGAGTTGTTTAATGGATCTTTATAATTGGCATAACCGGTCCTAGTAACTGGTGTAACCTATCCTGGTAATTGGTGTAACCGATCCTGGTAATTGGTGTAACCGATCCTAGTAACTGATATATCCCGTTCCAGTAACCATATTAAGGTAGAACCGATCCTTGTGTTTGGTAAAACCGTAAACCCATGATTTGTGAATTGATATTTGATCAATCACATAGTTGTCTTGGAATACAGATGGACAAATTCTAAACTTGTTTGGAAGTGTGGTATAATCGATTCCAAGATTGTAAATATGAAATAGGATTTACAAAAGAAAAGATGTCGACATACTTTGAACATGATCAGTGATGTAATTTTAATTGTTGTAGAAAAAGTGGTAATAAGATTCGTTCAACTCGGACTTATGAAGAATAATTTTTAGACTTAATTTAGAAAACTAGAAAAATCAAAATAATGTTTTGGTCAAGATTATAAAAAGCACCGAGACTCAAGATTCCACCAAATTCCATTCATGTGATTCAAATAATAATTCCAATAAATTATAGCTCAAATATTAAAAATATGGACTCTTATTCTTTGCCAAAAGTATATTTTTGAAAAGCAATGACTGTAAATCAAAAGCATGATGTATCAAAAATACATTGACCAAGCATACATCATCAAACGAAATCACACCCATTCAATAAAAATCATAAATCAATTAAAAATCAATGCAAATAGTCATAAAAGAATTATTAGAATTACCACATACATTCAATAGGGCTTCCTCCGTCATCCCAGTGTTGTGTTTTAGCTCTTCATGGTGAAAATATACTCAAAAGATAGAAACATTGATCAAAAGGTGTTTTTATTGAAGGAGGATAATAATACAGCGAATCTGCAACGCTTTTATGCGTTACAGAAATCACCGTTACAATGAAGTGTTGTTTAAAAATGATAAGTGTTGTCTGCTGTTGAAGAACGATATGTTTTTGCGACTGTTCTGTGCGTCTTATGTTCTTCAGCCTCTTCTTCTTCAGCAGCAGCAGACAGCTTCTCTGCAACTCCTCTTCTTCGCACCGGAGCTCCTCCAGAACCCTTCTAACTCTCCCCAAGCTCTCGAACCTCCTTCTATATGACCCAACCAATCTATTTATATCAAAAAGACCGATTAAATCTCTCCAAAATCTTCCAAAATCTCCCAAAATCTCTTCCTTTCTCTTTACGGCCAAGTTGCGGCAATTTCTTGTTTTAGAATTTCATCGCGTTTCTGAGATTCCTTTTGATTCCAAACTCTTCCTTAGATAGATAAAAATCTTTGGGAAGGTTTATAGCACTTTAATCTCTCTAAAATTTCCTAAAACAGGTCACACACGTGACTTTCCTTTTTTTGTTGTTGTGATAAAAATCCGTCGATTGAGCCCATTTTAATCCAGTTAAATACCCATATTAGATTCCTAGACCCATAAGGAGTCTATCCTATGAAAATCAGAGGTTTAATCGTCCTCAAACTCCTCCAAATTGCGACCACCAAAACTGCTAGAAACATGCCTTATGTTTTTGGTTTCCCGCCAAAAACAGAATTTTAACGTGAAGGGGAAAGGTTACCCCTTATCCAGTGGTCGCCCCTTATCCATTGCTGGAGTCTGCATAACACTTGTCCCTTGGGTGCCTTTATCAACTTTTCGAGCCGATTTCTCCAAAAATGTTTATTTCCCAAAAATACCTACAAACACATAAAACACCATAATAAGTACAAAAATGGGTACTAACAATATACACAATAGAGATAAAAATAGACACATAAATGCGTCTATCAAATACCCCCAAACTTATTATTTGCTAGTCCCGAGCAAATCAAAAATACAAAATAAAATCCTAACTCACTGTCGCAAGCATCGCGATTGCACTTAGCGTGTGCAACAAGCCTTTGAACCCCTAGGTGGCCCTAGTGGCCGAGTTATAATCTCGGGAGGGTTTACAAGAGGTGTACCCACAAAACCTTTACTCCAGACCCTAACTATCTACGCAGAACCTTGGAAGGCACTAAAAAATCTCCTTGGTTGGCATACTCTCATTGACTACAAGAGGAAGTACCCTGATGCGAAATTCCAATTGCTGTACACGAGTTTGCACTTAAGCATACTAAAATTCATATATAAGTGACAAATCTCTACTCATATAGTCACACTATGGATATCAATATCCGGAGTCAACAAATCACATGGATAGATTAAGAGATGGATATAGAAAAACATAGATGGTTTTGATGTTGACTAGGTGAACGGTGTTTCTCATATCTGTCTGAAGGCCACTGCCAAAATGAACCTATCCTAATGGACTGAAATACTGGTCTGACTAATATCAACACAACTGGCATATACAAGGGAACCAGTGGTCGATAATCCTAATTCTAGATCAACTCGTCTGGCATATACAAGGGAACCAGCGGTCGATTTATTAAACACACATTTATTTATTTATTTTTATTTTATTTATTTTAAGAACTAACAACATGATTAGATCTTGTGGATCCAAGCGCATGCTTCTTGTCAGCAAATTACATGGTAATTCCCGTGGATCCTGCATTTCACGCTTGTTTAGGCGACGGAGACAGGGAGAACACACACATATTGCTATCCAAGTGTTAATATTTATTCCGATTGGTCTATTGGTCTGGTCTTTTTTTTTTTTTTT
The DNA here is from genome assembly GCA_023531105.1 of Papaver atlanticum. Taxonomy (NCBI): domain Eukaryota; kingdom Viridiplantae; phylum Streptophyta; class Magnoliopsida; order Ranunculales; family Papaveraceae; genus Papaver; species Papaver atlanticum. The sequence goes on along the minus strand of JAJJMB010003771.1, from coordinate 968 downwards.
TTTTTTGTATCTCAATCACTCTATTTCACCCTAGCAGTGGTAACAACTTGAATCGTGAGCCCCACCTAATCACTTAGAGAAACATATTTTAAAAGAAAATAAAATAAAAACAGAAGTGAAAAGGACTCAACGAGATATGACGAAACTATCATGTTATTTCTAACACCTGAGCTCTGTGCTTTTATGAATAAACTCTTTAGATGTTTCCATCTACTCAGATTGGTTCCTCAACTCCTACAATCAAGATGCTTCCATCCACTTAGATTGGTTAGTGCTATCCTTAATAGGCATAAATTTCTAGGCTCTGGAGTTTATAATGTAACTAAAAAGTTTCTCCCATACCCCCAAACTTAAACCTAACATTGTCCTCAATGTTCTAAAGATAAAATTAAAAGCATGAACAAGGAGAAACTGTTACCATTTGAAGAAAAAGAGTTAAGGAAAGATATTACCGTGTTGCATGAACCATGGGTTACCTCCCAAGAAGTGCTAAGTTTAAATTCTTCAGCCAGACTAAGAAAGGATTAGTCACTCGAATCATAAAGAAACAGTCGGAATAACTGTGGGTCTTCAAAAAATAGAGCTGGCCAAAGGAAATTGCAATAAACCAAGAAAGTGAACAAGAATAGCATTCCCTTATATAGTTTCCTGATTAGAATATCTATATCTAATTTTGGTTCAGGTTCAGGATCTATGAAAGGGTCTAAATAAAATATTTTCATTGGATGCATTTCCTCATAAGTGAGATCCAAATTATTAGGTCCTAGAGTCTATAGAAACTCAAATAAGAACTTAGAAGCACATAATAATAACCTAAATAATTGAGGATCCTCTAAGTCAATCAGGTTTGACTTACATAATTGACCACAGTGAGAGTAGTGGTCATTCTTAAGAAAATGTGTCAATTTTATTAACCTAAAGTACTTAGGCTTAGTCTCTGAACCTAATAGGTTACACATTTTAAATCT
>JAJJMB010003753.1:0-15494 GCA_023531105.1 Papaver atlanticum | reverse complement strand
AGGAACTTATTGATGCCTTCTATTTTAAATTCTACCCTAAGCATAAAACTGTAGCTGTTAGGCAGAAAATTAGTGCTAGTGTACAACAAGAGGGAGAATCTCTTTATAGGTTTATAGAGAGATTTAATGATCTCTTATCCCAATGTCCTCACCATGGGTTTGACAAAATGAAACTAGTAGGGATTCTTTATGATGGTTTGGATTATTCGACCAAAGACACGGTCGAGTCTTTGTGCGCTGGTGAGTTCACTAGTAAAAATGCTGATGATGTGTTTTCCTTCTTAGAAGATGTCGCTGAAAAATCCCAACAGTGGGAATCTTGTGTTGAACCCCCTAAAAGACTCTTAATCAATAGAAGTAGCACCAATGTAGTTGATACAGGCTTTGGGGCTGATGCTAAGTTTACTGCTTTATCTAGAAGGTTAGAAGCTTTGGAATTGAATCAATCTAAACATAGGTCTTTTGCTGAACCTGATAATAGGATTAGAGCCTCTCAAGTTTCTAGTTGTGGAATAGAACCCAATAACTCGTTTTGGGAAGGTCAGGATAGTGAAGAGCAAGCCCATGCTGTCTATAACAATGCTAGATTTGAAAACCGACAGAAGTTTGACCCCTACTCAGAGACCTACAACCCTGGTTGGAGAAACCATCCTAATTTCTCTTGGTCTAAAGGACAAAGTCAAGCACAGTCTAGTAATTCTCAGCCTCCCCCAGGTTTTGGTTATAATAAGAACCCTTTAGGTCAAGCCCAGTTCCAGAACCCTTCTGAGAATAGAATAACTAGCTTAGAGGAATCTCTTAGCTTATTAAAAAGGATCCAGGACATGTTCGTAAAGACCCAAAAAGTATTACTAAAGAACCAGGCTAGTTTTCAAGAGGAAACCAAGCAGAATTTTCAACATAATGCCAAGTCTCCTGCTAAGTTAGAACTTCAAGTTAGTCAAATGGCTAAGATTCTAAGTGAGAGAGATAATGGGAGTTTTCCTAGTCAGACTCAACCTAATCCTAGAGGAGTTCATGAAATAGGAGGAAGATCATCTGATCATGTGAATTCAATCAAAACCCTTAGGAGTGGTAGAGAAATAGACAATAAGGTTGCCATGCCTGATAGTGAACATGTTGTAGTTCACCCTTCTGAATCAGAAGCTGAAGAGATTGATGAAACCTCTAAGGAGACTGATAAGGCCCCTGATAAGCCAAACTTTGTTCCTAGAGCCCCATTCCCACAATTGCTGGTACCAACTAAGAAGGAGTCCACTTTTAATGACATTTTGGAGGTTTTTAAGCAGGTAACTATCAACCTTCCATTATTAGATGCAATTAGGCAGATTCCTCCTTATGCCAAGTTCCTTAAGGACTTGTGTACGCGAAAGCCTAAGCTCGGTGTCCATAAGAAAGCCTTCCTAGCTAGTCATGTGAGTTCTATTATTCAGAATACTACTACTCCTAAGTATAAAGACCCAGGTTCCCCTACCATTTCCTGTACAATAGGGAAATACCGTGTTGAGAAAGCGCTGCTTGACTTAGGAGCCAGTGTGAACTTACTCCCATACCATGTGTACCTTAAGCTAGGACTTGGTGAGATGAAACCTACCCAGATAACACTTCAGTTAGCTGATAGGTCCGTAAAAATTCCTCGTGGTGTGATCGAGGTTGTTCTTATTGAGGTCGACAAGTTCATTTATCCAGTGGATTTTGTTATCCTAGATACCCAACCTGTCCCTGACCCATAGAACCAGATACCGGTAATTCTAGGTCGCCCGTTTTTAGCTACATCTAATGCGATCATCAACTGTCGAAACAGTATTATGAATCTGTCTTTTGGTAACATGACCATTTAGCTGAACATTTTTCATATTAGTAAGCTACCCTCTGAACTAGATGACTCGAGCATAGAAGAGGTCAACATGATAGGAACATTAATCGAGGAGTCATTACCAAACACTTTGTTAGAAGATCCACTAGAGAAATGCTTAGCCCACTTTGGGATTGATTTTGATGATGATAATGTGATTAATGAGGTGAATGCTTTGTTAGATTCAACCCCTTTGTTGGACACTAGTAATGTTTGGAAACCTAAGTTCGAACCACTACCAGTTTCTGAGTCTACTCTAGTTTCTTCGTTAGGAGAGCCTCCTAAGTTGGACCTTAAACCATTACCAGATTCCTTGAAGTATGTGTTTTTAGGCCCAGCTGAAACTTTACCTGTGATTGTAGCATCCAACTTGGATAGTGATCAGGAAAGTAGGTTAGTAACCGTTCTTCAAGACAACAAGGAAGCTTTAGGATGGACCATAGCAGACATTAAGGGTATAAGTCTTACCGTTTGTATGCATCAGATTTATTTAGAGGAAGATACCAAACCTTCTAGGGAGATGCAACGTCGACTAAACCCTAATATGAAAGAGGTAGTTCGAACCGAGGTTCTTAAGTTGTTAGATGCAGGCATTATCTACCCTATTTCAGACAACAAGTGGGTCAGCCCTGTTCAGGTTGTCCCCAAGAAATCCGGTATTACTGTAGTCCAGAATGAAAACAATGAGTTAATCCCAACTCGAGTGACCACAGGTTGGCGTGTTTGTATTGACTATAGGAAATTAAACAAGGTCACTAGGAAGGACCACTTCCCCATTCCTTTCATCGACCAAATGCTAAAGAGATTAGATGGACATAGTCACTACTGCTTCTTAGATGGCTATTCCGGATATAATCATATCGTTATTGCCCCTGAAGACCAAGAAAAAACTACTTTTACCTGTCCCTTTGGTACCTTCGCGTATAGACGCATGCCTTTCGGGCTTTGTAATGCCCCTGCAACTTTTCAGCGTTGTATGATGAGCATATTTTCTGACATGGTAGAACGGTTCTTAGAGGTCTTTATGGATGATTTTTCAGTATTTGGTTCGTCTTTTGATGAGTGCTTGCATCATCTGTCATTAGTTTTGACTAGGTGTAAGGAGAATAATTTAGTGCTTAATTGGGAGAAATGTAACTTCATGGTTCGTTCAGGAATTGTTTTAGGGCATATCGTATCATCTAAGGGTATAGAGGTAGATAAATCCAAAGTTTACCTTATTAAGACTTTACAGGTCCCAAAAACCGTAAGAGATATTAGGTCATTATTAGGGCATGCAGGTTTTTATCGTCGATTCATTAAGGATTTTAGCTTAAATTTCTAGACCTCTTTGCAATTTGCTTGCAAAAGATGTTAAGTTTGTCTTTGATGATGCTTGTTTATAGGCTTTTGAGAAGCTTAAGACTTTACTCACTACCGCTCCCATAGTCCAGGCACCCAACTGGAACCTACCCTTTGAGATCATGTGTGATGCTTCAGATTTTGCTATTGGTGTTGTGCTAGGTCAGCGAGAAAACAAATTACTCCATGTGATTTACTATGCTAGCAAAACTCTGAATGATGCCCAGTTTAACTATACTACTACGGAGAAGGAACTGTTAGCCATTGTGTTCGCCTTAGACAAGTTTAGATCCTATCTCTTAGGTTCTAAGATTATAATCTTCACTGATCATGCTGCTTTGAAGTATCTTCTTTCCAAAAAGGATACACAACCTAGATTGATTAGATGGATTCTATTGTTACAGGAATTTTCCTTAGACATTAGAGACAAAAAAGGTGCAGAAAATGTAGTAGCAGACCACTTGTCTAGGCTTGTTGTGGATACCCCTGATGATTCCCTTCCTGTTAGAGACAGTTTTCCTGATGAACAACTGTTCTCTGTTACCCAATTACCTTGGTATGCGAATATAGTGAACTATCTTGTTACTGGTCGAATTCCCCAACATTGGGGTAAACAAGATCGTTCTAGATTTTTAGCTGAGGTTAAGCACTTCTTTTGGGATGATCCTTATTTGTTTAAGTATTGTCCAGACCAGATTATTAGGAGATGTATACATGAAATTGATTAGTCAAGTATTATTTCCTTTTGTCATGATCATGCTTGTGGGGGTCATTTTAGTGCTAAGAAGACTGCTGCTAAGATATTGCAGTGTGGATTCTATTGGCCTTCGTTGTTTAAAGATTCCCACAGTTACTGTGTTACTTGTGAACGTTGCCAGAAATTAGGAACCATTTCCCGTAGGAACATGATGCCCTTGAACCCTATTTTAGTTATTGAGGTCTTTGATGTGTGGGGTATTGACTTTATGGGTCCGTTTCCTAATTCTTTTGGTAACCTATACATCCTTGTCGCTGTAGACTATGTCTCTAAGTGGATTGAGGCGGTTGCGTGTAAAACCAATGACCATAAGGTCGTAGTCCAGTTTTTGAAAGAGAATATACTTACACGTTTTGGTACGCCGCGAGCTATAATTAGTGACGGAGGTTCACACTTTTGTAATAGACCATTTGCTCTTTTAATGAAACAGTATGGTATTACCCACAAAGTAGCTACCCCATATCACCCACAGACTAGTGGTCAGGTAGAGGTCTCCAATAGGGAAATTAAGCGTATTCTAGAGAAAACAGTTAATCCCAATAGGAAAGACTGGTCATTGAGGCTTACTGATGCCTTATGGGCTTACCGTACTGCGTTTAAGACACCCATTGGAATGTCACCTTATCGTTTAGTATTTGGCAAGGCATGTCACCTGCCTGTTGAGTTAGAGCATAAAGCCTATTGGGCTATTAAACAGCTAAACTTTTCACTTGACAAGGCAGGAGCTCACGGAAAACTCCAGCTCAATGAGTTGGACGAGATTCGTAGAGATGCATATGATAGTTCTAAGGAGTATAAGAGCAAAATGAAACTTGTGCATGATAAGAATATTTTACGAAAGTCATTCTCTCCAGGTCAAAAAGTTCTTCTGTATGACACTCGTTTGCATCTATTTTCCGGGAAGTTGCGCTCTCGGTGGACCGGTCCTTTTGTGGTCCGTACTATTTTTCCTCATGGAGATGTTGAGATCGAGACACCGGATGGTTCTTCGAAGGTTAACGGTCAGAGATTGAAACCCTTTTTTAGAGCCCTTTCCTACAGGTGATGTTGAGGAGGTCCCTCCTGAGGACCCTGCTTACCCTTGATTGACCATCGGGGTCATTGTATGTTGTATATTAGTTTTTGATTTCTCTCTTCACCCAGGTACTATCTTTCCAACTTCTCTTTGTGTTATTTTTGGTACTGCTCTTTCATTAGAAACATTGAGGACAATGTTAGATTTAAGTTTGGGGGTATGGGAAAAACTTTTTAGTTGCAATAAACTCCAGAGCCTAGAAATTTATGCCTATTAAGGATGGCACTAACTAATCTAAGTGGATGGAAGCATTTTGGTTTTAGGAGTTGAGGAACCAATCTGAGTAGATGGAAACATCTATAAGAGTCTATTCGTAAAAGCACAGAGCTCAGGTGTTAGAAATAACATGATAGTTTCGCCATATCTCGTTGAGTCCTTTTCACTTCTGTTTTTATTTTATTTATTTATTTTTAAAATATGTTTCTCTAAGTGATTAGGTGGGGCTCACGATTCAAGTTGTTACCACTGCTAGGGTGTAATAGAGTGATTGAGATACTTAAAAAAAAAAAAAAAAAAAAAAAAAAGACCAGACCAATAGACCAATCGGAATAAATTTTAACACTTGGATAGCAATATGTGTGTGTTCTCCCTGTCTCCGTCGCCTAAACAAGCGTGGAATGCAGGATCCACGGGAATTACCATGTAATCTGCTGACAAGAAAGCATGCGCTTGGATCCACAAGATCTAATCATGTTGTTAGTTCTAAATAAATAAATAATAAATGTGTGTTCAATAAATCGACCGCTGGTTCCCTTGTATATGCCAGACGAGTTGATCTAGAATTAGGGTTATTGACCACTGGTCCCCTTGTATATGCCAGTTGTGTTGATATTAGTCTGACCGGTATCTCAGTCCATTAGGATAGGTTCATCTTGGCGGAGGCCTTCAGACAGATATGAGAAAACACCGTTCACCTAGTCAACATCAAAACCATCTATGTTTTTCTATATCCATCTCTTAATCTTTCCATGTGATTTGTTGACTCCGGATATTGATGTCCATAGTGAAACCATCTGAGTAGAGCTCTGTCACTTATATACGAATTTTAGTGCAAACTCGTGTACATCAATTGGAATTTCGCATCAGGGTACTTCCTCCCGTAATCAATAAGTATGCCAACCAAGGAGGTTCTTTAGTGCCATTTCAAGGTTCTGCGTAGATAGCTAGGGTCTGGAGTAAAGGTTTTGTGGGTACACCTCTGGTAAATCCTCCCGAGACTATAACTCGGCCACTAGGGCCACCTAGGGGTTCAAAGGATTGTTGCACACGCTAAGTGCAATCGCGATGCCTGCGACAGTGAGTTAGAATTTTATTTTGTAGATTAAATTTTCTCGGGACTAGCAAATAATAAGTTTGGGGGTATTTGATAGACGCATTATTGTGTCTAATATGTCTCAATTGTATATATTGTTAGTATTCGATTTTGTATTTATTTTGTTATTTCATGTCTTTGTAGGTATTTTTAGAGAAATAAACTCTTGCGACGAAATTGGCTCGTAAAGTGGTGTTTTGCACCCCAGGATAGAGTACTAAAGGCACCCCAGAAATGCACCGGAAGCACCCTAGAAATACACCAGAGGAACCCCGAAAAAGTGTTGAAAACACCCCAGAAAAAGTGTTAAAGGCACCCACCAAAATTACTAAAGGCACCCTAAAAATGGATAAGGGCGCCCCCAAGGCAGCCAAGCTACTAAAGGCACCCGCGTTTTGGATTCAGGGCACTACACCCTTCTTCATCGTTTGAAATATAATTTTGGCGGGAAAAAATTTCATTTTTTTGCGGAATTTTCTGTTGGATTTTTGAAGGAGTTTCAGTGAGATTCAATCATTAATTTTGATTGGGATGAACGTGATATGCCCAAACAATGGTGGTATGAGTGTTCTAATGCGTTCAGTTGGGGTGAATTTTCGTCGGGAAGAAAATATTCAACCTCGGAATACAGCGTGTTTGAACGTGCATGGATTGAGTTGTGATGGAGTTTGGTTGCTGCAGAAGTGTGGAGGAGTCAAACAAGGAAGTTCTGGAGCGTGTATACGTCGAAAAGATGCGTAAGAACATAAAACATAAAAGAAAATATTCATGAGTTAATGGTTGGATATCGAGAAGATTTTTGGGTTATTACGAATTTATTCTTGATCCTGTGACTATATAAAGGCTTTAGGAGACTCACAGAAGAGAGGGACAGAGTTTAGGGGGAGAATAGGGAGACGTTTAGAGCATAAAAAATCGAGAAAAAAAAGTTACAGGAAAAACAATTTTTCTGCTGGTGAAGAAGGTACGAAGAACATAAGACCCTTAAAGACCGTCGTTCTTCAACAGTGCCAGTGACGGTATTCCTTTATCGTTTTCTGTAACAATTGATTTTGTAACAAATATAAGTGTTGCAAAACCCGGTTTTATTCATTTTTCTCCCATTTCATCATTTGTGAACCATTTTTGAGCATTAATAAAGATGAATTTTGAGCATGTTTCCATGATAATGATGAGCTAATTCTCGCGTAATCAAGACACGGAGGAAGCTATTTATGCATGAATAATTGGTAACTATTCTATTTTTCTCTAATTTGTATTTTATAATTCACTCAATCACTACTTTGTAGAATTTTAATTGTTTGCATCATTTTTCCTAATTAGTTGTGATTCAATTAGATAGGTTATGCTTTGGTTAGATAATCTATGCTTAAGGGATACAATTAATGTTTGAGAATATGCTTGATAATTTGTGAATTAAGAAAAAGAGATTTTAAAAATAATTAGAGTTTTGGAATTTTTATCATCATTTATTCATGTGTAATAGTGGAATCTAGTGTCTTGGTTATTTTCACTCTAAAAAATAAAATAAAAATGGATTTAAATTTTCTCTACTTTTAGTTTAAATAAATCTAAATTTAATTGCTTTCACAATTCTTACGAACCTCATTCTTACCACTATCAAACTTCGATCAATTTTTGGCGCCGCTGCCGGAGACTTGTTTTTAAGTTAGAATTTTTAGATTTTTTTTTTTTTTTTTTTTTTTTTAGATTTTTATTATTTTCTCTTTGTTCTATTTTACATTTCTTTGGGTATATTTCTTTGTGCTACAGGTTTGGAGTTTGGACCGAAAAGAATTTAAGCCAAAGACTTTGGTGACTAAGAGATTAGGAGCCAAAGATAAAAGCTAAAAGAAAAGGAAAAGAAAGACAAAGAATTTTTTTTATTTTTATTTCTTAGATTTTCTTTAGATTTTATTTTTAGAAACTGTATATAAGGCTTTTTTTTTTTGTATTTTATTTTTATTTTTGGGACATTTGAACACTTGGACATTATTATTTTATTTTTAAACCCTACGGAAGGGTAGTTTTAAATACAAACTGTTTGCAGGGAAGGACGACGATTACGATATAATGTATCGGCCCCTCGGGTTCGTACATGATATAGGAGTCGTGGCCCGAGTCGACTTCAGCGGTTCTTCGCCCGTCTGGTACGGGAGGTAAGTTTTTCGAAACACCCGCGAATCCCCTGTCAGCGGGTTTACTGTCTTCCTTAAGGTGAATATATGTTGAGGACTGAATACGGACTTTAATTTCCTAGTAAAGGGCAAGGACTGGCCATACAAGATAAGGGTTCGGATTTCATCACCGTTCTCTTCTTGCCCGCCTTAGGAAAACATATCCTACGCGAACTCAAGCCTAAAATATTGACTAGAACGAGACCTATAGGGTAACGCGCTTAATAGGAAAGTCATTCGAAAAATATTGGTTGCTCTTTTAAGCATACTTTGAAGTTCAGGAAGATTACTGTAAGTCGATTAGAGCCGCCTTGTAACCCAAGGAAGCATTGCCAAAGAGGTGGGGGTATCAAAGCTCTTCTGAGCTTCCCCTACTTCTCTTCGACTCACTTTATTCGGATCGATCTAGAGAGGTTTGCTTAGATTGTAACGAATTCCTTTTCGAAGGATTAGAAGCTGGTCTAGAAACAATCTAAGTGGAGCCATCATGCTTGTTGTTTGCTAGAAAATTTTAGGTTTGCTTTGGTGGAGTCAGCCTGCTGTGTGTTTGCTTAGAACCTCCCTTCTTTAGGATTTTTATTTTTTTTATTTTTCTTAGTGTATGCCAAAATCGCTCAAGTCCATTAGTGAGCGTGCTTGGAAAAGAGACACTTTTGGCTGTTTGATTAGTGACGAGCCTAGAGGTTTTTCTTTTGAAGACGGAGAGCTCGAAGACTCTTCTTTGGAGAGCCCTGTTTTTGGAAACTTCAATTTTGAGAATTTAAGTCTTAGTGAGGAATTCACCCCTAGGATTTTTACTGTGCCAACAATGAAAACTTTGAAGGAGTACATGTACCCAACTAGGACCAACCGACCATCGTGCATTAAGTTGTCAGCCTCTACGGCTAGTTATGAGTTGAAACCTGGTATTCTTCAGATGATCCCTATATTCTTAGGAAAAGATGATGAAAACCCTTACTTTCACATTAGGGACTTTGAAGAAATTTGTGGAACAATTAATATTAAAGACCTTAGTGAAGAAGTCTTGAAACTTAGGATGTTCCCCTTTTCCTTGAGAGATAAAGCCAAGACCTGGCTTAACAACCTACCATCTGAATCCATAAAAACATGGAAGGAACTTATTGATGCCTTCTATTTTAAATTCTACCCTAAGCATAAAACTGTAGCTGTTAGGCAGAAAATTAGTGCTAGTGTACAACAAGAGGGAGAATCTCTTTATAGGTTTATAGAGAGATTTAATGATCTCTTATCCCAATGTCCTCACCATGGGTTTGACAAAATGAAACTAGTAGGGATTCTTTATGATGGTTTGGATTATTCGACCAAAGACACGGTCGAGTCTTTGTGCGCTGGTGAGTTCACTAGTAAAAATGCTGATGATGTGTTTTCCTTCTTAGAAGATGTCGCTGAAAAATCCCAACAGTGGGAATCTTGTGTTGAACCCCCTAAAAGACTCTTAATCAATAGAAGTAGCACCAATGTAGTTGATACAGGCTTTGGGGCTGATGCTAAGTTTACTGCTTTATCTAGAAGGTTAGAAGCTTTGGAATTGAATCAATCTAAACATAGGTCTTTTGCTGAACCTGATAATAGGATTAGAGCCTCTCAAGTTTCTAGTTGTGGAATAGAACCCAATAACTCGTTTTGGGAAGGTCAGGATAGTGAAGAGCAAGCCCATGCTGTCTATAACAATGCTAGATTTGAAAACCGACAGAAGTTTGACCCCTACTCAGAGACCTACAACCCTGGTTGGAGAAACCATCCTAATTTCTCTTGGTCTAAAGGACAAAGTCAAGCACAGTCTAGTAATTCTCAGCCTCCCCCAGGTTTTGGTTATAATAAGAACCCTTTAGGTCAAGCCCAGTTCCAGAACCCTTCTGAGAATAGAATAACTAGCTTAGAGGAATCTCTTAGCTTATTAAAAAGGATCCAGGACATGTTCGTAAAGACCCAAAAAGTATTACTAAAGAACCAGGCTAGTTTTCAAGAGGAAACCAAGCAGAATTTTCAACATAATGCCAAGTCTCCTGCTAAGTTAGAACTTCAAGTTAGTCAAATGGCTAAGATTCTAAGTGAGAGAGATAATGGGAGTTTTCCTAGTCAGACTCAACCTAATCCTAGAGGAGTTCATGAAATAGGAGGAAGATCATCTGATCATGTGAATTCAATCAAAACCCTTAGGAGTGGTAGAGAAATAGACAATAAGGTTGCCATGCCTGATAGTGAACATGTTGTAGTTCACCCTTCTGAATCAGAAGCTGAAGAGATTGATGAAACCTCTAAGGAGACTGATAAGGCCCCTGATAAGCCAAACTTTGTTCCTAGAGCCCCATTCCCACAATTGCTGGTACCAACTAAGAAGGAGTCCACTTTTAATGACATTTTGGAGGTTTTTAAGCAGGTAACTATCAACCTTCCATTATTAGATGCAATTAGGCAGATTCCTCCTTATGCCAAGTTCCTTAAGGACTTGTGTACGCGAAAGCCTAAGCTCGGTGTCCATAAGAAAGCCTTCCTAGCTAGTCATGTGAGTTCTATTATTCAGAATACTACTACTCCTAAGTATAAAGACCCAGGTTCCCCTACCATTTCCTGTACAATAGGGAAATACCGTGTTGAGAAAGCGCTGCTTGACTTAGGAGCCAGTGTGAACTTACTCCCATACCATGTGTACCTTAAGCTAGGACTTGGTGAGATGAAACCTACCCAGATAACACTTCAGTTAGCTGATAGGTCCGTAAAAATTCCTCGTGGTGTGATCGAGGTTGTTCTTATTGAGGTCGACAAGTTCATTTATCCAGTGGATTTTGTTATCCTAGATACCCAACCTGTCCCTGACCCATAGAACCAGATACCGGTAATTCTAGGTCGCCCGTTTTTAGCTACATCTAATGCGATCATCAACTGTCGAAACAGTATTATGAATCTGTCTTTTGGTAACATGACCATTTAGCTGAACATTTTTCATATTAGTAAGCTACCCTCTGAACTAGATGACTCGAGCATAGAAGAGGTCAACATGATAGGAACATTAATCGAGGAGTCATTACCAAACACTTTGTTAGAAGATCCACTAGAGAAATGCTTAGCCCACTTTGGGATTGATTTTGATGATGATAATGTGATTAATGAGGTGAATGCTTTGTTAGATTCAACCCCTTTGTTGGACACTAGTAATGTTTGGAAACCTAAGTTCGAACCACTACCAGTTTCTGAGTCTACTCTAGTTTCTTCGTTAGGAGAGCCTCCTAAGTTGGACCTTAAACCATTACCAGATTCCTTGAAGTATGTGTTTTTAGGCCCAGCTGAAACTTTACCTGTGATTGTAGCATCCAACTTGGATAGTGATCAGGAAAGTAGGTTAGTAACCGTTCTTCAAGACAACAAGGAAGCTTTAGGATGGACCATAGCAGACATTAAGGGTATAAGTCTTACCGTTTGTATGCATCAGATTTATTTAGAGGAAGATACCAAACCTTCTAGGGAGATGCAACGTCGACTAAACCCTAATATGAAAGAGGTAGTTCGAACCGAGGTTCTTAAGTTGTTAGATGCAGGCATTATCTACCCTATTTCAGACAACAAGTGGGTCAGCCCTGTTCAGGTTGTCCCCAAGAAATCCGGTATTACTGTAGTCCAGAATGAAAACAATGAGTTAATCCCAACTCGAGTGACCACAGGTTGGCGTGTTTGTATTGACTATAGGAAATTAAACAAGGTCACTAGGAAGGACCACTTCCCCATTCCTTTCATCGACCAAATGCTAAAGAGATTAGATGGACATAGTCACTACTGCTTCTTAGATGGCTATTCCGGATATAATCATATCGTTATTGCCCCTGAAGACCAAGAAAAAACTACTTTTACCTGTCCCTTTGGTACCTTCGCGTATAGACGCATGCCTTTCGGGCTTTGTAATGCCCCTGCAACTTTTCAGCGTTGTATGATGAGCATATTTTCTGACATGGTAGAACGGTTCTTAGAGGTCTTTATGGATGATTTTTCAGTATTTGGTTCGTCTTTTGATGAGTGCTTGCATCATCTGTCATTAGTTTTGACTAGGTGTAAGGAGAATAATTTAGTGCTTAATTGGGAGAAATGTAACTTCATGGTTCGTTCAGGAATTGTTTTAGGGCATATCGTATCATCTAAGGGTATAGAGGTAGATAAATCCAAAGTTTACCTTATTAAGACTTTACAGGTCCCAAAAACCGTAAGAGATATTAGGTCATTATTAGGGCATGCAGGTTTTTATCGTCGATTCATTAAGGATTTTAGCTTAAATTTCTAGACCTCTTTGCAATTTGCTTGCAAAAGATGTTAAGTTTGTCTTTGATGATGCTTGTTTATAGGCTTTTGAGAAGCTTAAGACTTTACTCACTACCGCTCCCATAGTCCAGGCACCCAACTGGAACCTACCCTTTGAGATCATGTGTGATGCTTCAGATTTTGCTATTGGTGTTGTGCTAGGTCAGCGAGAAAACAAATTACTCCATGTGATTTACTATGCTAGCAAAACTCTGAATGATGCCCAGTTTAACTATACTACTACGGAGAAGGAACTGTTAGCCATTGTGTTCGCCTTAGACAAGTTTAGATCCTATCTCTTAGGTTCTAAGATTATAATCTTCACTGATCATGCTGCTTTGAAGTATCTTCTTTCCAAAAAGGATACACAACCTAGATTGATTAGATGGATTCTATTGTTACAGGAATTTTCCTTAGACATTAGAGACAAAAAAGGTGCAGAAAATGTAGTAGCAGACCACTTGTCTAGGCTTGTTGTGGATACCCCTGATGATTCCCTTCCTGTTAGAGACAGTTTTCCTGATGAACAACTGTTCTCTGTTACCCAATTACCTTGGTATGCGAATATAGTGAACTATCTTGTTACTGGTCGAATTCCCCAACATTGGGGTAAACAAGATCGTTCTAGATTTTTAGCTGAGGTTAAGCACTTCTTTTGGGATGATCCTTATTTGTTTAAGTATTGTCCAGACCAGATTATTAGGAGATGTATACATGAAATTGATTAGTCAAGTATTATTTCCTTTTGTCATGATCATGCTTGTGGGGGTCATTTTAGTGCTAAGAAGACTGCTGCTAAGATATTGCAGTGTGGATTCTATTGGCCTTCGTTGTTTAAAGATTCCCACAGTTACTGTGTTACTTGTGAACGTTGCCAGAAATTAGGAACCATTTCCCGTAGGAACATGATGCCCTTGAACCCTATTTTAGTTATTGAGGTCTTTGATGTGTGGGGTATTGACTTTATGGGTCCGTTTCCTAATTCTTTTGGTAACCTATACATCCTTGTCGCTGTAGACTATGTCTCTAAGTGGATTGAGGCGGTTGCGTGTAAAACCAATGACCATAAGGTCGTAGTCCAGTTTTTGAAAGAGAATATACTTACACGTTTTGGTACGCCGCGAGCTATAATTAGTGACGGAGGTTCACACTTTTGTAATAGACCATTTGCTCTTTTAATGAAACAGTATGGTATTACCCACAAAGTAGCTACCCCATATCACCCACAGACTAGTGGTCAGGTAGAGGTCTCCAATAGGGAAATTAAGCGTATTCTAGAGAAAACAGTTAATCCCAATAGGAAAGACTGGTCATTGAGGCTTACTGATGCCTTATGGGCTTACCGTACTGCGTTTAAGACACCCATTGGAATGTCACCTTATCGTTTAGTATTTGGCAAGGCATGTCACCTGCCTGTTGAGTTAGAGCATAAAGCCTATTGGGCTATTAAACAGCTAAACTTTTCACTTGACAAGGCAGGAGCTCACGGAAAACTCCAGCTCAATGAGTTGGACGAGATTCGTAGAGATGCATATGATAGTTCTAAGGAGTATAAGAGCAAAATGAAACTTGTGCATGATAAGAATATTTTACGAAAGTCATTCTCTCCAGGTCAAAAAGTTCTTCTGTATGACACTCGTTTGCATCTATTTTCCGGGAAGTTGCGCTCTCGGTGGACCGGTCCTTTTGTGGTCCGTACTATTTTTCCTCATGGAGATGTTGAGATCGAGACACCGGATGGTTCTTCGAAGGTTAACGGTCAGAGATTGAAACCCTTTTTTAGAGCCCTTTCCTACAGGTGATGTTGAGGAGGTCCCTCCTGAGGACCCTGCTTACCCTTGATTGACCATCGGGGTCATTGTATGTTGTATATTAGTTTTTGATTTCTCTCTTCACCCAGGTACTATCTTTCCAACTTCTCTTTGTGTTATTTTTGGTACTGCTCTTTCATTAGAAACATTGAGGACAATGTTAGATTTAAGTTTGGGGGTATGGGAAAAACTTTTTAGTTGCAATAAACTCCAGAGCCTAGAAATTTATGCCTATTAAGGATGGCACTAACTAATCTAAGTGGATGGAAGCATTTTGGTTTTAGGAGTTGAGGAACCAATCTGAGTAGATGGAAACATCTATAAGAGTCTATTCGTAAAAGCACAGAGCTCAGGTGTTAGAAATAACATGATAGTTTCGCCATATCTCGTTGAGTCCTTTTCACTTCTGTTTTTATTTTATTTATTTATTTTTAAAATATGTTTCTCTAAGTGATTAGGTGGGGCTCACGATTCAAGTTGTTACCACTGCTAGGGTGTAATAGAGTGATTGAGATACTTAAAAAAAAAAAAAAAAAAAAAAAAAAGACCAGACCAATAGACCAATCGGAATAAATTTTAACACTTGGATAGCAATATGTGTGTGTTCTCCCTGTCTCCGTCGCCTAAACAAGCGTGGAATGCAGGATCCACGGGAATTACCATGTAATCTGCTGACAAGAAAGCATGCGCTTGGATCCACAAGATCTAATCATGTTGTTAGTTCTAAATAAATAAATAATAAATGTGTGTTCAATAAATCGACCGCTGGTTCCCTTGTATATGCCAGACGAGTTGATCTAGAATTAGGGTTATTGACCACTGGTCCCCTTGTATATGCCAGTTGTGTTGATATTAGTC
>JAJJMB010003728.1:0-18157 GCA_023531105.1 Papaver atlanticum | reverse complement strand
GAACTCCTTGTCGTCAACAGACATTGGAACATAAGGTTCATGAAGAAAGGAGTCAATTCCAACAAACCTTCTTGACTGATGCCGAACCAGGGCCTTATGAATTTCAAGAGATTTTAGAACAATAGCCTTTGTTTTCTTCATATCCATCCTCGTTTCTTTCAACTCTTCAAGAACACCAGAAAACTTCTGAAGATTTGAGGGATTAGCCATTGGTTTCTTCATATTCTTCATTTATCTCTTCAAAGTTGTAGAGGAATGTGGTTTACCTTTTTACTTTATGATTGATGGCTTAACAATCATGTTAACATCTTTTCCATCAGAAGATATGATTCTCGGAGTCTCCATTCAAATATGGGATTGTGAACGAAATACACAAAACTAGCTCCACAAGCAATCTTTTGATAAAAAGAGTTTTCAGGAAAGGAAAAAGGAATGTAGGGTTACGGAACCTATATAAATGAATAAGTAGGATTCACATACGAACACTTTTAACCCTTAAAAAAAAGGTAGAAATGTCGATTTTAACCCTCTTTTAATGATCAAACGGGGAAAACCTTTTCAATACCATTTGAGGATATGAAAAGATCAACAGAATTCTAGAAAACAAAAGAAAGAAAAATAAACAAAATAATTTATTTTTCTAAAACCCGATTATGCATAACTCTTGTCTCTTTGAATTCGGGCACATAAGACAAGATGCACTTTCAACGCAATTAGGCTGTGTTGGGGGTGAACAATAATCTGTTCACCATGTGATTCCAGTGTGGAATTCTCAGTTCCCTTTTTCATAGGTCATTTAGACCTAGTTCTTTTCTGTAGAGGTCTAATTTTTTCTTTAGAAATTAACTTCTTCGGAGATGAGTTAAATTTACATACCTCAGATGGATTCGACTTCAGAACAAGTTTGAGCTGTTTTGCTAATCGATTTGCTCTCCATTGAAGTTTGTTGACATATCTTACTATATGTTTGTACTTGAAACGATTAGAGAGTTCATGACCTTTAATAGTACAATAAGAACATGTCAATGTGGAGAATGGTTCAAGCACTATAGCCGAGCATGCTGCTAAGCAAAATAAAGTACCTGAAACACGTGAGATAGAATTTTCAGTAGATAGAGTAAAATCCATTTTATCCTCCAAAGTGGTCGAAGAAGTTTCTCCAGGAAGAATATCAAGATTGATGTACGTATTGCTACAATTATCAAAATTAATATTTTCGCCAAAGAGTGCAACACTTGATTTTTCATCTTCATTTGAATCATAGTGATCAGACATTTCATCAAAAGTTGCAGCAAGACCTTTGTTTCTAGTGTATTTTCTACGATTTGGACACTCATTAGCGAAATGACCAAAACCTTTACACTTGAAGCACTGGGGCATATCTTCATCATCAGCGTCAACAATGTCCCTGTTTTTAGGAGGGGCACAATCATGAGATTTAACTGATGATTTGGGTTCATCTCTGGTGAACCGTTTACTTCTCTTCAAAAGAAGATATTTAAACTGTCTTGTGATCAAAGAGACTGAGGTTTCAAGATCTTCATCTGATGAATCAGTCTCAATAAGATCAACCACTGAGTTTCCAACACTTTTACTTTTGTCAAGTAATTTAGTGTTCTTTTGTGCTTTGAAAGCAATATCCTTTCCATTTTTGGATATATGCTCATGATCACAGATCTTTAACTTCCTAACAAGAGTATTTCTGGAAAGCGTTTCAAGGTTATTTCCCTCAACGATGGCATGTTTCTTAGAATCGTATCTAGCTAACAATGACCTGGGTATTTTCATCACAATGTCCTTTTCAGGAATAGTCTTACCCAATGCAAAAGATGCATTAACAATTTTAGACACTTTGTGATTAAACTCATCAAATGAATATTCATCATCCATACGAAGGTTTTCCTAATCAGAATTTAGGTTTTGAATCCTAGATTCCTTTTCAGAGGTATTCCCTTCAAATACGGTTTCTAAGATATCCCAAGAATCTTTAGACTTATTGCATGTAGTCACATGGTGTTGAAGATCAGGGGTAATGGAATGGATGATAGCATTTAAACCGTCATAATTTTGCTTTGCAGTGAGAATCTCGTCAGGCGCATACTCACCAATATCCTTTGGAACAGTTATACCGCTTACTGTAACCAATGGAGGATTATAGCCATTAACAACACAAACCCATGATTGAAAATTACGCGCTTGAAGAAAGGAACGCATAGCAATTTTCCACCATAAGTAATTCGAGCCATCGAAGACTGGCGGTACGTTTACAGAGATAGCATTTTTGTCCATAGAGTCAGATTGCTACAAACACAGACTTATGAGGTTGTTGATGGGGTAAAAGTAAGAAGGGGGAACTAGCCCTAATTACAAAAAGTACTCCGAAGAGGATGAGAGGTTAAGAGAGATAAGGTAGATTAATTGTTTCCTTTAAGTATACTTTCTTTCTCCTTTTATAATAATCTTCCCTCCTCCCCCCCCCCCGCACCCCCCCACCCCCCACCCCATGGATAATTCCCCATAAGACTAATATATTGCAAGATTACCATTTTCCTCTTATCCAAGTTATTAAAGGATTAAGAGAAGGGAATTTCTCCCTTGTCCTGGGATAAATCCCAACTAACTTAAGAATTTCTTTCTTGGGCTAAGAGCATCCATTATCCTATGGGTTAGGCCTAGTCCCCTTATCCCTTAATGGGAGACCCTTAATAGCCTAGGGGCTACCTCCTTTTGGATAAGTTATTTTCATGTATCAACATTAGTCCCATGACTGTTGACCGGTCATAGACCAGGTCAACAGTCACATGTTGATGCGCCCCTTAAAGGTTAAGGCTGATTGGATTCCCAGGTAGTTACAGTAATGACCCTTGGGATACAACGATTACTAAACTTTTCAGTAACTGTCTTTTCCTTTTTACCCCTTTATAAATAGGAGAGGTCCCGCTCCTTTATTTTTCATCTATTCTATCTTTATATTTTTTTCTTTCATCCTACTCCTTTCCTCAGACGATCTAAACACTATGGATGAAGAGTTTCCTGAGAGGGATCCGCCTAACAGACCTGCTTATATACTTGATGAAATAAGGGGTAGTCACAGGCTCAAAAATCTTCTTCGGTCGCCTATGAAAGAGGATGGCTCCGTCCTTTTCCCAACGGATGACATCTAGGTTCCTCGCATGTTGAACCCTCACGTATTCTATCCATCCACATCTGCTGGCTGGCTTATCCGTCCTCAAGCGGATGTGCCTACAATTGTCGTTTCAGAGGAGCCACCTCGCCTAGCGACTCATAGGGGAGATTACGTTTTCCCTTCTATCTCTCTTCGTTCGTCCACTGAGTCACACGCCGCTTGGGATCCGTGAGTGGAATATATTTTATCCAATCCCGATCATAGGAGGATTCTCCGCTCTTTGGGTATATAAGCTGCCATAGAAGCTTCAAAGTATAGGACCATTCAGCGAGATCATGAGAGCTTGTCGCGTTTGTTCGCTCGTTGGATGATTGATCCTCATACGTTTTTGTTTTCTTGGGGAGAGGCAACCCCGATCCTAAAGGATGTAGTTGCGCTTACTGGACTTCCCATTCATGGGGACACTTCTTTCGCTGAATGTTGCATTTTCAAAGCTATGAACCCGAGTGACAGGGTTCTTCAAGACCATCTAATTTTAGCCAAGAAGGAATCAATAAATTTTCGGTTACCGGACAAGGTCAAAGTCGAAGTTCCAGAAGAAGGGGAGGATAAGGTGGCATCAGTAGCCAAGAAGAAATGTAAAGCTGTTATAACTGCTGCGCATGGTTCCACTGCCAATATTTCGTCTTCGCCTAAACTCATGGCATCCGCTATTAAATCTCACCCGAAGGGGGTCATTACTGAGGAGTCTGACGATGTGCAAGAAGTAGAAGGGGATAAAAGTAGTTAGAAATCTAGGTCCGGGCAACGTTGTGCTTCATTCTCATATTGGATAAAATATTGGGCTCCTATGACTACCGGTGAGCGGAAGGTTGTTCCACCTCGTGAAGGAGAAACAGATCGGGCAGAATTAGTGGCTTTTATTCTTTTATGGTTATGTCATGATGTGTTTGAGCACAGTCCCCGGGACACCATTAAGAATGAGTTGATTCCCTTGGCGGTTTTGATGTCTCGTGGCGTTTCGTTTCCACTCGCCCTTATGCTTCTGGGTGATTTGTATCGCCATTTGGATTTGCTGGTGCGTGACATTCGTCGCGTGGATGGGGCTCATGAGGTAGAAACCATTGTTCCTACTAATTTCATTCAAGCGTGGGTTTGGAAGCGTTTCTTTTTATACATGCCTCAACCAAATCCTCTCGCACTCACGAAAATGGAAGAGGTCATTCGAGATGATGGCACCAAGGGGCTGGTAGAAGTACCACGTTCTCATCCCCGGATGGCTTTGTATCATAAGAAGGGTTCTCCTCCCAGGAACAAGCTTAAGAATTATATGGACATAGGTAGTGACTTCAACCCTCTATCTTATCGCGGTGGTCGCTCAGGTCCTATGCATTATAATTTCGTCATCCAGTCCCCAAGGAGGCTTAGTTCAGAGGACGTGATTAACTCTGAAGATTTTGATATCATCCTTTCTATCGTGCCGGGTCATCTTCCTGGCTTTCATGGAGGCAGATTTTCATCTGAGGCGTATAATACTATTCGCATCGCCTGTTAGCTTGGTTTTGACCAGGGAGTCCGCTACAATCCTCCACAGGCTTCCCTAGAAGAGGAGTTGCAAATTCGCAAGAGTTTCAATCGTTTTGTCCTTAAGGAGGGTCTCCGGATGAGTGATCGGAAATCTCATTTTGATTTTTACCAGCCTATGCAAAGCGAAAGGTGAGTGTTACCAGTGAGTGGCGTGTATATCGTGATGGTGTTAATCAAAATGTGTTGAATTATCTTCTTGGAGAGGTGAATCCCCCTGGCTTTGACCAGTTTGGATTTCAAGGAGCTTCATGCATCAGGTCGGGTGATGTTGAGTGATGAGGTTTCCAAACAATATAAACTTTCTTCAAGTACTAAGGGTCGTCCTCTCAAAACCTTAGTCACCAGCTGGGATCCTCTTCCATACGATGAGTCTCCTCAGAAAGGTAAGAAAGGTATTTCTTTACCCCCTTTATCCATCTAAAAGAAGAGGAGGCGCCCTTCGGCGCTGAAACAATTGGAGATTCCTGCCAAATCTCCGCCTGACAAGGTATTTCTTTCTTCCTTCCCTCTTTTCCTTGGTTGATTTCTGTATCGGTTCACCTTTTTGGTTTGTGTTATATTCTTTTTAGAGTTCCCCGCCTATTGGTTGCAAACCTAAGCCCCTTTTTATTAAAGAATATATTAAATTACCTCCTCACGAGTGGAGGGCTGATCGACTGGCTAAAAAGATGAAACGAGATGTTGGCATACTACCTATTCCGCGATTTTCTTCCATTCGTTCTACTAATACTCCCCCTACGCTTTCTCCACAGGCTCCAAAAATTGGGTCGCCTTCCTCCAGCTCATTTATTGATCTTGTTGAGCATCAGCTGGGTTGACCAATTAGTAAAAGTGGTTTTGAGGTGATTTCTCCTCGCATGACTCTGCACTCTACTAGGCCTCTAGTTGTGAAAACAGATCTGGATCCTAAGCATCCTCTTTCTGATATACTGGGCGCGATGATCATGTCCGGATCGGATCATTCCATGCATTATTATTCTCCAGGTGGTAGTGATGCTAAGGATAAAGCTGAGAATCAGAGTTCCTCTTTCTCAGAGTCTCATGAGTATCTTGTGCTTCCTTTTTAATTTGGATCGTCAAATTTTGGGATTGACACGTGCCGGTCAAAATATTCTGTTGCTATTATTTAATGCGCTTAGTGATCTATTTATACGTCCACATTTCTTATAAGTTTCATGCTCTCTGATATATTATTTCACTTCTTCTTTTTCTTCTCCCTCTTATTTTTATTAGGTCGTCCGGAGCCAATTGTGTCGATCTCTTCTTCGTCTTCGCAATATTCAGTTTGTTCTCCTATTAATCGCTCCTCTACTTCTGATCCGATATGTATGTTCCGTCTTTTTTTTTTTTTTTTTTTTTTTAAGAGTGTTTGCTTATTGCGTCCCTTGTTCCTTTTTTTTAGGATATGGGAAAACGGGAAAGCGTGCACGTTAAAGGAAGCATCTCGAATTTACAAGCCAAGGGTAGCGAATCGGGGAGTGCTAATGAAAAGCGGCAAAATACTGTCCCAAAGACGATTCCCAAGGTATTGCACGGCGTGGATGCTGATGCCGTGTTGATGGCTACTCCAGAGGATCCTCAGTTTCGATATCCTCGTGTTATTGATGTCGAGGAAGCTGGTGTTGATGGTCGTTTCGTTATTATCATCTTGGATTTATTATTATTATTATTTCTTTGCTATTATTGTCTTCTTTAAATTATTATTGTGGTTAGATAATAGTTAGTGAGTAATTAGTGCTCCGATGTCTATAAATAGAGATGGGTGGAGTATTTTGATTAATACTTTGTTTTTCTTTCATTGCTCTCCTCCCCCTCTTTTTTGTTGTTGCATCTTTAGTTCTCCCAATGGATCACCACTTACATGATTATGTGTTATCGTTGGCTCCTATGCCGACACTGGTTACTTCTTTTGGGAAGGAGTTTGAATTGGCTCGTTTGTTGCTTGTGAGAGCTGAAGTGGAGATGCTTAGAGAGATAAGGACAATGAACATGGCAAACACTCGCGCGCAATTTTTTGAGCAGTATGAAACATATTCGATGGCTCGAAAATCACAGGCGTCCGGGCGAGTGGCATTTGAGGTTGAACGTGTTTTGGATGATGATGTATGCGCTCGTCATGAAGCTGAGCGATTGTTCCAGGAATCCTCCATTATGATGACTGATATTGATCATGCGATAGATGATTGTCGCGCTTATGGTACCCAACAAGCGATTTCTCGCTTGCATGGGTATGTGTTGACCTTATGTGATGTGTCCGCTCTTGTGCATACTTCTGATAAGCAGGTAGAGTTGGCGCGGTTATTAGTCCTAAATGATGAAGTGGTGATGAGCACGCAAGTGTGTCGCATTTTCACCCATAAATACATTAGCTGAGACTCATTTTATCACTAATAAACTTTTTTGTAGGTGTTTTTAAGCAATAAACATTTTTGGAAAAACCATCTCAAAAAGTTGTTAAAGGCACCCCCGGAGGGAATTTGTTATTCGGACTCTCACTGTTGGTTAAGGGGCACCTTATTTGATAAGGGGCACCTTCTTTACTAATCAGCACCTATTGCTATTCACACTCAACAGCAGGATAAGGGGCACCTTCATCTCAAATTAAAATTTCATATTTGGCGGGAAAATAGTGCAGACTCAGGCAGAATTAAGGTTGAAGTTTTGATCGTGATTCAAAGAGATTCAAGGGTTGATTTTTGTTTGTATGATTCTGTTATAGCATAACAGGTCTGGTATGGGCGTTATGATCGTTCAGATTTGGCTGCATAATCTTGTTGGAGGAAACAGAGGTGTAGAGAGTTCACGGCGTGCTGCGGTATTTCCTAGATTCGGTTTGCCTGAGTTTTACACGGATTTGGTTGCTGATTTGACTTGGAATAATCCTTTTTAGTCAAAACAGGATTGGTATGAGGCTTAGAAACGTTAAAAAAGGGGCTGTGTACGTGGATTTTACAAAACATATGAAGAAAGATATGTTCGGGATTCTTCGAGTTATTTTTGGAGATTTTGTGTGGTTTGAGAGTATTTGACGTCATCTGAGGCGTGTAAGAACGTGTTGGGTACTAGCAGACGCATGAGAGGAGAAGAAACGTCGACTTTTTACCGTGCTGCTATAAAAAGAGAAAGGAAATATTACCGATGTAATGAAGAAGATTTTGGAGTTTAATGCGAAATTTGGAGAAGCTGTTGGGTATATATAGGTGTTTCTGGAGTTACACAGGGGCATGGAGTGTTAGGGGTTAGCATAGAGCAAAGAATCGGGAGTTGCAGAGCTTGTCTCTGTTGCTGCAATTGAAGAAGAAACGAAGAACATAGACACTCTGTCACAGTCGTTTTGCTATAGCAACAACGACAGTTCATTTTTATCGTTCTCTGTAACAGATGAGTTTGTAACAAATATAATTGTTACAAACCCGGTTTTATCATTTTTCTCCCATTTCATTATCTTGTAAACACTTTTGAGCCATGAATAAATATTTTAAGTGTGTTTTCGACATGATGAGCTAAACCCCAACACTGGGACGACGGAGGAAGATGAATTTCATACGTGGGTAAAATTATTTAATTCTTTTTAAGACTTTTGCATTAATTTTAATTTGAAATATGATTTGAATTAATTGGTTGTCATTAAATTTGATGAGGTATGCTTAGCTTAAATGTTTTGATACATCATGCTTAGGATTTACAACTAAGCTTTTGAGAATCTACCTTGGCAAAATCAGAGTCCATGTTAATTTTATTTATTGAGCTTTAAGTGTTGAGAATAAATAAATTGAACCCTATGTTATGAATTCGACGAAATCCTAGTCCCAGTAACTCTCTTCATCCTGTGACAATATTTTGTATATATTTTTCTTTTATTTTAGTTTATTTATTCTTAAAATCAATCTCATAAAGTCCGAGTGAACGACAACCTTCTTACCACTATCAAAAATTATATCAAGTGGGTGTGCTACTGACCCATAGGTTGATTAGCCTTGAGAAGGCACGATGAGCTTGTGAAGAGTAGAATGAAACTCTTAATATGGCGCGACAAACTCGTCCGTCTGATAAGTTATGCGTGAGGTGTATCAAGTACTTGGGGAGGTGCAGAGTGCCTTTTTGTGGCTACTACTCAATATGACGAAGTGCTCTTTATGATGCCAGATTTGGAGCAGGACATTACTCATTCTGTGAAATGTCGTTTCGGATAGCGTGCCCATCTGTATGTCAGCTACTTTATTTTTTTACGATAAGAAAACTCATAGCAAGTTGAGTGTGAGTTTTAGATAACCCATTTTGATGGCGCATCGTGTACGATTTGTATTGGAGATAAGGCATCTTAATCGGTTATTAGAGGTGTTGCATATTGCGCGCGATATATTCAGTATAGAAAATTCCTGCTGGCATGAGTGGTTGGCGGATGCTGACCAGCATGTAATGGAGGCGCGTAGCAAGGGTAGATTTCGTGAGATAGTGTTGCTTGAATATCATGGTTATTGTCGTGAGCGGCGCTTGGCGACTTATTTTCAATATATTGGGGCAGATCGGTCCATAGAGTCCGTTATGTTGGCACTCGGCGATTGTTATGAAGCTCTTCGCGCTCTCCCCTAAAAAAAAAATTTTTTTAATAAATAAGTGTATCCATGTGTCATGAAGAGTTATTATGGCTCAATTGGTTGGTGAATTATCCATGTTGCTGAAACAGCAAAAGTTTGAGCTACTTCAAGTCACGGTGGCTAGGAATACTCGACTTATGCAGGAATGTGAGGATATCTTTGATGCTACCCAAGCTCATTATTTTCAAGCAATGGACCTGTATGCAGATCGGTTGGGTGCTTCCCAGATTGATCCTACAGCAAAGACCTCTATTGCTTCTGCTGAGGCTTTAGAGTTATTTGTCAGTGCCCGCTCGCTGATGGAATATCGAGAGAGCAGATTAACTATTGCGAGTGGACGATGGAAATGTGCACGTTCTGTAGTGGTGTCGTATATGGAGCCACGATAGTCTATTTGGTATCGATTATGAGTTAATATAGAGTATGTATTTGATCAATGTTTGGGTTTTGTTCGTTCTTAACGATTGTATAAATTGTGTTTTCAATTTTAATGCTCAAATCTTAATCATAAGTGCCGTTATTTATTTCATTGTTTTTCTGCCTTGGGTCATATGTGGAGTGACCCTGTTAATTGCGCATAATGTTTCGAAATTGTTATTTCAGTCATACGTGAGATTATTTATTTTGTTGGTTGTGCTTGGAAACTTAGTTATTCTTGTAGCTGTATGCATCGTATTGTCCATATGCGGGGCCCAGTTACGCTTGAGACTATTTCTTGTTTGTCGGTTGTACTCGGAACCTAGCCGTACTTATTTTTGTTCTTTGGGTTTTACTCGGAGCCTCGTCATACTCGGAGCTATAGTGTGTTTTATTAATTATGCACGGAACTTAGTCATACTCGAGACTTTTTCCTATTTATTGGCTGTACTCGAAGCTTAGCCGTACTAGGGGCTATAGTGCATTACATTGGTCATGCACGGAACCTAGTCATATTCGAGACTATTTCTTGTTTATTAGCTGTACTTTGAGCCTAGCCATACTCGTGGCTTTTATTTTGTTATTTTGTGGGCTTTACTCAGAGTCTAGCCATATTCGGGGCTATAGTGCATTTCATTGGTCATGCACGGAACCTAGTCATACTCGAGACTTTTTCTTATTTATTGGCTGTACTCGGAGCCTAGCCGTACTTATGGCTTTTATTATTTTATTTTGTTGGCTTAACTCGGAGCTTAGCCATACTCGGGGCTATAATGCATTTCATTGGTCATGCACGGAACCTAGTCATACTCGAGACTATTTCTTGTTTATTGGTTGTACTCGGAGCTTAGCCGTACTCGGGGCTATTTAACGAAAGATATCATAATAAAAAAATTTATTTGTTATTCATAATCGGTCATCCACCTTACATTTAAATTAGACTAGATGACCGCTGCCACGGTGGGACGGCCGACCGAAGAAATCGACGCGAAAATATCATTTTTTCTGACATGGCGTGAAAGTATCATTTTTTCTGACACGGGGTGAAAGTATCATTTTTCCTGACACGGGGTGAAAGTATCACTTTACCTGAAACGGAAAATTACCCGATGGATAAACAAAAATATGAATGCATAATGTGTTATGCATCCTTCGTGGTGGTTTGCATAATGGTTATGCATTCAATTTTCGAAAATTGTGCCTAAAGTGAAAGTATCACTTTTCTTTAACGAAGGAAGTACATCGTTTTATTAGTTGCAACGGAAAATAAGTTGATGCATAAACCAAAATATGGCTACATAAAGTATTATGTATCCTTTGTGGTGGTTTGCATAATGGATATGCATTTATTTTCGAAAATTGTGCCTAAAATGATAAACACCTCCGAATTTTTCGTAAAAACTCTAAATTTGATATTGTTGTTTGTGCTCATTGCGTAGATTTTTTTAAAACCATTCCAACGAGATAAAATTTGTAAAATTCCAAGGCACGGATTTTTAGATATGTTATATTAAAGTTTGGTTGCCAATTATACCCCTAAAAAATTAGGATACATAAGGAGTTATAGTAATTGGACTAAAAGGGGGGAACAATTTGGAAATTTCCAGGGTATGACACCAAATCCAATCTTTTTTGTCAAATTGGAAAAAAAAAAAGTCATGTCCCACATTGACACAAAGTCACCATATATAGAGTCCTCCCTCGCTTCGCTCGGTCGGCCTAATTAAACATGATAAGCTTTCAACCATTTATCGTTAATAGGGGTGTTGATCCGAGGCCCGTTCATCCTCTTTAGATAGTAATAACCGTTTTCCGCTACCTCTCTGATTATGTAGGGCCTTCCCAGTTTACGGAAAAATTTCCATCTTTGGTGTCTCGTTGGACAGGTGGATCAATCTTTAACACTATGTTGTTTATCGAGAAGGTCCGCTCTTTTAATTTCTGGTTATAGTAATTCGCTGTCCTTTGCCTATACATGTATGCAAATCGTTCGGCCTTGGTCCTGCGCTTTTACAAAGTGTCGAGATGGGCGAACCTTCTTACTTCATACGGAGTGGTGAGACTTGTTACCCGTGATGAGGGAATAGCTATCTCCGCTGGTAGTATTGCGTCTTCTCCATACACCAAGTAATATGGCGAAGCTCCTGTCGAGCTCCGCTTAGAGATGCGATATGCCCATAGGGCGATCGGTAACTTTTCATGCCAACTCTTGTGGTGGTTGTGCACTGTCTTGCTTAATATCCTCAACAATGTTTTGTTAGTAGCCTCCGCCTGCCCGTTCCCCTGGGGGTAGTAGACAGTTGAAGTATGGAATTTGATCCCATATTGATCTAACAAATCCTTGAAATATTTGTTGACAAAGGAGGTTCCATTATCTGATCGGATGATCATCTGTGCACCAAATCGACATATAATGTACTCTTTGATGAACGCAGCGATAGGTACACCGGCATAATCACGGAGGAGAATTGTTTCTACCCAGTTTGAAAAATATTCAGTTACAGTGACAATGTATTTATGACGTCCTGAGGAGGTTTGGTTTATCGGTCCAATGATGTCGAGACCCCAATTGTGAAAAGGACAGGGTGTGACGACACTGTGTAGAAATGTGTGGGGTGTTCGGATTAACGGTATGTGGCTTTAATATTGCTTACACTTCCTTACATGCTCCTCCGTTTTGAATTCCATTGTAGGCTAGTATAACCCGCCCTCGTAGAGTTGTAGGAAGAGTTTTTGAATGCCTTGATGTTCTGCATTATGGGTTGTTGCCATTACCACCTACGCTTCTTCCCTAGACAAGCAACGCAATACCATATTTCTGTAGCTCCTCCTATATAGGATTCCTTCATTTATGAAGAAGCGAGTGGATTTTCACTGGATTTAATGCGTCCTGCCGATACGGTGGTAAACGCTTGTGCTTAATGTGTTCAACATATGGTCGCCTCCAGTCTTCTGCTTCTGCAGCGCATACTTTAGCTTATTGTGGAGGTTCTTGGGAATCTTTGCATTTGTCCCGCACTACTGCCGATTGAACCGCCATGGTTGGACAGTAAATTCCCATTCGTTGTAGGAGACGATGTAGTGGTATACCACCCGTTTGCCTGCATGATTCCTTATGCACGTGGCTCAAGATCTCATGTGCTTTTATCCTTCCTACGCAACGTGATAAGGCTCCTCCAGGTGTCCGATAATAAAACGCTCCTCGTATGATTACAAATTGCTTTAATACCTTAGAGGTTAATAATTGTTCATCAGTATTATTAACCAGGTCATCGATGTAGGTCTGCCTCCAGTCGTCTTTCTGTTCAAATGCTGCATTTTCTTTCCAAGTGCTTGGCATTGCTCTCTTCTTTACCAATATTATTCCTTCCTCGGCATCATTCAATCTCATCTTTGCCGCTAGAGTAGCCAGTGCATCGGCATGTCAATTGTATTTTCTCCCCGTGTGTTCTACAACGGTGCTTCCGCGTCTTTCCTTGAACTTCTGCGCGATAAGGAGCGAGGTGTGCCTCTTTCACCTGAAACTCCCCTGTTACTTGATTTGTGACGAGTTTCGAGTCTTCTTTGATATCTATCGCTCCTAGGTCGAGTTCTTCCGCCAGTCGTAACCCTAGGATCAGTGCTTCATATTCTTCCAAATTATTACTACATTCGAAATCTAATTTGAATGCATACGATAATAGATCTTGCGTAGGTATCTCAAATACAATGCCTGCTCCTCCATGGGAACCATACGACGATCCATCAAAAAACATCACCCATCGCTCTTTCGCTTTGGCCTCTGTAACTTCACCAGGTATATCGTCGCTTATTTCTGTTATGTCCATTCCTGGAAACGCATCCAGTAGATCCGCAAATGCTTGACCGCGGACTCCTATGGGTCGTTGGTATTTCAGTTCGAATTCAGATAGTTGTAGTAACAAACAGGCTGTTCTTCCGGAAAAGGATGGTTTTGTGGATGGATAGGCGATTGGGTTGGCTGCTGTTACTACTATAGTTTCGTGATCGAGAAGGTAGGGCCGTAGTTTTTGTGTAGCATGCATGAGCGCCAAACAAACTTGTTCTGCCTTCGAATATCTTAATTCTGCATCCCTGTACCCCTGACTAATGTAGTAGATTGGACATAACTGATCATTGCCTAGATCTTAAGCTAAAAGAGCTCCAATTACTAAATTGGTGAATGCCGTGTAGAGCGGTTCTCCCCTGATCGGTGAGCGTAAGACACGTGTGATGATCAAACATTCTTTAATCTTTTGAAACGCATGTTATTGATCGTCTCCCCATTCAAACTGCTTATTTTTCCTTAGCAGTGGTAAGAAAACAGACAACAGCTGAGCTGATCCCGGAATAACCTTTCGGATGTATGATATCCGCTCGATAAAATCTTGTATTTCCTTGATATTTGCGGGTGGTGTCATAGTGGTTATTGCCTCCACTTTGATTGGATCGATTTGTATGCCTTGATTCGTTACTACAAATCCTAGGAACTTTCCTGAGGTGACTCCGAATGCGCACTTGAGAGGGTTTATCTTGAGGTGGTATTTTCTACAATTATCGAAGACGCGTCTTATGTGATCCAAATGATCTTCTCGGACCCTTGACTTTACTACAATATCGTCTATGTATACCTTTATTATTTGATGAATCATGTCGTGGAATATGGCTATCATTGCTCGTTGATACGTTGCACCCGCATTCTTTAGTACGAAGGTCATCACGACATAGTAGAAGTTCCTATATGGTGTTTGAAAGGATGTCTTGTGAGCATCTTCTGCCGCCATTTTGATTTGGTTATACCCACTGAATTCGTCCATGAATGAGAATATCTTGTAGCCGCATGTGTTGTCCACTATCATATCAATATTTGGTACTGGAAAATCATCTTTTGGACAGGCACGATTTAAATATCGATAATAGACACAACATTGGACTTTCCCATTTTTCTTTGCTACTGGCACAACATTGGCTAACCACACGGGTGTTGGATCGGTTTGATGAATATTGCCTCAAACAATTTCTCTACTTCTTCGTTGATGGCGAGCTCTATCTTTTCTGGGAAGTTGCGGCTTCGCTGCTTAACCTGTTTGTATTCGGGTGAAACGCCTAGGTTATGAGCGACCAGATTACTGTCGAGGCCAGGCATTTCATCGTATTTAAATGCAAATACATCTTGGTAATCATGAAGAAACCGAATCATCCGCTCTTTATCCTCTCCTTGTAAATGTTTGCTAATACGTACGTATCGTGGATGTTCTTCTGATACGAGGTTGAATTCCTCGAGACCGTCTAGTGTTGGGTCGGCTGATGTCTTTTCTTCAGGTAATTTTTGCATTACTTACTCCTCTGAAATATTCATATCCACCTCTTCATGATGTTCGCCTGTTACTAGGGTCGTCTTTATCATCTCTTCCTCTATAGATGACATTGAGCAATGATGTTGATGCTGAGAGACTTCCTCGGCTGATTGCTAAGGGAATAGCTATCTCCGCTTGTCCCTCCATGATTCTTTCCTTTCGACGTCTCTCTTTTCCTCGGTGGTGCTCATGCAATTAGATTACAAATCAATCCGATTTTGATTCAATTGGTTCATATATATTTCTATGAGATAATGCACAATTGAACAACTTTATATGAAACACAATTAGATTCATTTGATTATCTTTCATGATTGATTGATCATCATATTTGATATCGAGGTGTTAGATGAATTTGGTTAAGTCAAAAGTGTTCATATGGCTAACTTCGGTTAACTGTTATTGAGCCAACTCAATATACACGTTTAGGTACGGTTACCCAAATCTAAATGAAGGTACATTTCATTTGTGTGTAACAAGCTAAGACCATCTAACGGTAGAGAGATATTTCTTTGGTTTTAAGCAAACTTAGCTTGAATATTAAATTAGGATTTCATCTAACGGTGAATATTGAATGATTTGTTACTAAGATATCTTAGCTTCGATTGTAAGCAAAACCTGATTTGAAAGACTATATAAGGGAGAACACTAGCAACTGGAAAATATAATGCCGGCATTTTCCTCCATCCTAATTGCGACTAGAGTCGATTCTCCTTTAACCTAGGTTTTTCCAAAACCATTATAGGTTGACGACTTGAAGACTTCATTTGGGATTCATGAAGCCATATCTAACTATTTTCTCTATAGGTGCGTATTCTGATCTTACTTGTTCTATCGTATTGAGTACTATCTTCTCTAAGATTATCTCGAGATTTATCTCCGATATGTAAGATATAAAAAGTAATCACAAATCTTTTCGTCTCATTCTTTGTAATTCCACACTAACTTGCTCTACTACCATATAGTTAAGTTATTGTGAGGTGATTGATATTTCTAGGCTGTTCTTCGGGAATATAAGACCGGATTATCAATTGGTTCCTGTTCACCTTGATTTATCAAAATACAGAACAAAAACTTCGTAGGTATTTCAATGGGAGACAGATTTATCTATCAGAATAGACTTTTCCTGTGGGAGACAGATTTGTTTATCAAGTCTTCGAATTTGGGTCATAGAAACACTTAGTTTTGGGTGAGATCAACTAAGGGAATCAAGTACGTAGAGTCCTACTGGGATTCAGAGACGTAAGGAACGCGACTTTACCTTAATCAGTGTGAGATTGGTTAGGGCTTAACTATATTCCAGTCCGAAGTTAACTTGTAGTAGGCTAGAGTCTGTAGCGGATTAATACAGTGTGGTGTTCAAACCTGGACTAGGCCCTAGGGTTTTTATGCATTTGCAGTTTCCTCGTTAACAAAACTTCTGGTGTCTGAGTTATTTCTTTTCCGCATTATATTTGTTTATATAATGAAAATATTACAGGTTGTGCGTTGTTCAATCAATTGGTAAATCGAACCTTTAGTTGTTGATTGAAATTGATTGACACTTGAACATTGGTATTTCGTACCGTTCAAGTTATTTCTCATAATAATCAAGCTCAAAGATTTCTATCTGTTTGATTTGCTGATTATATTGAGAAACAGAGATATAACTCTTTGATTGAGTCTGACTGTCTAGTTCATTCTCTTGGAATTATATTGGAGTTAGTCCATACATATTTCCTAACCAAATATTGGGTGTGATTTTTAGACCCCCGCTTTTTCAAATCCATCAATGAAACTCATCACAAAGTAGTGTTCATTAAGCATAGAGTAATGGCGAAATAAAAGGTCCTTTAGGTTTTCAAATTGCACAAAATAATTATCGACAATAGTGGTCTGAGATAACTTACTGAATATGCCTAGGATGTTGTCATTTGTAGTATTTTTTAATCTAATACAAGCATGCTAAGCTAGTTCAAACAAGGAAATAATAGATCTAGTAGACTGTAAATTTGTTAACCACTTATCTGCCTTTCCATCCAGGTGCATAGACGCCATTGTAACCTTATGTTGTTGAGCAAGAAATATCGGTCACATTTTTGAATCCATCTTTTAGGGTTCTCACCATCAAACCTTGGAAAATCTAGCTTAGGATTACGTTGAACGTTGTTGGACTCTCGACCCCCTTGTTGATAGTTGAACATCAAACCACCTTGGTGAAAAGAGTTTGAGTGAGATCCTTCTCCCCCTGAATCTCTTTGTTCTTCATTTCTCCTCCCTGTATAACCCTCCATGTATTTGACGAAATCTTCCCTGGATAGCATAGATTCCTTAATCTCTTTGTTTGCGCAGCGAGCTCATTGTATTGTGAAGAGATATCATAGATTTGTTTACTGAACTTTTCTGAGAATTTTTGAAGATCTTCATTCACTTATTTAATGGTGGGATAATTTGCTCCACCCATGGTGAGGATAGAACGGATCTGATGCCAATTGTTGTGTTCCCAAAAAAAAATTAACACACAGATTAAGATAACAGAGAAATCTGATTCAAAGAATCATCCCAAAAGGAAGAAGAGAAAACTAATTTTTACCGTTTCATTCATTCATGGCCGCCACAACAGAATTATTACACATTTATTGGCCGAACCTTATCCCAAAGGTCTAACCGATACATGACACGTGCACCCATCCTAATGGGTAAGACCAAAGTTATTCTCCACTCAATTTAACTAGTACACCCACAAAGATTACTACTAGCAGACTCTAACGGAAATAAAATGAATAGGGCAAACATATGACATAAGCTTCACGACTCTCATACAAAACATAAAAACTCAATCTTTCTTCCAGTGTAAAAACTTGGAATCGTTGAAAGGGGTATGGCTTGATCAAGTCATTGCTAATTGGGATCTTTTTCTTTTTTTAACTTAAGTTTTTGTTCTGTTCTTGGGTTTCACTCGAAGATGTATTTGGTTCTCTAGGATCTGGAGAGGTTGAGCATGTTTTTCCTCTCCCTTTGGTTTGTTTGCCTTGTTTGTTTCCTGTTTACTCTTCCTAAGCTTCTTCAATATACTTCTTTTGCCGAGTAAAAAA
>JAJJMB010003726.1:4632148-4831768 GCA_023531105.1 Papaver atlanticum | reverse complement strand
ATGTTAGATTTAAGTTTGGGGGTATGGGAGAAACTTTTTAGTTGCATAATAAACTCCAGAGCCTAGAAATTTATGCCTATTAAGAATGGCACTAACCAATCTAAGTGGATGGAAGCATTTTGGTTTTAGGAGTTGAGGGACCAATCTGACTAGATGGAAACATCTATAAGAGTCTATTCATAAAAGCACGGAGCTCAGGTGTTAGAAATAACATGATAGTTTCACCGTATCTCGGAATCATCTTATTACTTATGTTTTTGTTTTTGCAAATTTTTATGTTGATGTCTGCTGGGGTGAAATAGAGTGATTGAGTTAATAAAAAAAAAAGAAAAAAAAGACCAGACCAATTAGACCAATCGGAATAAATATTAACACTTGGATAGCAATATGTGTGTGTTCTCCCTGTCTCCGTCGCCTAAACAAGCATGGAACGCAGGATCCATGGGAATTACCATGTAATCTGCTGACAAGAAGCATGCGCTTGGATCCAAAAGATCTAATCATGTCGTTAAAAATAAAATAAAATAAATAATGGTTTATTATAAAGTCGACCACTGGTTCCCTTGTATATGCCAGCTGAGTTGATGTAGATTTAGGATTGTCGACCACAGGTTCCCTTGTATATGTCAGTTATGTTGATATTAGTCCAGACCAGTATCTCAATCCATTAGGTCTTAGGTTCATCTTGGCATTGAAGTCCATTCGCAACCATCTATTTCTATATCCATCTTCTTAATCTATTCATGTGATTTGTTTGATTCTGGATATTGATGTCCATAGTGCGACTATCTGAGTAGAGCTCTGTCACTTATATATGAATTTTAGTATGCTTGAGTGCAAGCTCATATACAGCAATTGGAATTTCGCATCAGGGTACTTCCTCCCGTAATCAATAAGTATGCCAACCAAGGAGGTTCTTTAGTGCATTCTAAGGTTCTGCGTAGATAGCTAGGGTCTGGAGTAAAGGTTTTGTGGGTACACCTCTGGTAAACCCTCCCGAGACTATAACTCGGCCACTAGGGCCACCTAGGGGTTTAAAGGCTTATTGCACATGCTAAGTGCGATCGACGATGCCTGCGACAGTGAGTTAGGATTTTATTTTGTAGTTTTGATTTGCTCGGGACTAGCAAATAATAAGTTTGGGGGTATTTGATAGACGCATTTATGTGTCTATTTTCATCTCTTTTGTGTATACTGTTAGTACCCATTTCTGTACTAATTTTTGTATTTTATCCCTTTGTAGGTGTTTATGGAGAAATAGGCTTTTGCGGCGAAATTGGCTCGAAAAGTTGTTAAAGACACCTGGAAGGACATTTTTTATTCGGACTCTCATTTTGGATAAGGGGTAACCCATTTCCAAGCAGCTACTAAACACAGACCGGTACTGGATAGGGGGAGGTCACTTTCTTCTCAAAATTCAAATTTTGTTTTTGGCGGGAAAATACAAACACATTCTGGCAGTTTTGGTGGTAGTGATTTGGAGGAGTTTGAGGTCAATTAAACCTCTGATTTTCATAGGGTAGACTCCTTATGGGTCTAGGAATCTAAAATGGGTGTTGAAATCGATTAAATTTGGCTCAATCGACGGGTTTTGATCTCAACAGCAAAATATGGAAAGTCACGTGTGGGACCGATTTTAGGAAATTTTAGAGAGATTAAAGGAAAGATTTTCTTCCCAAAGCTTAATATATATCTAAGGAAGAGTTTAGAATCAAAAGGAAAGCCCAGATATGCGTGGAAATTCTAAAACAAGAAATTGCCACAACTTTGCCGTGAAGAGAAAGAAAGAGATTTCGGATGATTTTGGAGAGATTTAATCGCCCTTTTTGATATAAATAGATTGGTTGGGTCATATAGAAGGGGTGTCGAGAGTTTGGGGGGCTGAGAAGGGCTGAGGAGGCGAGAATCAGAGGTTTACAGGCCGCTGTTACTGCTGTTTTCTGCTGGTGCGGAGCTGAAGAACACGAAGAACATAAGACGCACACGGAACAGTCGCGAAGAACACGAAGAACTTCACACCAAACCGTCGCAGAAGCAGTCTTATATTCAACTACAGAAAGCTGTTATCGTTTTTGACTGTCTTTGCTTAATACTTTCAGCGACCATTACCTTCCTTACAACAAGCTTTCTGTAACTATAGCTCGTCCTTTCTAATAAAAACACCTTATTTGATCAATGAAATCAACTTTTGAGCATATTTCTAATATGAGGAGCTAAACCCCTTAGCCGAGGCGACGGAGGAAGCCATTGTTCCATGAAAAGTGGTATAGTTCTATTTTTATTATTTATTGCAATTATTTTACATGATTATTTGCATAGAACTTAAAAGAAAAATTAGTTTTTATTGAGTAGTTGTGAAGTGTTTTTATGGGACATGCTTGGTTTTAATACTTTTGATGTTTCATGCTTCGTGCTTACAATTATTACTTCAAAAATCTATTAAAAGCAAAATATTAGAATCACTTTAAAAGAAAAAATTGCATGAATATTGATTAGAATTTATAACTTAATTGGTCAATGGTGGAATCCAGAGTCTCGGTATTTTTTTATTATTGTTGAAACAACTTTATTTAATTTTCGAAAATCCTTCACAAGCCCGAGTTGAACGAACTCTACTTATCACTTTTTACAACAACTTAAAATTCACATCAGGTAATGGCATGTATGATAGCATTTAAGCCGTCATAATTTTTCTTTGCAGCAAGGATTTCTTCTGGACTATATCTACCAATATCCTTGGGTATAGACACATCGCCTTTTGTATTAACCGGAGGAGTATAGCAATTTTCCACCACAAGTAGTTTGAGCCATCGAAGACTGGTGGTACGTTTATGGAGATAAGAATTTTTGTCCATAGAGTCAGATTGCTACAAACACAGACTTATAAGGTCTTTAAACGTGTTTGCCTGCTATGATACCAATTGAAAAAGTGGGGGTCTAACAACCTCACCCAATATTTCGCTTTGCAATCTGTATGGACTAACTCCGATATACTTTTAAGAGAATCAACTAGATAGTCAGACTCAATCTTAATAAAAAGTATATCAAAGAGTTATATCTCAACTTCTCGATTCAATCCTTACTCAAACAAATAGAAATGTGCGAGCCTTATTGAATACAAGAGATATACCTTGAACGGTACCAAAGACTAATGTTCAAGGATCAATCAATTTCAATCAACAACCAAAGGTTTGATTTACCAATTGATCGATACAACGTACAACCTGTGATATTTCAATTATATAACAAAATATAATGCGGAAAATAAATAACACAGACACCATAAGTTTTGTTAACGAGCAAACCGCAAATGCAGAAAACCCCCGGGACCTAGTCCAGATTGAACACACACTGTATTAAGCCGCTACAGACACTAGCCTACTACAAACTAACTTCGGTCTGGACTGTAGTTAAACCCCAATCAATCTCACACTGATCCAAGGTACAGTTGCGCTCCTTACGTCTCTGATCCCAGCAGGATACTACGTACTTGATTCCCTTAGCTGATCTCACCAACCACTAAGAGTTGCTACAACCCAAAGTCGAAGACTTTAATAAAGAAATCTGTATCACACAGAAAAGTCTACAGGAATAGATAAATCTGTCTCCCACAGAAATACCTACGAGTTTTGTCCCATCTTTTGATAAATCAAGGTGAATAAGAACCAATCGATAACCCGGACTTATATTCCCGAAGAATAACCTAGAATTATCAATCACCTCACAATAATCTTAATCGACTATCGAAACAAGATATTGTGGAATCACAAACGATGAGACGAAGATGTTTGTGACTTCTTTTCTATCTTGCCTATCATAGAAATTAATCTCAAGACAATCTTACGATTGTACTCAAATACGATAGAAACAGCAAGATCAGATCACGCAACTACAGAGAAAATATTTGGGTCTGGCTTCACAATCCCAATGAAGTCTTCAAGTCGTTAACCTACGGGGTCTCGATAGAAACCTAAGGTTAAAGAAGAATCGACTCTATCTTATACAACTAGTATCACACATGAGGTGCGGGGATTAGGTTTCCCAATTACAAGAGTTCTCCTTTATATAGTCTCCAAATCAGGGTTTGCAATCTAAGTTACATTGGTAACAAAGCATTTAATATTCACCGTTAGATCAAAACCTGATTAGATTCAAGCTAATATCTTTCAACTGTTAGATAGAACTTAGCTTGTTATACACACATGAAATGTAACTTCATTTAGGTTTGTGTAACCATACCTAAACGTGTACACCTAGTTGGTTCAACAGTAGTTAACCAATGGTTAGCCATATGAGCACTTTCATATCAACCTTATTCATCTTCACCATAACTAGTTCACGTGACTCAAATGAACTAGTTAGAGAGTTGTTCAATTGCTTAGATCTCATAGAAGTATACAAGACAAATTCGAAGTAAAAACGATTTTGATTCACTCGAATCGATTCATGAACATTATAGCCACGGTTTGCAAATATGCATTCCTTAATTTATAAACGTCTTAGTTCACGAAAAAACTGTTTTTAGAAAATAACCCACTTAAGTACGCATACGGGTACACATACTTAAGTACCCGGACTGAGCTTGTTTTCAGATCACAAACTCCAGCAGAAATTCACGGGATGTGAACTTCCGACAGTACGCGGACTTAGCTCCGGTTATCCTAAACAGCAAAGTACGCATACTTTGGTTCAAGGATTTTGGACTTACACAAGTATGAGTTCACATACAATGTTTATATCCATTCAAGGTTATATATTCTAAACTCTCATTTCAATCAGTGAAACATTCTTAGAGGATGTTATATATAGCGGTTATTTACACACTATTTTTCATCAAAGCGATTTTCAAGAGATTGAAACAATAACATGACTTTTGTCACGAGTAAAGATGAACTCGGCCAAAGAGAAAGCTTACCAACACATATTTCGAGAAAAAGATAAGCGAGATAAACTCGGCTCGAAATAGCAAATGTGTATGATCGAAGTCTATATAGCAATACGACTTTTGTCTCAAGATAGGAGATATAGTAGATAGACTTTTGAGTGATAGATAAGTTCAAGCCTCCACATACCTTTTTTTCGATGAAGTTTCACCAGTTCCTTGAGTAGTTCTTCGTCTTGTATGATGAACGCCGTGTAGTCTAGAGCTTAACTACACTTTCTATCCTAGTCCGAGACTTAGCTATAAGTAGACTAGTAATCAAGACTTATAGTTTTGGCAACTAAACTTGACAAACAAGCTTAAGATATCAATGCTTGCGAGTTCGACCGAGCAGTGCTCTAACAGATATGATTATGTGCACTGCTGGTAAATTTTGGGATTACACTCTTAAAGATACCTACAATGCTCTGAAGACCCATGCTCCTAAGAAACATTATTCTTTAGTTTTGTTTGCTCACTGCATTCCAAGACAGTGCTTTATTGTCTGGGTGTATTTACATATGGGGTTAAAAACAAGATTCAAGCTTCTCTATTGGGTATGAAGGTGGATCCAGTGTGTGTGTTGTGCAACCTAATGCTTGAAGATGGCACGCATCTACCATTCAAGTGTAGCTACTCTTCTCAAATCTAGGAAATGTTGTGTCCTCTACTAGGTATTAGGTACTCTAGTCTCTCTAATTGGGATGCTCAGATAAAATGGTGTGTAACTTAGTTCTCCGACCTTAAGTTTGTGGGTACCTTGAGGAAGATATCCTTCAATGCTAATCTACCATGTGTGGGGAGAAAGGAATCTCCGTATATTCACTAGGAAATTAATCCCGCCTGAAGTGCTTCTCCAAATGGCCTGTGCTGATATGCGGCTAAAGATGATATCTACTGATAATGTTATGGCTGATACTAATGAGAATAAGAACCTTGCTGCTTAATAGGGGTGCTCTCCTAAGTTTACTTTTCCTAAACAGATTACAACCTCATGGAAGAAACCTAATATTGGAGAAGTTGCAGTGAATACTGATGGCTCCCTAGGTGAAGGTAGTGCAGGGTTAGGAGCTATTGTCAGAGATGAAACTGGTGACCCCATCAGTGCAACTGCTGGTAGCTCGACTCCTGGTTCGCTTACATTACATGAATTACAAGGTGCAGAAGCAGACCTGAAACTAGCCATTATGAAAGGCTGCTCAAAAGTCTCAATATTGCGATCAGATTCCTCGACAGTAGTGTCCTATCTCTCTAAGGACAATTCCAAACCTCCATGATAGTACCATCATGTGTTGCGGATATGCTAGCGGCTAGCTATAATCCTACTGGTGAGTTTGTTGAGATCATTCCAAGTTCCTTTGCTGAGGATTTAAAGAAGATGGTGGCGGAAAATGCTGCAGGTAAAGTCTATTATAATAAGTGTTGAGCTTTTCTTTGTTGGTTTGGGTTGTGTAGCCTTGTATAGGTGTTCGATTTTTTTTATCCTTCCTTCATTTCTTTCTTTCTTTTCCTTTTCCGTTGGTTGGGATCTCCCGATCCCCCTCTATTTCCCCAAAAATAAATAAAGATCCAAGACAAATCATGAAACAGATATAGATACTATTTTTGTCACTCGAAGATTATAGACTTCCTAA
The DNA here is from genome assembly GCA_023531105.1 of Papaver atlanticum. NCBI lineage: Eukaryota > Viridiplantae > Streptophyta > Magnoliopsida > Ranunculales > Papaveraceae > Papaver > Papaver atlanticum. The sequence goes on along the minus strand of JAJJMB010003726.1, from coordinate 4,825,213 downwards.
CTAGCAACTGTTTATAACTGATATAAGAGCGACCGCCTCTTTTACTTCAAGGTTGCCATATGAGATTATCAAATTCCATAAAAGGTTAGCAAATCCACGTAAAACAAAATAATTTTAGCCACTACATCAGCTGGATTGGTAATTTCCCCTAAAATTTGGGTAACCTCATCTAGCAGTCGTGCTTTTGCTTCTCAACCATTCACGGGAGAAATCGCTGCTAGTTAGTAGCATCACTCGTATAGGTATAGCCCCTGCTTAATTTCCATTGCAAAAACATCTGGGCATTAAAAACAAAACTAAAAGACGCTGTCTAGCTGGCTATATTTCGTGTTGCAAGTACTTCCTATAATTGATTTTTGATTTCGATGCTTGCAAGTACTAGCTATATCATTGATCTCGATTCTTGAACATTTGTGCATATGTAAGATTAATTTGTTTGCGCAAATGCCATGAAAATTTAAATTTTACTTGGGAGTTAAAAAGTTGGTTCATTTTCTTCACCAAATCTGAACTGGCTTACTGGATTTAGGCAGCTTCCTGCCTGTTGACTAATTACATACAATTACAATCAGATTAAGATTAATGCAGAAGCTTAAAGCTTAAGTATGATTGATTCATGCATTAAAATCCTCTAATCTTACTTAGCTAAGGGAAAAAGACACAAAATGAACCTTACTTATAGACGACTTAACAATATATGCCGATCGATGATAACGTAACGTAACATATTATGTTTTTTGATTAAGTAATTTCTACAGATAATTGATCTTGATTAACTACTAGGAAAGTACCCTTTTATACAACAAATATAAAATTAACCCAAAACAAATTTGTGGATTAAGATATTATTAGCTAGGATTTTGTCTTAGTTTTGTGGGTCTCAATGTGCTGCTTAGGATTTGTTTTACATTGTAGCTTTAGGGTTTAAATTAGTAGAGTAATGAATGAATATAGATAATGTGGTTCACAGGGGGTCTTGTCATCAGAATAAGCTAATAAATAAAATGATGCACCTACAAAGAGTTGGTTTATGATTTTGTTTAATAAATGGGTTCTTTTTGGTCCGTCTCATCATTTAACAAACCTCATTTAAATAGGTTTGACCACCCTGTTTCAGGGTATCGACTCCCACTTATACAGCAAAATGCTGAATAAACAATCCCACTATAGTTATTTTTTTTGTCATGCATTTGTCCTCTTTTCCTGCTAGTTCTCGTTGTGTTCGTTTGAAATTGGCAAATTTGCCATACGGAAATAATGCAGAAGAAAGAAAAATTATAAGTTGAGTTTGAGACAACTTGTAGTTTTGACTAATAGAGAATGTATCCAAATTTTACAGAAAATTAGTATCTGATGGTCTGATACAACTCGGATTGAAAGTAGCATAAGGGAAAGAAAAAAAATATAATCCACAAAAGAGCACCCCTAACAAACTCGTCCTTTTAGAGCATTCTTCTTCTGCTGTACTACTAGCATGCATTTGGTGTTCTTGTGCTTTTTAATGTTCCCTATCTGAACCTTCTAGCCAGTTAGTTAAGTCTTCTGAAATGTGTCTTCTAATTCTTGCTATAAATACCAAGCAATCTTCAAGCTTCATCTATCACTAGCTATGTTGTTAAAGTTGTAAGTGAGAGTTGTAGGAAACTGAACCCTTGAGCACCTTTTATGCATGTATGGCTAGCTCTATGTGCTTTAACTTTGGTCCAGTTTCCTCCAACATCTTACCTCCAACCTTCACTTATATTTCGATCTCGAACTTGAAGAATATTAATGTCCGGAAGTGAGAGTTGGATGAAACTAAATTGATTATTTACATTTGTCTTACAATCAACTTAGTTTTCTCCAATATCTCACATCCAGTATACACTAATACTGATAGAAAATTTCATTCTTTATTACGGACGCGGAAAAAAGACAAAGTTAAAGTTGTAGATGAGAGTTGCAGAAAACTGAACCTGTACAGACTGTACTGATCATTTGTATGAATTCATGTATCTGCAGCCCAACATCTGCAACCTTCACTTTGGATTTGTAGAAAGAAAATGGTTATTTTCGGAAGTGAGGATTGGATAAAACTAAATTGAGATTCTTTTATTACTTCGTATTTACTCGATCAATTTAGTTTCCTCCAATGTCTCACATCCGAAAATTCCTTGCACATCATGATATGGCAGAGTTAGAGCCTAGAGGGTGCCGAGGGGGTTGGGATCCTTTCTTCCTGTTCCTGTTGACCCCTCATCTGCTCCCTATAACAGATTTTTGAGTTAAGTTTGATTACTGGATGATTCACAAGTCACCATTCTATAGGTGCGTGCACACATGGGGTCAGTAGGTATAGGAACGAAGGTTACGGGCCTAATTCGCAAGTGAGATTCTCACTGCGATAGAGTCTAGTAAAATGAACCATAAGTAATGCTGCATAAGGGTTGTCCCTTTCTTTGACATGGCAGTAACTTTGCATATTGCTAGAAATCGACTATGGGGATTGAGTTGTATCAACTTTTTTAGTAGTTTTAGTGGAAAGTAAACCAATTTTGTTGTAGATGAACCTCGTGAATTTGCAGGTGATAAAAAACGGTCTGATGCTTGGAGTTTAAAAGATCCTAATATTCTTTTCAACTTTAATGCAGCTGATGTACAGTGAAGGGGGACAAAGCTTTTGAACATCTTCGGAACTGTTATGGCATATAGAGCTATTGACTCCATCAAAGGGTCCTCAGGACTTTGTAATGTCAAGACGGTCCAGATTTGTGGTGTTGGTGGCAGTGGTGGTGGAGTTGATGCAGCTGCTGGTGGCGTTATATTACGATTATTACCAAGATGGAAGTGATCAGTTGAATGAGGATTATGCTGCTGGTCTACAAGAACTATTTTTCTTTAGTCTACAGAACTCTCTGTACATACAAAATTTGCTAGTATTAACGCTTTAGCTATCTATGCAGTAATGCAGAGTTCACACAACACAAAACTGTACCTAAATTAGCCTAAACTGAATGAAAATTAAAGGCTGCAGAATTGAGTTATACGATCCAACAATCCAAATGGAGACTAAAGAACTCACCAATATATCTCTATTCATTCTTCGCTGTTGATGTAGAAAATTTCGTCCTTGATATCTCTATTCACCTGGGGTTTCCACTGATAAATGAACTGCCTTAAAAATTTCTTGAAGCTTTATTCAGACAAAATTGAGTTGTTAGCAAAATTCTCTACATTAGTTGTACAGGCGAGCAATCGATCCATTGCATTTTGTTGGGTTTAGCAGCTAACAAAAATCATCCTTAGTTGAAACTTAAAAACCCAAAAAAATAAAAAATAAAATTGGGGGCAGAAAAAACTGATCCAAGAGGCCAAATAGAGCCAGCTTCCGTGTAAAACGAGCTGGATGGTTGGGCTGGGCAAGGGACAGGGCGTAAGTCGTGCGCCAGGCGCCACCCCCACAGCGAGCAAAGTTAAACCACAGATTCTGTACACTCAGTTTGCTGGCCGTCACTTCAATTTCCCAGTATATGAATCGATCCCAAGTTGAGAGTTTTTTCGATGTGGGACTAAAAATATGGTAGGCTCTAAAACCAAAACCCCAATGCCTATTATTCATTTGCATTCAAAACCTCCCTGTCTTTCTCTCTTTCCTCCCAAAGGAGATGAGAAATGAGAATAAATTCTAGGAATAAACCCTAAATAATTCTTTTCTAGATTAGCAAGCCACGAAGATAAACCATTTATAAGTCTCCATTCTCCAGCCTCTCTGCATAAATATGAAGATGAAGAAGATTGAAGAACCAGCAGTTATAATGTACCGTGAATCATTAATCTGTTCGCAAGAATTGGTATGCGCTCCTAATCACTTCCACTTTTCTCATTCTTGAAGGTTATAATTCAGTGTGTGAATTAGAAGACTATGCTGTTAGTATTGATGATTACACATTCAAATCTTTAGTTTAGTATGTTCGATTGTTGTTTAACACATCAGAAAATACCTTAATCACATTATAAATTTTAAGTATAACAGATTCAATATTCGCATACGTGTTTGTTTTTTTTGTTATGATTACAAGTTAGAAGCTTTCTGTACTACTTTTACACCCTTGGCTCAATATGAAAGCAGATGTTTTGAAGGGTACTGAATGTTTTGTTGGAAGCATTTGGCTCATCTTTATAGTAATTAAAATTGAGAAACCGTAGTGTTTGTGGTCCTGTGGAGTCTCGAATGCTGTTGAAGTTGTGATTTAATCTTGTAAATTTGGCAGGTAAATTTCATGGAAACAATTAATACCCTTCTTGTACAGTAATCAATTGTACTCCATTGGTTTTGAATTTGGTTAATGTTGAAATGGATGATGATTACCCATTCAAATCTTTAGGTTATTATGTTGACACTCGGAACCCACCTACACTAGAATCGTTCATGAATGTGTGCCACATTATAAAAACATGACATATGAGGTGAGTTTTTTGAAACTCTTGTATTTGCTCAGTCGTAGTTAATTTATGCAAGATTGAATCTGTTAAAGATCAATTAGGCGGAGACTTTTAAGACCTTACTGATGTAGCAACTTAACGTGGCAATGGTTCGATTGCATCGACTTATAGCGTGAACAATGCAATTGCCTTTGTTGCATGCCTGTAGCTATAGGTAAATATCCTTAAACACACTTGAAAGTCTATGCCACAACTGGGAAGGTAAGCTATATGTATTATGTACCATCCTTCGTTTAGTTACTGTTTGGATCGGTCTGCTTAGATGAATTACTGAAAGTGGTTGGGAGTGAAATGGGTGTAGTGATTAACTGATATGCTGGTATATTGATTATATGTTGATGGACTGAGATACCTCAGCGACTTTATGCCGTACACATAGAAGATGTGCAAGATTCCTCATACTCTGGGGAAGGACTGACATTCTTAACAACATCGGCTAGCTAAAATTACTTTCTTCAGCCTTTCTTGAGTTTGGAAAAATATCTGAACATCTTATTTTATTATCACAGTTAACTAAGCAGAGTCCGTCAAAGACCCCATGGGGCGTTCTCTAATGACAACAATTGATGATACAAATCCATGGTGGGGTGTTTCAAGAAGGCCATAGCTTCTGCTGGTGGAGCACTCTCTAAGCCTGGAAATTTTACTTCTACAACTGATGCATATTACATGAGAGAGTTGGGAATTCCTACTTTTGGGTTCTTCCAAATGACGAATACTCCAACCTTGCTTCGCGAGCACAATGAGGTATCATGATTAATTATGCAAGTTTTTTGTTATTCAACTTGTAGTGCTTGCTAATCATTATCTTCTGATGTTTGGTACTTATATTTTTTGCAGTACCTAGAGGAAATCGTCTACATGAGAGGAAAAAAGATGTATTAATATGTGACCAGGACATTGAGTTCTTTTGAAGGAGGAAATCATGAATCAACGTAGAGCTATGCAAGAAACATCAGGTGGGTCCTATTGTTCATTTCCTGACACATGTTTGAGTTTTTTTATTACCATGATTAAGTCCAATGTGGATGAGCAGGAAGAGTACTAAATGGAACTTTCTTCGACATTTAGAAAGCTAATTGTCAATTCCACATGTTGCTGGCTGAAACCGCCTTCCACCAAAAAATCATGCCAGTTCCAACTTTTCTTGAAAACAGTGAAGGTTATACATATGACTAGTTAGGAAATTCATAGCCTTTATTAATTTGGAAAATTAACTGCTTTGGTTTCTGTAAAATCCATAGGCCTCTTTTAAAAAATTAATTCTCTTCAATATTTACCATAAACACTTAAACAGACATATAAAACTAAGATATACACCATGTCAATCCATTTCAGTCCTCAAACATGATGTAATCTATCCTGTCTTTGGTGTATGAATATTTCCATGATTTGAATGCGAAAATATCTATATTTCTCGACTTAAATGTTGTGATAAGTTTTGAACCATTGATTCTTCAAAGGAAAAAGCAAAAAGCATGAATTTGCAATATTTATAAAACTGTGGATATTTTGCCTCCTTATATGCGTGTCCAGATTGTAAGTTCCAACTTCCAACCACAACACTACTTTTCTCCACGAACCAATAATCCAATATAGGCATTTCTAATCCACCTATATATGACCGAATTTGTTGTCTTGCATGATTTACTAGCTGAAACATGTTATATCTTATCTATACTAAATTGATGTCTTTGTCTCAGTTAGCTCTCTGGATAAGCTCTCAGGAAATCTACCCATCAGGGAACTAAACAAGTGCAATCTGACACAACTTGTGAAACTGTCTTGCCATTAGGTTTCTTAAGCATGAATAGCTGAAGCTTGATCAAAATCATAACTCACGGAAAGTTAGACCAAGCTCAGGTAAAACTGACTTGACTGTCCAGAGTCCTTGATTTTTTACTAAAGTCAGATCACAAGAATTTCCCAAATTTATTAGGGGGTTTCAAATGTATGTCAAGTTCCTGTAAACATACAAAACTTGCCCAAAAGAAGTTGCAAACCACCAAAGACCCTAACAAACCTGTCCTTCTAGACCATTATTCTTCTGCTGTACTGCTAGCATGCATTTGGTACTCTTGTGCTTTAATATTCCCTTTCTGAACCTTCTAGCTACTAGTCTTCTGAAATCTTCCTGCTAATTCTTGTTATAAATACCAAGCAATCTTCAAGCTTCATCCATCACTAGTTATCGTGTTAAAGTTGTAAAAGAGAGTTGACGAAAACTGGACCTTTCTAGCACCTTTTATGTATGTGTGTGCTTTTAACTTTGATCCAGTTTCCTCCAAACTTCACTTGTTTGGATCTTGAACTCGAAGAATGATTAATGTCTGGAAGTGAGAGTTGGATGAGACTAAATTGATTATGTACCTTTGTTTACAATCAACTTAGTTTCCTCCAGTATCTCACATCCAGTGCACACTAATACTGATAGAAAGTTTCATTTTCTATTCTAAGCGCCAACCGAAGCGAAAAAAAGACAGTTAAAGTTGTAGATGAGAGTTGCAGAAAACTGAACCAGTACAGCTGGTACTGATCATTTAATGGAGTATGCATGGTTCAAGTTTCTGCAACTCTTCTTCTGCAACCTTCACTTTATACTTGGAGAAAGAAAATGATTCTTTTCAGAAGTGAGGATTGAATAAAACTAAATTGAGACTTTATTACTTCGTTTTTCTCGATCAATTTAGTTTTCTCCAACGTCTCACATCCGAAAATACCTTGTGCATCATGATGTGGCAGAGTTAGAGCCTAGAGGGTGCCGAAGGGGCTCGGATCCTATCTTCCTGTTCTTCCTGACCCCTTATCTGCACCTATAACAGATTTTTGAGTTTGGTTTGATTACTAGATGACACATAAGTCACCATTGGGGTCAGGAGGTATAGGAACGAAGGATATGAGCCCTAGTCGTAAGTGAGATTCTCACTGCGATAGAGTGTAGTAAAATGAACCATAACTAATGCCGCATAAGGGTTGTCCCCTTCTTTGGCATGGCAGTAAAACATATTGCCAGTAATCGACTGTGGGGATTTAGTTGTAATTACTTGTAGTAGTTATAATGGAAAGTAAACCAATGTTGTTGTAGGTGATAAAGAACGGTCAGATGCTTGGAGTTACACATCTAAGGAACAGAAGAGTCTTGTCTCAAGGATACACAAAGGGTTTATTCCACTTGGGAAGGAGAATGTGCAGGTGTGTGGGATTCTCTAAGCAGACTGTCTTCTTTTTCTTTGAGCAAGATGCTAAATTTTACAAAGATCCTAATATTCTTTTCAACTTTATTGCAGCTGATGGACAGTGATGTCCCAAAGCTTCGAAAACATCTTCAGAACTGCATATTGACTCCATCAAGGGACCTCAGAACTTTGTAATGTGAAGATGATCCAGTTTCGTGGTGTTGGTGGCAGTGGTGGTGGAGCTGATGCAGCTTCTGGTGGCGTAGTATTACGGGTTATTACCTAGATGGAAGTGATCAGTTGAATAAGGATTACGCTGGTCTATTGGAGCTATTTTTCTGTAGTATGCAGTACTCTCTGTATATAAGAAATTTTAACGCTTTAGCTATCTCTGCATTATTGTTTGTGGTAAATGCAGAGTTACCACACAACATAAAAGGCCACAGAATTAAGTTATACGATCCTTTGGTAGCGTTTAGAATTTGACAACTTCCATGATCCAACAATCCAAATGTAGAACTTGCACCTATAACAGATTTTTGAGCATGTTTTGATCTACTGGAATGCCATAGAAGTCACCATCGTATAGGTGCACACATAGGTGAGAGTTCATTAGAATGAACCACTATTATTTGATGCGGCATAATGGTTGTCCTCTTCATTGGCGTGGCAGTAACATTGCATATCATTCGAATCCATTGTGGGGATTGAGTTGTAATAACTTGTAGCGGTTTTACTGTCCGGTTGGTTCTCGGTTACCGCCAATATCAATGGTTTCTGTGTGTGCCTAATCAACACCGGCCACGTGTCTTGCAGATGTACACGTGGGTGTCATACAATACCGGGGCATCAGGAAAAGATGCCACGCTCGAACACCCAGTAGTATCTGAGACCTTGGATCATCATCTGCCACGTGGTTTACAGCTTGTATAACTAATGATAAGAGAACCAAGGAGTACCTGATGAGAAGATACCTGCGAAGTACACAAACAATTCAAAGACTTCACTTTATCCCATCCCAAGACCAATTCAAATTAAACGAACGAGATGCAGTCCAACTGACATCAAAAAGACAACTGCTACTACAGCTCTCCAAGGCGTGGGAATTTATCCATCTACCACATTAAATGCTACGAACAGAGGACGCGTGTCAAACTTTTTGCGGTTCGTAAATAGGTGGATCTTCGTAACAACATGGTACCGTTGAGATATCATCGGTTCAGCACGATGATAATCTGCGGGATGGACACACAGACCAAGACAATGGGTAACAGCTGTAACGATAAGGGGGATCCACACAAAGAGTCTATAAATACCCTACTCCACCAGAGGAGAAGGGGTCGACCAATTTTAGAGAGAAAAGCATTAGGAGAGAGAAAAGGAGTAAGCATTAGGTATGAGTTATGTCCATGTAATTTCATCTTTTTTCCTTACTCAAAGTCGTTTGACTGAACTATTGTAACCTCGATCAATCCATTGTGAAAACCGTCAACACCCCGTGGATGTAGGCCTCAGAGCTGAACCACGTAAATCAACGTCTCATTTATTTTCTGCACTTACTTTCCATGTCTTTATCTATGATGTTTAGATTTTATTCCGCATTATCATCATGTTTAGTTTAATTATCACTGGCACACCGACGATGTGCCTTGATGCTCAGCGTCTTCTCCTTTATTTTATTATTCATGTATTTACTGATTTCGATTATTTTACTTCATTTGTATTGTGAATATTGATTGTGGACACGATGGTACCTTCGTTACTTCTATGTCCACAGTTTGACGCTAGAAACAAGGACTTTTGTCCCGGTAAAAGATTGATCTTTTCCTTTTTATCCTTGTTTACACTTTTTACTGCACTATTTCACACCACGGATGCTGGTCATCTTGATTCACTCGCGATACAACTCCCTAGTTGAGTGTCGTTAGTACATCTCGTAGATCAACATCCCTTTACCCCCAACAGAGAACTAAAACACATCTCCGAAAGAACATGATCTGTCGTCATATTTATGTCTTGGGAAGAGTGGACAGACAGATCCCAAATCTCATAAAACATCTTTCAAATATTTGTAGATCTGGGTATTTTAAAACCAGGTATTGTACTTTTCATCACACCACGTATCTGAAACTCAGATCTAGGCCTCCCATCGATTTCTCGGTCTCAAAAACCCTTTGGCATCGTCGCTAAACTTAAATCTAACAAAACCACAGTTGGTTCTCCTTTTTCCTTTGGTTGTTCATCCTTGCAGAATATGGATAAAGTGAAAGATGCCAGTAAGAAAAAAGCTACGTCAAAAGAAACACCAAGGACACCGTCAGTTATGGCACGAAGCAAACACAAGGGTGCGAAGTTTAAAGCCGCGAGCAAGAAGCAAGATGCAGCGGAAAGTACCAATCTCGTGGTTGCAACAACTATAGCTACGACAGCACTCAAGGCAGCAGCGGCAAAGGAAGATGCGGCAAAGGCAACAACTATGGCACGAGCAACAGATCATCGGGAAGTAGCCGCAAAGTCTGTAATGCATCAACCTTTCTACGGGATGCCGCTAACCAATGAACAGAATTAACCTCAACTACCAACGAACCAGGTGATCATGGAAATACCCCAACAAGTGGAGTCCCAAAATCTGTTAGCGGATCCGCCGGTCCCCTTAATTCAAACTATAAACGAAGGTCACACCATCGTCATTGTAGGCCAAGCACTTGGTGGAACACCAAACCAAGGTTCAAATCCATTTATCCAAGGAAACGATTGCATTTGAAGCAGGGGCAGCAAACTTACATGCAATACATGCCGAAGAAAATTCAAAATCCCCAGAGCCTAACCGAGACCGAAGAATGATCGTTGCATATATCAACAACCCGGAACCATTGAACCATCGCCTTTACGGAAGAAACAGACAATCAGACCCAGACTACCAAGGAATTCCGATTACTTTGACAGTGAATCTCGAAGACCAGGACGAACGATGGTATGGGACGAACATTTCTTAGCCATGGAAAACCTTCTTAATGAAATGATGGAGGAAATCCAACCCTTTGAATGCTACGACGGCTCCAGTGATCCCGCAGCCCATCTTCGTTGTTACAACCGAACGTTGGCCCAATGGGAGAGAGACGACGTGGCCCTATGCAGGTACTTCCCGTCAAGTATAAAGGGATCATCATTGTCATGGTTCGATAACCTACCCCCAAATCCATCGACTCATACAACTAACTCATCAAGGTGTTCCTAGATACACGTACAACAAAACTGTTACCGCATGAATGAAGAAGCTGTTCTCACTAGCCTTCAGACCAAAGGAAATGATAAGGGAATACATGAACATGTGGCCTAAGATTTTCCAGGCAATAGGAAATGTCAGCTTCATAGTAAGCATCAACTGCTACAAGTGGGGCTTGGACAGAATGGGTCTTTTATTTGTTGAAATTTATGGGAGCAACCCCGCAACCGAAGGAGACCTTCGTGTTATCATTGAGAAGCATGCCAGGCTAGAGGAGATCCAGTAAAAAAATCTAAGGGCAAAAATGCAGAAATCCCATCGTACTTACTTGGTGGAGCCATCCAGCGAATCATCCAAAAGGTAAAATTCGACTGAGCGTTTCAGCGAAGATAAGCGGGGAAGATGAAAAGATCATCGGCGTAACGACCAGAAGTTCGAAGACCAGGTCTTCACTAAGCTAGCTATGTTCGTATCCTACGAGAAATCAAGGATAGGACAAACTTCGAGTGGCCATGGTCAAAGGGAAAGCAAGCTCCGAGGTCAGAAAAGTCAACAGATTAATGCGAATACCACTGCTTCAACGGTCATCATACGGAGAAGTGCAAAAACCTAAATATAATGATCCAGAAGTTGATTGATGCCGGAGATCCCAAGGAATATATCCACCTCCAGAGCCGCAATAAAGGAACAACCGAAGTAAAACCATTCGTTTTCCTGAAAATGATCGGATAATCAATAATATTTCTTGCTCCGAACCTACCGGGCCATCGCTGACAGGATAGATAGGCAAAAGATTGAGGAAACAATTTGAGTATTACTGCGAGTTATACAAAATTGATGGAAAGGAAGTTGAGGAGTGGATGAACGCACCGTTGACCTTTTTTCCCGATGATGTAGAAGAAGATATGGAAGATCATAACAATCCCCTAGTACTCACACTACCAAGCTCAGGATGGAATATAAAGAAGATCTTGATCGATGGAGGAAGTTCAGTCAACGTCCTATTATACGATAACTTCAAACAAATGGAACCGAATGACCAACAACTAATGTCCTCTTACTACACCATCTATGGGTTCAATGAGGCGGTATTAAAACCTTTGGGAGACATCATTCTTGAAGTCAAGGCGGGCCCTATGAGAGTGAGCACCAGATTCAGTGTGGTTGATGCACCATCACCTTACAATGCCATCATCATACGAAGGTGGGTGCATCGACTCAAGGGGGTAACGGAAACGTACCACCAATACCTCAGGTTCCCAGAAGGGGAAATGGAGATTAAAGGAGACCAAGTTACCGCAAGAGAAGGCCAGGCTCAAGAGGCGCAACTTAACATGAAATGAGAGGAAAAACAAAGAGCCCGAAGGCGCAAAGACAAAGCAATCGACCAGTACCTTGCGGAAACTGCATGGAAGAGTATATATTGTTACACCCGCTTGCCATTCGATCTAAGGAAAGCAGGGGCAACATATCATAGACTCGTCGACGCGATATTCAAGCCATGGATTAGATGAACCTTAAAAGTATACGTCGATGACATGCTCTTCAAAAGCAAACTAAGGAAAAACCACTTGCAGGACCCAAAAGAAATCTTTGAAGCTATGAGGAAATATAACATGAAGGTGAACCCGTAGAAGTGCACCTTCGGAGTCACGTCAGGAAAATTCCTTGGATACTTGGTAACGAAGAAGGGAATTGAAGTGAACCCAGCAACGATTCAGGCCATCATGGAAATGCCATCACCGAAGAATGTGAAAGAAGTGCAAAAGCTTAATGGGTGCATAACGGCTCTGGGAAGGTTCATTGGAAGATCACCTGATAAATGCAAGCTTTTCTTCGACATCTTGAAGAAGAAGAATAAATTTTCATGGACGAGCGAATGTGAACTATCCTTTCAGAAGATCAAAGAATACCTAGCCACGATCCCGATCCTCCAATAACCAGAGCCCGCTAAGGTATTGGAGCTGCACATAGCTTCAACCGAAGATGCATTAAGTGTCGTACTAGTCAGAACGAACACTAAAGTAGAGCAGCCGGTTTATTATATCAGCAAAACTCTCAACGCAGAAGAAAGGAATTACATGAAAATTGAGCAGCTCATCTTTGCACCGATGTTTGCAACACAAAAACTGAGGACCTACTTTTTAACCCACTATGTCTATGTTCCGAGCAAAGTACCATTAGAATCAATCCTAAAAACACATGGAAGGTTGGTAGAATAGCCAAATGGAACGCACAACTGGAACAATTCAACATCATCCATGAAGTCCAAACTGCTCAAAAGTCTCAGGTCTTAGAAGATTTCCTAGCAAACCTACCGCTGACTAATGACGATGAAATAGAAGGACTACCCGGGACGAAGGATGACCAAGAAGATCCCGAAGACATGCTCGTACCGACCAACCAACAGAGGTGGGAAGTCTTCGTCGACGGTTCGAGGAATAAGGAAGGCGCAGGAATAGGGATCATCATTACGACCCCTACGGGAGACAATATGGTGCACGCATTAAGGCTAGAATTTGAAGAACACACCAACAATATAGTAGAATATGAAGCCGTCGTGCACGCCCTCCGCCTAATACTAGAGCTTGGGGTTAACCGATGTTCGTTTAACAAGCGACTCATAGCTAGTCATCTGCCAAATAGAACTAGAATATAATACCCATGACGAGACTCTATCAGAATACATGTCCTTGGTCCAAAGCCTCGCATCCAAAGTAAAAAGCATCACGTTCAGGCATTTATGCAGGAAGGATAACAGACATGCCGATACTATGGATTACATATTATCAATGATGAAGGACGAGAAAACCACAACCATCAAAATTGGATATGTGCACGAACCATACCGAAGCTAGTCTCAGCGGTAGGAGATGACGAAGATGATGTCGGGGAGGACTTAGCGGAAGATATCACCGGAGACAAAATTCTGACAAAAGCAACCGAAGATGAAGAATTTAGTAACGAAGAAGATTAGAGAACCGATATCCACCAATATCTCGAAAAAGGAGTACTCCTCGCTGATGCCAAGCTAACAAGGAAAGTGCAGTTTAAAGCGGGAATATACCAGCTACGCGACGAGATCTTATATAGGAAATCCTTCCTCGGACCATTACTGCGTTTCCTATCAAGAGGGGAAGGACACCTTATCCTGAAGGATATTAACTACGGGGACGTAGGAAATCACAGTGGAATGAGATCATTAGCACTCAAGGCCAATATGCAGGGCTATTAATGGCCACAAATGATCCAAGACGCCGCAAAGATCATCAGGTTATGCGGAGAGTGCTAGCGTTTCACCAAAAGAATCCACGCTCCAGCAACAGAACTAAATTCTATCGTCATCCCATGGCCGTTTGCAATGTGGGGAGTCGATATTGTAGGACCATTGGTAGAAGGGACAGGAAAACGACGCTTCCTGATCGTTGCAAAGGGCTATTTCAGTAAATGGGTAGAGGAAAAAGATCAGGCAAGAATTCGAGACATCGATGTGTTCACTTTCATCTTTCAGAACATCATATGCAGGTCCGGCATACCCGTAGTCATCGTCTCCGATAACAACAAACAACTGCAAGGGAAGAACATTGACATGCTGTTCGACACTTTCAAAATACAAAAGAACAAATCCACTCCTATCTATCCTCAAAGCAATGGGAAGGTCGAAGCGACCAACAAACCATCGCCCCGATCCTCAAGAAGAAGCTGGATCAATACAAAGGGCGCTGGTGTGAACAGCTGCACAACACTCTATGGGCATACCGAACCACACGACGAACGGCTATAGGGGAATCTCCATTTTTTCTTACCTACGACACTGAAGCAGTCATACCAACGGAGATATTCTTACCAACAACGAAGACAGAGGCTTTGGAAAAGAATCTCACAACGGACATGATGCTAGAGAGGCTAGATGATCTTGAAGAAAGGAGAGAAACCACCCTTCAAAGAATAGAAAACTATCAACGAAGATTGGCAAAGGAGTACAACAAGAAAGTCACTTTAAAATTTTGTAGAAGGACAGTATATGCTCCGCAAGATCCCACAATACTAGCGAGAAAATAAATGGGGAAAACTCGGCCCAACATAGGGAGGACCGTACATAATTCACGACGTTGCATGGAAAGGTTCATATTACCCACGCAATATGAAAGGAGAAGTCCTAAGACACTCACGGAATGCCCAATACCTCAAGCCCTACTACCCCTGAAGCAGCGCAACATTGCACCTGCGTGAAGAACACTATAAGAAGAAGAGAGCAAAACCGCTCGACATGTTTCTATCTCTGACCGAGGAATAACAAACCTCAATCATCAATCAAACAAGAATTTTTTTGTCACTCGTGTCTCAGAATTTTACGACAACAAGGACCGGGGCATGCACCAGCGGTCCTTCATCTTTTACATTCTTACTGGGGAAAGCACTTGTAGGCAATCTCTAGGGACTTCCCTATCAGTGTCTATGAGTGTATGACCAGGGGGAATGCTTCCAGCAGAAAGAAATACCCAACATGACTCCAAACGCAGCTCGGCGGAACGGGTGTTTGTAAATATTTACCGCTACACCACGTATCCGAGAATCCCATAGACCCCCGCCGTTTGGTAATCCTCTGGCCCATGATTGACCAACGGGGTGACAGGTCCACAAATAATAAGGAAAGGTACAAACCTTCATTATTTGCACACAAACACCCATTCATTACTTTTTTTATAAATTAAAACACATAAAATTACGCTGCATGATAATCAATACTGTATATTCCAAAAGTTGATGATCCATTTTATGAAAGTTGATTACAAGTTTTGGGGGAATAACAAGAAAATACAAGCAAGATACAAAAAATGACCCAAAGCTATGTAATCATCAGTAATCAAGTAGTAATAACTTGTAGTAGTTTCAATCAAAAGCAACCCAATTTTGTTGTAGATGAACCTCGCGAAGTTACAGGTGACAAAAGAACGATCAGATTTTTGGAGTTTCACATCTAAGGAACAAAAGAGACTTTTCGATCTCAAGGATACAAAAATAGGCTTATTCCACTTAGGAAAGGAGAATGTGCAGGTTTTTGAGATTCCCTAAGCAGATGGTCTTCTTCTTCTTTGAGCAAGATGTTAAATTTCATAGATCCTAATATTCTTTTCAACTTTAATGCAGCTGATGAACAGTGAAGGGGGACAAAGCTTTTGGAAAATCTTCAGAACTTTGTTATGGCACATAGAGCTATTGAGCCATCAAGGGTCCTCAGAACTTTTAATGTGAAGGCGGTCCTGTGGTGTTGGTGGCAGTAGTGGTGGAGTTGATGCAGCTGCTGGTGGCGTTATAGTACGGATTTTTACCTAGATGGAAGTGATCAGTTGAATAACAATTACGCTGGTCTACATGAATTATTTTTCTGTAGTCTGATGCGGCATAATGGTTTTCCTCTTCATTGGCGTGGAAGTAGCATTGCATATATATTATTCGAAATCGGCTATGGGGATTAAGTAATTGTGATATCTTGTAGTAGTTTTAGTCAATGGAAACACTAGATTTATGCTCGTGCTACGCGCCGTTTTTTTCCTTCTTTTAACTTGGTGTGCGCGGGGTTTCGCCCCGCCCCGTGACAATGCATTTTTGATTTGATGTGCGTGGGGATTCACCCCGCGCGCCCCGTGGTGATGCATTTTTGATTTGGTGTGCGCTGGATTTCGTCCCGCCCCGAGGGTTTTTTTTTTATTTGGCGTGGCAGGGCAAATTCATTAAATAGCTGGAGAATATGTGCAGAGTTTATTTATTTTTTCCTTTTATTTTCGCAGAAAATATGTGTGAAATATGTGAATTATTTTCCCCCTTTATGTATTAATTTGGAGAAAAAAAGTCCTAATATGGTAGGTACTCGATTTCTAAATTGAATACACGGTAAGTTATGTTCTCCTATTGAGTTTATAATTCTTAAACCAATCATACGTTGCCAAGTGTCCTCACCTAAATATTGTTATGTCATGAATTCCAAATTATATTTGATTTTTTTTTAAAATCTTTTTCCTATTCTTTTTGAACCAATCGTACGTTGCCAAGTGTTTTCACCAAAACGCTCGTTTCACAAAACTCAAAAAAGGTCTATTTCGGGCAATAGGAAGCGAGGTTTCCTCACCATTCAACGTGGGAGCTTTATTTGTCAAGATTTGTGCCCATGCTACACATCAGACATTTTTATCTTTTATTTGGTGTGCGGGGGGCATTGCCCCTCCCCTTGGCGATGCCTTTTTCATTTGGTGTAAGAGGACTTCGCGTCGCCTCGTCTTTTTTTTATACTAAAGATTTTTTTTATTAACTAATCTGTATTGCAGCAGTAATCATCCTTCAACAGTTTAGTAATGAAGACTGCAAAGTTTGACATATAACAGAAATTTGCATCCTCATCTCTTGCTTTACAAGCTAAAGAGTGAGCTACATTATTACCAAGTCTATGAATAGACTTAAAAAACCATAGCTTTCTACTACTATTACTTTTAGATTTAACTCTTTCAACTATACTTGAATTGAACCAATGAACCTGTGACTGCTGCTTCATTACAGACTCAATCACATTATCACAATCCATCTCAAAGATAGCCCTGTCTATCTGCAATTCCTCCAACCAATCCACTGCCAATTCCAAAGCTTTACACTCAAAATGTTCAGCCCCATAAATTTCATCAACTTCCTCTTCAAATTTAATTCCTTGAGCTCCTTAGCAGTTACCTGCGAAATCTCAAATTATTAGTCCAACAATATTAATTTTGACAAAGTCCTTTTCAGGAGGAATCCATACTTGAACCTGTAAGTTATTGCTAGCACTAGTTTTCATCACAAGACGGTCATTACATTGCTGTATAAGATTAACAAGTACTGGAACTGTGAACATCAGGTTTAATCCCCTGAAAAACAAGTGAGCACCTATCTTTCCATATGTACCACATGGTACACATTAATCTAGTAACATAATTAGCATCATTCAAACATAAGACAGATTCAGAATTACCGGTTCTGGTAAACCAAGAGATTATCTAAGATTGAACAGAATCAAAATTATCTGCAATATTATCTATGTTGACATTCATTGTTAACCACATAGTTCTAGCAAAGGAACATTCAAAAAACAGGTGATTCATAGTTTCAATGCTACAGTTACAAAGGGAACACTCAGTCTGTATTTCAAGTTTGTAAATTGCAATTTTAGCTCTAACAGGTACTATATCTTTAATGCACTTCCAGATAAAGAGTTGAATTCTATGAGGGATCTTACAGTACCAAAGATTAGACCAAACCTGTTTTGGAATAATATCCATAGCCACAATACTATTAACATCCTCTTTGTGCCAAAGATCTTACAGGATTTGAGATCTTCCTTCAAAGTCCGTCTGCAAATTATTTTCATTCTTGTTGGGTTTAGCAGCTAACAAAAATCATCCTTAGTTGAAACTTGAAACAACCAAAAAAT
This sequence comes from Papaver atlanticum, assembly GCA_023531105.1. Lineage (NCBI taxonomy): Eukaryota > Viridiplantae > Streptophyta > Magnoliopsida > Ranunculales > Papaveraceae > Papaver > Papaver atlanticum. Next base: position 4,806,870 of record JAJJMB010003726.1, on the reverse strand, counting down.
CCAATAAATAAATAAATAAAAACGGGTACCTAGCTCAGCTGGTCATCCCCGTTCCCCAAAGTTTCATGCGTTCCAGGAGGTCCCAGGTTCGAGCCCCCAATAGTGTAATATTGCAGAAATTAACATGGAAGGTATAGTTAGTTTGTCCCACTTGTGACACAATCTCAGCCCCCCATCCACTTCGGCTCCCTTGGCTAGGTTACCCATGAGACTAGCTGGTAGGCTAGCACAGCAACCTGTTCAATTAATGTAGTAGTATGCTGTTGGAGCTTAGCTTGTTAGCACTACACCAAATTTTGGATTTAGAAACTCAGATTAGCAACAGGTCTAGAGCTGTTGCAAATTCGCAACTGAAATATTCAGTTGCCAAATTTTAGCAACAGCTTATTTCTGTGCGAAACTCGCAGCAGCTCGTGTTCAGTTGCGATTAGCAACATCCATGAGTAAAAGCATGCGATTCACATGCTTACCAGGAAACACTTTTGACCCTAATTCCACCCATATTTTGGAAACGAGTTTTGATCTTTAAGTTATTTTCCCCCATTGACTCATTGACTTCTTGACTTTGCAGAAGCGGGATTTATAACCCAAAAAATCGGGTACATAGCCCACCTGCTTCATTTTTATCCACAAACTCGTTTACTCTCTCCTTATCTTCTATTCTCCATTATATCTTCATCTAGATTTGCAGAAATAGCTCTGCTGCCATTAAAACTCGTCTGCCATTAATACTCTACTGTCGTTAATACTCTACCAAGTACAGCTGCTGTTGTGTAAGTTAATAAACTTTGTGTGTATCTGTCTCCTTCATCTTCTGCAGTTGTGTATGTTAGATCGATGTTTATGGTTTTTTTTTTTAATGGATTTCATCTCTGTTACTGCAGGTGGAAGCACCATTGTGAGAGATTTTTCTAAGCGTAATTAACCTAGGTATGGTTTCATATTTTTATTCTAGTTTTATTTTAGGTCAATAGGTTGTATCTGAGATATGGGTGTTTTTCTATTTTGATTTTTTAGGATTTGGGTGTTTATTATGTTTGATTTCGAATGAATTTTTGGTCGGATTTGATATTGATTTGGGTGTAACCAATAACTTTAATCTAAAAACTCAGATCGGGTTAGATTTTGATTTGGGTGCAACCAAGAACTTAAACCTAAAAACTCAGATTCTCTGCAATAAGTTTGATTTGCTTGCTTAGTTCTGTCAAAATTACAAATTGTAAGCAGTTTAGTGTGAGGCCAAAAACTAACAATTTGTTTTTGATATCCATTTGTACTGAACTTTGTACTTAGTGTCTCTTGATGCAGGGTATCATAGAACACATTTGTGATTTTGAGGACTTGGTAGTTCAGGTTTTAAGACTTCGGTTGAAATTTGTGGCCCAACCTCGCCTTCACCTTGATGCTGTTTTAAATACCCAACTTTTTAAAGCTTTGTATCTGCCTGGTCCTTCAAGGAAAAACATATAGATTGGGATTTAGGATTTGAACTTGGCAATAAAGAGTTGCCTCCTTACAAGTTTCATGGTGCTCTACTGGGCATTTTTCGTGTAGTACTTTTGTTTATCATTCTGTCTTCTTCTTTGCTTTAGTAATGTATTCAATAATGTATCAGTCCTCACCTCTTTTGTGGATAACACTTCTAGGGATGGTAAGTTTGGAATCACGACGAAATTATGTTACAGCCTGTTGGAGCTTTCTGCTTCTCCATTTTACCGGGTAATTATTCAGAACTATCATCCAGATTCAGTTTTATTGTCTACTGGTTTGAAGGAATATGTGAAAGTTTTGAAAGGTATTCTGCACTTGGATTTAGTCATTAAAAAACTGATTTTAGTTATCCAAGTCTAGTGAATCATGATGCAATCTTAGTTCTTGATTTTATGATCATTGTTATTATCAAATCTGGATTTACTGGTTATTAGGCCTTACAGGAATACTCATTTACTTAGGCATTATGCTCGCCAGAAATTCTTGCCCGTAGCGATAGTTCCAACTGTTAATTCTTCTTGTTCTTCAGATCAATATGACTGAACTTTTACCTCTTTAAGATTCAGGGTGCCGGAAATAATAACTAGAAAGTTCTTGTTCTTGCTGCAGAACGTACACCTTAATAACTGAATCCCGATTGCTGAGATATCTTTTCTAAAAATGGGATAATTATACATCTGCAGGGTTGTTTAAATGCATGTGTTGTGCTCGGATGCTAGGTGATGTTCATGCTGCACAACTTGTTGTCTGATGTTTAATGAAGTTAATGGAGGACATGTTCATGGGTAGGTCTCCAATAAAGTATGATGCCCTTCTAAAGGCTGGTGCCAGAGAAATGTTGTTATGACGTTGTAGAAATTTGTGCCTTTGCTTCCTTTCTTCTTTATTTGCTCTTGCATCTCAGAAACTTCACCAGGGGAACTCTTTATTATCATTGCAGCAAAAAGTATATCAGTCACCTGAATTTGTGGCGTCCAGCGTACAAAAAATTGCGAATCTATAATTCCGGGAATCCAAAATTGCTAGCTCTTTGGATGTATTCTTGTTTCAGACCATATAGAAGAATCATCCATTTTCTACTATAGGATCTCTCTTAATTTTTTGAACTTTGGAACTTTCTTTTCTTGTATATAAGTAGAGTTTGGACCTGGTACGTAAGTACTTCAATTGGCAATGCTTATATGATTACTTTGAAATTTATGGATATTGACCTTCTGTAAATACTTTCTTTGAGGTAATGATGATATTGTTGCGGGATTACGCTGTTGGTGATGAGTAACCTCAGGTATTAACCTTCAATAATACTTTCAATCTCTTAATTCAGTTACAACTTCATATCAGATTATGACTTTGTGCTCTCCTCTTCGGATTCAGTTCAAAAGAAGACTTTGTGTAATCATTTGGAAACATGATATCGTCATTTTTGATTCATCGGGTATGTATACTACTGCAATATGAATCCTTATATTTAGTGTCTGGATTGTGAATCATCTGAAGATCTTGGACTATTCTTTTCTCTGAAGATCTTGTAATTAGTGTTAAGCTTACATTATGTGAAGATAACGTGCATTTACATTCTGTGAAGATAACCTGCACTTGGATTCTATGAGAAGGAATTCAGTTAACTCACTTACATTCAATGATCCTATAAAAGTTTCTTACGTCGTCTATTCTCTGGTTGCATATCAGAAAACTCGTTGACTTTGAGTTCAAAAATGTTTTTTCTGAAACCTTCATTCGGGTATGATTTCTTATTCCTTCAATAATATTGGTTTGACTCTTTTGTATGTCTAAAGGCTTGTTTCTTTTTTTTGGCACTGTCTTCTGTTTTCGCTTCAAATAGTTGTCTTACAGAGTTAATCGTAGGCATTTAATACATCTTGAACTTTACATGTGTTTCTAAATATTTCCTATTTGTGTAATTTGCAGGTTGTCGACGAACAACATAAGATGATGCTTGTCCTACTAGTGATGAGAAGCAGTCTGTTAAGTTCCGGCTCTGCCTTCGATGAACTCGGTCTTCTTAAATAGATTCAGGTTAATTTTTGAATCAATATGTTATCATGTTTGTATGATTATTCTTTGAGTTATCATAAACTAGGTTCATTCGCCATGTATGAATCTCAACATAGAACATTGTATGTCTCCAACTGTGATACTTAAAGTTCACATTGTGAATCTTTTTTTTTATAGAATATCCTTTGATGAACCTGTGGGTTATCAGATTGTGTAGATACAACTGATTAATTAATTATAACTGAATGTTGGATGTGAGGAATTGAATCACCAGAATAGTAGTAATCAGGGTAATTGTAGGATAATTGGGGGGAAATCAATTTTGACTAGGTCAACGGAGACCTGAACAAGAAACTAGCAACGGCTAAAACGTGTTGCTAATTCTGAACAAGAATAACTATATCCAGTTTTAAGAAAATATATCCCGGATAGCTCTAAAATTAGCAACTGAATAGCAACAGCTTACTGTTGTTGCTAAATTTTAGATTCGCGACAGCTGATTTCTGTTGCGACTGCCGTTGCTGACCGAAATTAGCAACAGAGCTAGAGCTGTTGTGAAAAACTGCGACATGGTGTTTCACAACGGCAAAATTCTGTTGCAACCCCAGTCGGCAACATATTTCAGCTGTTGCTAAACGCTAAATTTGGTGTAGTGTAGGCTTCCAACTAGTTAATGTAATACTCTTTATCCAATAATTAAAAAAAATAAAATAATAATACAGGGGGCAGCAAAACCGGACCCCAGAGCCGAGCAGAGGCAGAGCCAGCCTCCGTGTGGTACGAGCTGGTTGGTTGGGCAAGGGGCAGGGCATAGGTCATGCGTAACAAGGCTGAGCCACAAATCCTGTACACTCAGTTTGCTGGCCGTCCCTTCAATCACTGAGTATATGAAGCAGTCCCAAGTTGATAGTGTTTTCGATGTGGGACTAAAAATATGGTAGACTTTAAAACTAAAACCCAATTGCCTATTATTCATTTGCATTCAAAATTTCTCCGTCTTTCTCTCTTTCCTCCCAAAGGAAATGAGAATAAATTATACGAAGAAATCCTATTTTTTCTAAATTAGCAATCCCATAAGGTAAACCCATTTATTTACTCTCCATCCTCCAGCCTCTCTGCATAAATCAGAAGATGAAGAAGATTGAAGAACCAACAGTTATAATGTCAAGCATTCTGGAGGAGATGTACCGTGAATCATTAAACTGTTTGCAAGAATTGGTATGCCCCCTAATCACTTCCCCTTTTCTCATGCTCGAAGGTTATGATCCAGTGTGTGAATTAGAAGACTATGTTGTTAATATTGATGATTACACATTCAAATCTTTAGGTTATTATGCTCATTTGTTGTTTAACACATAAGAAAATAGATACCTAATTATCACCTAACAAATTTAAGGTTAACAGAGTCAATATTCGTGTACGTGTTTGTGCTTTTGGTTGTGACCACAAGACCGATGATTACAAGATATCTGTACTACTTTTATGCCCTTGGCTCAATATTATAAAAGCAGATATACTGAATGTTTGATGGAAGCATTTAGTTTATCTTTATAGTAACTAGACGACCGTGTGCGGTGGGGGACCGACAACCAAGAAAACACATCACTGAAATAGACTGAACCCATAAACAATACGTGCTAATAAAATGTAGTGTAAATTCTAGCATTTTACATCCCGGAGCACATATACCATGAATTTTCTTTCACCAAAACAGACAAAATGTTCAAAAGTAAATTTTAGCACATTTCGGAGCAAAATAGATAAAATGTTCAAAAGTAAATTTTAGCACATTTCGGAGCAAAATAGATAAAATGTTCAAAAGTAAATTTTAGCACATTTCGGAGCAAAATAGATAAAATGTTCAAAAGTAAATTTTACATCCGGGAGCACATATACAATGAAAACTATTAAACTAGGAATATGACAACACAGCCTAAACTCGGCCAATAAAAATAAAACCATTCGTGAGCATATAGGTTCATGGCATGTGAGTCGGGGGGGACTTCGTAAGGTAGATCTACGTACTAAACCCTGTTTTTTTTTTATATCTCAGCTGCCGTACGGTGGTGAGGGAGCCTTTGTCTTTGTTCAGTGCCTAACCAAAATTTTGAGAATGAAATATGACGTTTTGTTTTCTTTTGTATTTTTGAAGGTATGAATAAAAATGAGATGTTTATTTAGATGGTATTAGTTCTAATCATAGAGTTTATAATTGTGGGTTCTTGGATACTTGAGGTTTGGCTAAATAAATTAATCCTCAATTGATGATGGGTTATCATCTGTTGTGTTTTGAGGATTAATCCTCAATTGAAGTTAGATTTGATCTATTAAAACAGAACAGAAGAAGAATAAATTGGATTTCTGAACTGGTCGGGTCGGATCGTATATCAGTAACGGGTTAATAAAACCGGGCCAATAGCCGTCATCTTCTCCACGGAAGTTCTTTCTGAACTCTCTGTTTTTCTACAGAAAAATGTTTTTTATATCTCAACTTTGTTTGAATCGACTAAACTAAAAGGTTCAATCATTGAAACAGGGATTTCCATGTTCTCTTTGCATTGCATCTAAGTAGATTATGCTCTTCTTGGTCCTTTCAAATGGATTTTCAAAATTGTGAATTGATTTTTATTTTCAATTTTAAACGAAAAAGAAACTGAAATTCATCGATTCTGCTCAATCTAATGGATTGTTTGATGCGATTTGAACTACTAATTTAATTTTTTGATCTTACATGACAGAAATTTATGATCAATTTCATTGATTATCTTCAATTTAATATGAATTTGATGAGATTAAGAAATCCAGAATTTCAATTTTCAAACTGTGAGACATTTGTTGCATCTGACATTGTGCATTTTTTGATCCTATAGAAGGCCTCCTTGACAGTCGGCCAATTAAAATTGAGAAACCGCAGTGTTTGTGGTCCTTTGGAGTCTCGAATGCTGTTGAAGTTGTGATTTAATCTTGTAAATTCGGCAGATAAATTTCATGGAAACAATTAGTACACCCTTCTTGTAAAGGTGGAAGGTGAATGTCCTTAAAAAAAATTGAATATCCTCATTGATGCAGACGGGCTTTTCTTTCTGGAGATTCCTCTGGACTTCTGCCTCCAGAATTTTAGAATTGGTGCTGGGTATATCTTCTGTGGCCAGGTAACCCAACCATCCTTGCCTATTTCATATTTTCGCATTGATTACAGTTTTTCATCTACTCCAGCATGCCATCACAAACCTCTTTCTTATTTTTGTGTATTGGAATCGTGGTGGGAGTTGTTTGGTCAATCGGAAGATGTCATATTCAACCCACCCAACTAAAGAGTAAAGACCTTGTTCTGTTCGACTCCCTCGATTATCTGGCTTGTACATTATATTTGCTAGGACCTTCAATAGGCCATGTTTCTGGATCGAAGCATTTCTGTGTATTTTAATATAAATTCAAGGTCCAAATGTGTTTGGAAGGGACTAAGAGAACATGTTGCTCTTTCTTCAGAAATTTACCATCCCTGATGGACCTCTCATCTCTATGGTAGGGGATACAGGATTAAGAGCAATGTAAGTTTCTTGCTGGCCATTATGATCACTTAATGGTCTACATTTGATTGAGCACATTAGCAGAAGTTAGTTTCCTTGAATAGTCCTTCCTACTGTCATTAAAATATATGAAGTGTGATTGTAAGGTTGCAAATATGAGCTAGGATTTTGTCTTAGTTTTGTGTGTCTCTATGTGCTGCTTGGGATTTGTTTTACATTGTAGCTTTAGGGTTTGGATTAGCATAGAGTAATGAATGAATGAAGATAATGTGGTTCACGGGGCTTCCTTGTCATAAATATAAGCTAATAAACTGATGTACCTAAAAAGAGGTTGTCTATCATTTTGTTTAATAAATGGTTTTCTTTTTGGTCCATCTCATCATTTTAACAAACCTCATTTGAATAGGTTTGACTACCCTGTTTCAGGGTATCGACTCCCACTCAAAATGCTGAAATGAATAAACAAACCCAGATATCTATACTCTATAGTTTACTTTTGTCATGCATCCGTTCTGCGAGTTTTCTTTTTGTTCGTTGTTTGAATTTGGAAATTTTGGCATACATAAATAATGCAATTTTGTGATCATTGTTTGAGTTTGAGACAACTTATAGATTTGACTAGTAAAATTGTTTTTGAATTTTGGTTGATGAGGAGTGATTTCTTGTACAGGGTTATCAAATGAATATGCAACCTTAATGCGCTGAAGCAGGTTTTCATATTCAGATTCCACCTACAGTAGACCAGAGCTATTAGTAAAGAGAATTTTTGATGAATGGGCGCCACGTTGCAGAAACATGACATATAAGGTGAGATGTTTGAAACTATCAATCTGTTAAGGCTCAATTAAGTGTACCAAAAAAAGTGATTTTTTTTGGATCCATAACTGATCCGTTTTTAGGTATAGGCCCGTCAAAAGACCCTATACCCAAGTCTGCATAAAAGAGATATAGTCCTAGTAAATCAAGAGATATAGTCCCAGTAATTCTAGAAGTAGTTTCCTAATCATAGAATGAGACCTGTTTTTAGAAGATTACAGACATAGGGCAGTTTTCCCTTTATAGAGAGACTAATATATTTAGAAGTAACTCAACCTATAAATAAGGTGCAGTGTAGTACCTGTAGGCAGGGGGAAGAAACTAGAGATTACTAAAGAAAATACTAGTAAGAAAATTCTAGAGCAAAAGAAGAACAAGGGTACAACTCCTAGGGCTGAAATTACCTTGAAGGAAAACGTTGTAAAACTCTTTCACTTAAGCAATAAAACTAAGGTTCCGATTGCAATCTGTTTGTTCTTTTATTCTACTTGTTTAGCTATTCTCTATCTATCATATTGGGGTCCAGAAATTGATCAGTAACTGATGTAGCAACTTAGGCCAGCTATTTCTGAATATCTTGTTCTATTATCACACTCTTTGTGTCCGTTGTCTTGGTTTGGAAATTTTGGCATACATAAATAATGCAATGTTGTGATCGTTGTTCGAGTTTGAGACAACTTATAGATTTGACTATTAAAATGTATTTGCATTCATGGAAAATTGATACCAAGTTTGCACATAATTTTTGGTTTCAGTGGCGGAACTAAGAATGATAAATAGGAGGGGGAAAACAACGCAAAACAATCCCTCTAAAGGCTAAACAATGAATCAAAAGGCAAGCTTAGAAGGGTTTTTGTGAAGATACATAAATAACCTTTGGGCGTCAGTTAGCCCCTACTTTTCCCATATATATAGCTCTGCTTCCCATGGTTATCTGCTTTGTTGGGTCATTTGGTTTGTTTTATACCTTTATCATTAAATGTTTTGGATTCTTGTTTAGGGTAAGTGTACTGTAGTACCCTTACAGTGCTGGTAGTTAGACAAATAATGAAAATTATGAAATTAAAGCTTTTTACAATTGAAAAGAACAAATTTCTTTCTTATGCGGTTAGGTTTCTCAAGCATGAATAACGGTTTCAAACTTGCCTAAAGCTCGATTTAAATTATATCCAGGTCCATGAAAAGTTAGACCAAGCTATGGTAAGACTATATGATTTGACTGTCCAGAGTCCTTGATTTATCACTAAAGCTATATCACTGAGAATGTCCCAATTTTATCGGTCTGAAATATGTGCCCATAAGAAGTTACCACCAGACTGTAACAAACTTGTCCTTTTTTAGTATTATTCTTCTGTTGTACTACATTACTGCTACTAGCATGCATTTGGTGTTCCTTGTGTTTTTAATAATCCTTTTCCAAGCCTTCTAGCTAGTTTGCTAGTCTTCTGAAATGTGTCTGCTAATTCTTGTTATAAATACCGAGCAATCTTCAATCTTCATCCAGTATATGTTTAAATTTTCTTAACATTATCAAAAAAGCATATGAATTTAAGACCTACAACAACGAAACCACAAAGTGAATCAGCATGGTTATAATCAACGGAGGGCCTAAAAGCTCTCAATTACTACTAATGGAGCCATAAAAGTAATTTTTCAGTCGTTAATACATAAAGCAACAACATTATTAAGACGTCAAGTTTGTTCATGGCCATCGTTATAGGGTACAAATAATCAACTCCAATTATCCAAAACAAAGAATTACAGTAATGTCAGAACTCTCGCTAAGGTCGATTGAAATCTAGCTATAATCTCTAACAACTTGAAAAGAAAAAGAAGTCAAAAAGACTCAACGCAAGTTAATATTTTTCTACTTGAGTTAGAAATGCACAATACATACCTGCACAATTTCAGAAATAATTGTGCACGTGCTACTACATCGAATAGTTCAATCAAATTGAGGAATAGAATCCTATAACAAGCTTCATGAATTTGTAGGAATTAAATTTTAAGTTCAAGCATAATTATGTGCAAGTACTAGTGACAATACTGATGTTCGTAGTGGTACAATCCATAACCACACTACAAATACAAGATTTCAGCTAAATCATACTTGCTCTAACAAATGTAATTGTAGATTAAGTTTATATGATTAGAATGAATAGAATGAATAATTCAATAGTTAATTAGCATGCATGGGATTAACCATGATAGATCAACATCATTATAAGTTTGTCAATAAATTCATAATTCAAAAAGGCATTTCGGGCGCTATCAAGGCGTGCCTTGTTGCACTTCTCCCCTAAAATACTCTATACCCGTTATGTAACCTATATGTTTGTCAGATTCTTTTAGGCTTTGAAGTCCGGGCCTTAGACTCTGTCGGAAATTTTTATACCCTATAATAATAATAAAGAACCCTGAAGTTATTACATTATTTATTTTCCTCCGTGAAGGGAGTTTGGATACATAATGACAAGTTTTTTCGACTTTTAGAAACAAAAAAGTCACAAGTCAGATTGAGAACTAAATTTCAAAACGCTTTCTGAGATTGACTTATGCTTTTATAGACTTTTCTGTTTTTAGAAGTCATTCTGAAACTTGGTTCCAAACCTAACCTTTGATTTTTCTTGCTTTTAAAAGTTGAAAGTTACTTCTCATGATGTATCAAACACCGCGTTTTAGTCTTTTACTATATGCCTTTTCCTTTTCCCTTCTACAATCATCTTCTATTCTTCCATCATATCTAGATTTATAAAACATTTATTTATTTATATATTTTGCAAGAGTTCAAGTAACGTTTCTAGACACACTTTACGCTTTGCTAAGAGAGCGCATTGCTTGGCTCAATTGATTTTTTTAACACTGAATCTAACTACTGTATATGTTGCAACGACAAACTCATGCCCAGTTTTCTTGACCGTTTCCACAAGAAAAATATTTTGCTCGTGCGACACTCGAGCATTATTTATCTAGACTAAAATGGTTAGTTGTGATACTATTGGATCGAAAATGTCGCGTAGCATACAAATAATAAAAAAAAATCTTTCGAAAAAGGGCCAAAATATGATTACCATGTTTTCGCCGAATTTTCGCAGCCGATTGAGTACACAAGGTAGTAGAGAAAAAAGAAGGCTTTTGTTTAATTTGTATACCCATAAAAATGATTAGAGCAAGTATTAACTACCATCTGATTTACCTTGTTCACCAGGTAGATATGATTTCAAAATCAATTTCATGCAACAATCTAAAATGCCATTCATAAAATTTAACCCACTAATTAATCCACAGTTCAGACTCATGTAGTTATGTATTCTACTATGTAGTGAAATGAAAGACAGTTATTTCTGTTATAACTGTTCTGAGTGCCTGTAATGTATAACCTGGGTGCTTTTAGTGTTTTATGCTTGTACAACTGTGAGCTGTCTTTGACAGCCTGTATACCTGAACTCTGTCTGTACTTAAAGAGTAATTACTCTTCTGTTTTGTTTTCAATGAGAATTACTTTCTTTCTTCATCAATCCCTCTATGGTATCAAGGCCATATGGATCTTCATCTAATTTTTTTTTTCTTTTTTCTTTTCTGATTTCATGATTTCTTCTTCTTCTTCTTCTCTTGATCTTTGATCTGTTTCTTTACAAATCATCAAACTCAATCTTTTATGATTCAAGAATTTCCATCTTCTTCTACATCTGCAATGGAAGATCCAACTTCTACTTCAATTTCTAGGGTTCCTGTTCACCAATTAACCAGTATTGTTCATCTCAGATTGAAAGATGATAACTTTTTAACTTGGAAATCTCTTATGCTTCCAGTGATTCGAAAATTCAGAATTATGAAGTATCTTGATGGATCGCTACCTTGTCCTCCTCAATATACATCTCAAGAAATGAACTTAATGGAATTGAGAATCCATTGTACTTAGACTGGATTGATGAAGACTCAACTATTCTTCTATGGATCAATTCAACAATTTCTGATGCTGTTATTCCTTACTTCACAGGATCTTCAACTTCATATGAACTATGGAAAAGTATTGAAGAAAGATTTGCAAGATCTTCTTCAACACATTCAATTCAGTTACGCACAAAACGCATGCCTCTCAAACAAGGTGATAAAACAGTTTCTGCTCTACTTAATGAGATTAAATCTATTTCAGATCAGCTTGCTGCAGCTGGATCTAAGGTAACAGATGATGAACTTGTTGTTGTCATTTATCTTTTTTGAATACAGAATACAATGCTTTTACTACTTCCATCAGAATTAGAAATTCTCCTGTATCAAGTATTGAACTTCATAATCTGTTAATTAGTGAGGAAATGATAGTATCTGAAAGAAATAAGTCCTTAGTTGCTGAATCAAGTAATAGAGCATTTGCTGCTGAATCTAGCAATAGAGCATTTACTGCTTCTTATAGACCATCAGGTAGAGGTGGTGGTGGTGGTGGTCGTACTCAGCACAATTTTTGTTATGGTAGAGGTTATGGATCTGGTATTCTACCAACTCCTTTTCCAAAAACAGCACCAACTTATCCTTCTGTAAGACCACCTCCTTCTTAATTTTATTCTGGAGATAGACTTACATGTCAAATCTGTAGGAAATATGGTCATGATGCTAGTGAATGTTGGAACCGCATGAATTTTTCTTACCAAGGTCGACAACCTCCAAGAAACATCCATGCCATGCTTGTTGCAGCCAATATTTTTTGGTGAAAACCCCTGGTACATGGATTCTGGTGCAAATAATCACTTAACTTCTGATGTTGGAAATCTTGAAGCTTCTATATCTTATTATGGAACTGATGTTATTGGTACAGCAAATGGTGCAGGTATGTCAATTAAGCATTGTGGGAAATCTCAAATTTATGTTCCTAATCATACTTTTTACCTCAATCAAATTCTTCATGTTCCACAAGCTTCACAAAATCTCATTTTTGTTAACAAATTTGCCAGGGATAACAATTGTTTTCTAACTTTCACTTACTCTGATTTCTGTATTAAGGATCTTCACACAGGGAAGATTCTTTTTCAGGGGCCCAGTGAAAATGGTTTATATCCTATCTTCAACTACAAACCATCAATATCACCTTTACCTACAGCAATGTCTTGTGTAAAAGCTTCATCTGCAATATGGCATAGAAGACTTGCTCATCCATCTTTTGAGTCATTCAATAGAGTCTGTAAAACAATAAAGCTTGACAATATTGTGTCAAAGCATGTTACGTGTGTTCATTGTCAACTAGGTATAATCCATAAACTACCTTTTTCCATTTCTACTAGTTTTTCAGTTGCACCTTTACAATTGTTGCATCTTGATGTATGGGGCCCTGCTCCTGTCACTTCTTTGTCAGGTCACAAATATTATGTCAATATAATTGATGACTTTTCTAAGTTCTGTTGGGTTTTTCCTCTTACACACAAATCTGACTTTAAAACTGTTTTTCTACATTTCAAATCCTCAGTAGAAAATCTCTTTATCTTGCTTGATAAAATGCATAAGAACTGATGGAGGAGGTGAATTTTTCAATCATGAACTTCATCAATTTCTCTCTATTCATGGTATCAATCATGAAATTACTTGTCCTAACACAACAGAACAAAATGGTGTTGCTGAATCTAAACATAGACACCTTCTTGACATTACTAGGACCTTTTTTCTTCAATCTTCTCTTCCTCTCTCATTCTGGTTTGAAGCTCTATCTACTGCAAATTACACCATAAACAGACTGCCAATAAAATCTCTTTCACATTCATCTCCTTTTGAAGCTCTATTTCATAAAACTCCAACTTACTCTTTTCTTAAGAGTTTTGGATGCCTTTGCTTTCCATGGCTTAAACCATATACAACTTCTAAACTTGCACCTAGGAGTGAACAATGTATCTTCATTGGTTATAGTAAACAACAAAAAGGGTATAGGTGCTTCAATCCTGTCACGGGTAAAAATTTTGTCTCTAGACATGTCAACTTCTTTGAAACATATTTTCTATACTCTACACTTACTACATCCACAATACCTTTTTCCATTTCTGATCTTGACATGTCTGTTGCTAAACTTGATATTATCACACCTTGTGCATCTTCTGCTCCTATTTCTTGTACTCCTCCCATTACTAAAGATACTTCACCTGTTGTTACTTCTACTACTGTAACTGATCTCAATACTTATATTTTTTCTACTACTTCCATTACTACAAATACTCCACCTTCTGTTACTACTACTACTGTAACTACTCACTCTAATGATCTCAATACTCATAAAATGCTTACTAGATCTAAACATGGCATTTTCAAACCCAAGTCTTTACTTTATACCAAACATCCTGTTCCCACTGCTTATTTGGCTGATACTGCATCTATCACACCTACTTGCTATTCTCAAGCTGATAAAATCCCTGATTGGTTAGACACAATGCATGTTGAGAACAAAGCTCTTAAGGATGCAGGTACTTGGCCTTTGGTACCACCTGATCCTTCATAAAATTTGGTTGGATGCAAATGGGTTTTTAAAACCAAATATAATGCAGATGGTTCACTTGAAAGGCGCAAAGCAAGGCTAGTAGCAAAGGGATTTCATCAACTTGAAGGTCTTGACTACATAGATACCTTTAGCCTTGTTGTGAAACCAACTACAATTAGATTAGTCTTATCAATTGTAGTCAATTTTGATTGGAAAATTACTCAGTTGGACATAAGCAATGCTTTTCTTCATGGTGACTTAAAGGAGGATGTATACATGACACAACCACCTGGTTTTCAAGATGCTGAACATCCCAATTATGTTTGCAAACTTCACAAGTCACTTTATGGTCTCAAACAAGCACCAAGGGCTTGGTATGAGAAACTGTTTGATGTTTTAGTGGGACTTGATTTCATTCCTTCACCAGCTGACTCCAGTCTTTTTGTGCAGAAAATTGGTTCTAAATTTACCTATGTTCTGGTTTATGTTGATGATATTATCATCACAGGTAATGATAGTTCTCACTGTGCCTCATTAATATCTTATTTTGGTACTCATTTTCCAGTCAAAGATTTAGGGGATCTTCATTACTTCCTTGGCATCGAAGTACACAGAAGCTCCAAAGGTCTATATCTTTGTCAAACTAAATATGCAGTGGATCTTCTTAACAAGACAAATCTTCTTGGAATCAAGCCTTGTAATACTCCATGTTCTGACAACAAATTATCAGCTTCAGATGGTGAGTTACTAGCAGATCCTACTGAATATATATCCATTGTAGGTTCACTTCAGTATCTCACTTGGACAAGACCAAAAGTTTTTTATGTTGTAAATCAAATATGTCAGCACATGCAAGCACCAACAACTACTCATCTTACAGCTGCTAAAAGAGTTTTGAGATACATTAAAGGAACTCTTGGCTATGGTCTTCTTTTTTCTAAGGGTTTTACTGCTCTCAAAGGATACACAGATGCTGACTGGGATGGAAATCCATATGACAGAAGATCAACTAGTGGACACTGTATCTTTTTTGGCTCTAATCCTGTTTCCTGGTCATCCAAAAAACAACCAACTATCTCTAGAAGCTCCATAGAAGCTGAATATAGGTCATTAGCAACTACTGCAGCAGAAGTGCTTTGGCTTTGTCAGGTTCTAAAAGATTTACATGTCTTTTTATCAGTTCCTCCTATTATTGCTTGTGATAACAAATGATCTATTGCTCTATCTTCAAATCCTATTTTTCACAGCAAAATGAAACATCTAGCTATATACTTTCACTTTGTTAGGGAGTTAGTTCAGTCAAAGCACTTGCAGGTCACTTATATCTCATCTCTTCATCAAGCTGCTGATATTTTCACTAAAGGACTCTCTGCACCAAGATTTTCCTTTCTCAGAGACAAGCTGAAGATTCTGCATCCTCTCCAGCTTGAGGGGGGTAATGAAATGAAAGACAGTTATTTCTGTTATAACTGTTCTGAGTGCCTGTAATGTATAACCTGGTGCCTTTAGTGTTTTATGCTTGTACAACCGTGAGTTGTCTTTGACAGCCTGTATACCTAAACTCTGTCTGTACTTAAAGTGTAATTATTACTCTTCTGTTTTGTTTTCAATGAGAATTACTTTATTTCTTCATCAATCCCTCTACTATGTTGCGCCAAACAAAAACCAAGCAACATAAACTACTACTTATGATGGCTTTTCCATCTGACAATTCCAAAAATGGTGAAGAAAAGAAACGATAATGCATCTTGGGACCAAAAAATGCCACTATTATCCATTTCATTTTATATAAGAGCCATAACTAAAACTCGTCCCTTTCTTCTTCTTCACCCTAATCTACCTAACCCTAGATTAAATAGGCAATTTTGCCCAAATTGAGGCACAGTTAAATCACATTATTATGTATTCTCCAAATCCCAAAAATTAAAGCTACTTTCGGAGCTTCTGCCCTAATTTTTCAGTATTGTCCCAGATGAAAGTAAAAATTAAACTGCGGCAAAGCTTTTGCCCTAATTTTTCAGTTTGGACCCAGATGAAAGCAAAAATTAACGCAATTAAATAGACTTAATGAACTAAGGCAATTTTGAATAAGAAAACGCAAATCGATTTCCGAATATTTAGATGTAAATTCGAGACAAGAGGACGATATTTTCGGGTTTAGAGTTTTATTGCCTTAAGGGCGGACAACCAGATGAGGAGCCGATGAATTAGTTGCACTTGTCTTTTCTCTTATCTTCTTTCCTGGCTAAATTGACACTCCAAAAAATAATAAAATTGTTGGGAGGTCCACCATATAAGATAAAAAAAACGGTTATTTTAAAATAATTTCTAAAACCATTTAACCTAACATTTTTTGCTGCCAAATTAATTAGTAGTGTTAAATTAGCATTATTACTTAGATCAGTTTGTTGGAAATAGTTAGTGTAAGATAACCAGGGTAGTATTAGAGAGATTGTGTTCTAGTATTCAAGAAGAAGATTAAGAAATTTCTGGAAATACAAAAAAAAAAAAAAAAAAATCATATAATTTTTACTACTATAGGAAAAATTATATGGGAAAATTCAGATTTGTAGCTTGCAATCGGCGCAATATGGAATTTTTTTGATCTTTGTGAAGAATTTTTGGTCTTTTTAGCCCAAAATCCATAGACAAATTACTCGATATTTGTCGATGTTTTTTTTTGTGAGTGAGGGACATCAACTCTAGCGACGGAAATCTATATGGATGGGCCAATTTTTTTTCATAGTAATACTAAATTTTACTAATCTTGATAGTGATGATGATAACGATAAGTACGATAAAACTGTAAGGATACTAGAAGTCAGGAACATAACGGAAAAATTATTTCAGTGGAGATAAACTTTAACTGCAAATAATACTATTTTTCTGGTGGCCATAAACGCTATAAACTCTGGGATTTTTATTTTCGAGCCAAGTCACACAATCATATCGGAAAAATAAAAAAGGTTATGATAAAATTAAGTTGCCTAACATTCTAAGACTATTATGATTTTATAGTTAAATTAGCTAATACATTCATTAATTATTAAGATAAAAAAGAACAATTTAGGAATGAAATATGTTCTAATTTTCTAAGGCTAAATATATCACTTTAGAAACTAACGTATCACTTGAAGGTAAATAGCTCAAGTCGTAAAGGTTTTTCGTTCTTTTATGAACGATTTTTTTGGGGACCATGACCTTTTGAGGGGATCATGATTTAATTTTTGGTAAGATATTTAGAAGTAAATCCAAGCCACCCCTTATCCAAATACTTATATTAATATCAAAATTACCCTTCCTAATTAAGTTTGTGTAATGGTTAGTCAGTATACTTGTTAGTCAGTATAATAATTAGTTAAATGATTATGTTAAGCTAACTAATGGCTAGTGTAAGATGAAATCAATAATTATGTTTTTTTTTAATTGAGTTATTGAGAGAAAAGAAGAATGAGAATATAAGAGTTTTGGAAAAACTCAATTCTTTCCTTCTTTTTTTTTTTTTAAATCCGAACCTTCAAATTACCTAGGCATACTTCAAATTTAGTTTTTTTGTTGCTTAAATTAACCAAAATTTTCTGAAGATGAGAAATTTAATGGCTTGATTTGGGCTAAATCAAACACGTTCGGCTATAAGATCTGAAGAACATGCAGCCACACTTATCTACAAACGTAGTTCGACAATTGATTATGAAGGCACAAGTAGCTGAACTTAGTTTTAATGGAGTTTTTGATTTCAGAGAACAGTTCGGTTAGGAGAAAAAAATTGCGACGTAATCGAACCCAATAAATAGGTTTTCAGAGAAAAATTCAGTTAGGAGATTTTTTTTTGCAAAGTAACCGAACTCAATACATAGGATTTCAGAGAAAAGTTCGATTAGGAGGAAAAAATTTGTGACGTAACAGAACTTTTATCTGAAAATTAGGCTAGGAAATTAAAAGTTCGGTTGGGAAATTTAAAAGTTCGGCTAGGATTTTTTTCCTGCGAAACATCCAAACTGTTCTTCATTTTCAGCAGGTTCGGTTAGTTCAACAAAGCTTTTCACAAAATACCTAGCCGAATTTCTCTCTGCAATTTCTATTTTTGTGATTACTACTCCCACAATTAATCAATACAAATGTATAAAAAGAAATGGGTTAGTTGGAAAGTACCTCTAGTCTACAAATTTCTAAAATCTGGATTTAAAACAATTATGAAAATAGAAGAAAAAACAAAAGGATGAGAGAAGAATTTAAAATGAAATTTTGTTAGTAGAAAGAATTGTGTTTTTGTGTTTATGAATTAGAGGTTTAATTAAATTAGTAGGTTTAGGAGGGAGATTATTAGGTTAGTCATAATTTAAACAAAAATAAAGAATAAGTTAGTCATTTCCGAACTTTAGGACACCCCGAAAAAAGCATGGTCCCCAAAAAAAATCGTTCTTTTATTACTAGTACTGGCTAACTTAGTCTAACACCTGGGCTATCTTACTAATGGACTAATCATTAATTCACCTGTGATGAGTTCTCTTTATATGCATTTTCAATGGTCAAGATCAATTTTGATTAGTTCTAGCGTGGGATTTAGCACACCCTAGACACTCCTTGTCTTGGTCGTTGATTAACCCATAATCGGCACGTTCGATGACCTACATACGACGATTGTATCCGTACTCGATATGGGGTTCGGCGCAAACCTCTGTGAACTAGCCAGTAACCACTGTAGCAGTCGGTGATGTTCATCGATACTCATCAATAACCCAATCCCACGTCTATAAATCGAAAACCCTTTTCAGATCTGTTGATTTTAGCTACTTAAACACGATTACATGTTACTTCAAAGACCTAATTTTAACTGCTTTCTAAGTTCTAAGACACCGAGACACAAATATTTCAAGTTTCAGAGACTCAAAAGACACCATTACTTCAAGTTACTAAGACATGGAGAAGCAAAAATTCTATATAAATCAACTCAAAGTCACCAATTTTTCAATTTTTGGACCCAATTTTTCTCAAATATGAAGAACTTCTATTTCTAGATTTGTTGCTGGATTATAATTATTCTCTGAAACTTTCTCTCTTTGATGTATTTTTTCTTCTTTCAAATTGATTTAGATTAAACATAAGCTTCTCTTATTTTTCTTTCATATTTGTTTTTCATCCTTTTAGGTTTAAGCTTGTGTTTATTCTAGTAATTATTTATATAATTAATCTTTGCAAAGGTCATTTGATTTCTATCTCAAAGCTAATGGGTTCTTGTCTGATACCAGGGACTCCCAGCTATAACTGGAAAAAAAGGAAGCCTCTGGAAAAACAAAAAGTTTCGGGTTCGTTGTGCAATTGAGACTTCATAGGATCAAAAGCAAAGGGATGCAGAGGAGCTAGACATGCCAGCATAAGAGGTAACCCTAAAACCCCTCATATTCCATACTAGATTAAGAGCTCGCTTAAATAGAAAATTGCATAAACAAAAAAAATAGAGATTACATAGAAATGCCTACCATAATTTTTGAATATATTTTTCTCATTGAGATGGAATATCCAATTGTTTCTTACTTTTGGAAGTTTGTTAATGTTATTGCTTGGAATTGTCAAGGTCTAGGGAATATTGAAACTACTAATAGCCTAGAAGACTTGCTAGACAAAAACAATCCAGATATTTCATTCATATCTGAGACCAAATAGCAAAACAAAGAAATGTAGATCATAATGAAAAAAGTTAATGTTTTTAACTATTGACTTGTACCTCCTAGAGGTACAAAAGGTGGTTTATGTTTACTTTGGAAAAATAACATGTAGTTAACAATTTTAGACCATAGTCATAACCATATTAACGTGATTGTGCAGTCTAGCATTAACAACAATAACAACAATAGTTCTTGGCTCTTGACTTGCTCTTATGGGAGCCCATACACTACTAATCTGAAACTTTCCTCTTGGGAGATAGTAAAAACCTTGGCCAATACAGTCAATTTACCATGGATTGTCATTGACGATTGTAATGTGGTTTTTCATAAAGACGAAAAGAAAAGAAAATATCCCTTTAATGAAAGGGAGGCAGACATATTTAAAGATGTTATTAGTAATTGTGGACTTATGGACTTAGGATTTACGGTTTATACTTATACTTGGAATAATATGAGACATGGAACAAACTTTGTAGAACAACGTCTTGATGGTGGCTTAGTTAACAACAAGTGGAATATCATATTCCCGAACTCTAGCATTAAGCATCTTGGTCCCCTCTCTTCTGACCATGTTCCCATCTCCTTAAACACACAAAATACTTGGAACGATGGAGATACCCCCTTCAAGTATTTTGGGGAATGGATGAAACATGAGCAGTGCCCTGGGCTAATTCAGGAATGCTGGGATACTCAATTGCGAGGGTCTCCAGCTTTCTTTTCACTAAGAAACTTAAAGATGTGAAATATACCCTTAGATTATGGAACAAAAATACGTTTGGGAATATAAGAACGAACATTGAAATCATTTAAAAGAAACTTTGAAGAAACTAATAAAATATTATCTTACCATGCTAAAGCTACAGACCTAAAAATCTAAATAATGAATTAACCAAGTGGTACGTGATAAAGGAGAAATTCTGGAAAAATGAAAGTAGAGATCAAAATCTTAAATTAGGGGACATGAACACTAAATATTTTCACAGTAAAGCCAAACAACGATTTAAAAGAAATATAATAGAAATAATAATGGATGATAATGGAATCTGGTTAAACAATAGAAAAGACATTGCTTCTTGCATTACATATCATTTTAGTAGCATTGCCACTTCTGTAAACCCTAGCATTGATACTAAAATGATAGACCAAATCCCTGTATGCATAAATGACACTAATGACATGTTGTGTTCTTTACCTTCCTTAATTGAAATTAAAAATGTGTTTTTCACTATAGATCCGGATAAAAGTCCGGGACCAGATGGTTTCTCACCGATATTCTTTCAACAAAACTTGGAAATTGTTGGTCCTGACTTAGTATCTATGATCCAGAACTTCTTTAGAACTGGTCATTTGGGAAATAACTGAATTCTTCATTCATTTCTCTAATCCCAAAAACTTTAAACCCCACAACGACAGCTGAATTCAGATCCATAGCTCTAATCAACACATCTTACAAAATCATCTTTAAAATCATGGCTAACCGAATGAAAGGTATGTTAGATAAAATTATTAGTCCTTTCCAATTGGCTTTTGTACCAGGGAGGAAAATATCAGACAACATAATTATAACTCACGAGATAATTCACAAAATGAGAAACTCTAAAACTAAGAAAGGCCTTATGGGACTAAAAATTAACATGTCTAAAGCATTCGACAGAGTCGAATGGAGTTTCTTGATTGAAATAATGAAAAAAAAGGGTTCTCAGAGAATTGGTGTAACTTAGTATTTTATTGTATTTGCAGTACTACTTTATCGGTCTTATTAAATAGTTCTCCTACCGACTTTTCCAGACCCTCTAGGGGAATACGACAGTGAGACCCTATATCTCCATATTTATTCCTTATATGCATGGAATCTCTATCTAGAACAAGCTTAAAAGATGAAAGTTCAGGTCTAACTAAATGTATAAAAATATCTAGAAATGCTCATTCGGTGAGTCATTTGCTCTTCGCAGATGACTACCTCCTATTTTGGAAAGATGATATCCAATCTTGTCACAATCTTGTAGCTTTATTTAGAGATTTTGGAATCACTTCGGATCAATTAATTTACTTGATTAATTAAGGAGTGTTCTTCAGCCCTAAAACTGACCATAGAAAAATGAATGAATTTATGCAAACGCTAAGAGTAAAAGCTATTCCATTAGACGATAGATACCTAGGGTCGCCCCTCTTTACGAACAAATCTAAGGTAAAAAGTTTTGAACCTATAATTAAAAGATGAGAACCAGACTCCAGAGTTGGAATTGTAACTTAACCAAACAGTGCAGGTATTATGATAAAGAACGTAACCTCATCAATAACAGTGTACGAAATGAATTGTTTCAAAATACCAAAAAAGGTCTGTAAAACTCTAACAAAATTACAAAGAGATTACTGGTGGGGAAAAGATGAGAAAGGAAAAAATGAAAAAGGGAAAAAGGGAATCTATCTAAAGGCATGAAAATCGGTTTGTAAATCATTAGAGGAGGGAGGATTAGGAATACCAAACATTGAGAACTTTAACCAGGCTATGATAGCCAAGATGGGTTGGAGACTAAAGGGAAACCCAAATACTTTGTGTGCAAAAATCATAAAAGCAAAATACTACCCCAATAAATACATTCTTCACGTTAAAAACAAAGCAAACACTAAAGACAACTGGATCTGGAAAGGAATCTTAAGTGGACTGGCTCACATAAAACATCACTGCAATTGGGAATTAGGAAATGGCAAACTTATTTATGTTTGGGAAGACAAATGGATACCAAATACCACTGTTCCCATGACAAAACCATCAACAAGTACTACAAATATAATAAAGGTAAGTAATCTTCTCACTGAAAACAGAGAATGGCTGGGACGGAGCTAAGTTATCTTAGGGGTGGCCCACCCCCCCCCCCCCCTGTTTTTTGTTAATTCATTAAAGATCCCTTGATGTTGTTGTTATTTGGAAGAAAAATCCCTTAATAAGCCCCCCCTAAAATATATATTTTGTAAATTGGCCCCCCTTGTGAAAGATTTCTGGCTCCGTCACTAGATAATGGGATGTGAATAAGTTGAACTTATGCTTTGTTCAAACAACAGTAGAAAAGATAAAGAAAATAACTATACCTAGGCAAGATGTTGAAGATAGGGCACATTGGAATCTTAATTCAATAGGTAAGTTTACAGTGAAGTCTCTTTATAACTTTATTAATAGTAGTCATACTGATAATATAGACTGGAGCAGAATATATATGGAATCTGCAAACAACCCTTTCAATCAAAATTTTCATATGGAAGGCTGCACACTCCATACTCCCAACAAGTATGAGAGTTGCAGCAATCCTCACTAACATCGAAACCAAATGCAGACTATGGAGCGGGTCTTTCTCTATGCAGAGTATGTAAAGATAACCAAAAATTGGTGTGGTTGTAGATAGTGGTGGTAAAAAGATTCATTTCTTGAACTTGTGAAGGATTTTCTAGACTCAAATTAAACTCAACAATTCAAATAAAGTTGTATCAAAAATATAAAGAAAACACCGAGACTCTGGATTCCACCATTAACCAATTAAGTGATAAACTCTAATCAATATTCATGCAATTTTTTTTATTTTAAAGTGATTCTAATATTTTTCCTCTAATAGATTTTTGATGTAATAATTGTAAACATAAAGCATGAAACATCAAAAGTTTTAAAACCTAGCATGTTCCATCAAAACAATTCACAACTACTCAATAAAAATCAATTCTCCTATATTAGTTCTATGCAAATAATCATATAAAAGATTGCAAAAATAATTAAAATAGAATTATACCACTTTTCATGGAACAATGGCTTCCTCTGTCGCCTAGGCTAAGGGGTTTAGCTCCTCATATTAATAATGTTCTCAAAATACATCTTTGGTGCTCAAAAGTTGATTAAAAGAGTGAAAAGTGTAAAAGCAGCGGATTCTATAACTAATATAATTGTTACAGAACCTACTATTACAGAGGAATAGAACTGTTGCGAACTGAAACTATTTGTTAGAAAAATTATTACAAAGGGTATTGAATATGAAAACTACGGCAACAGTTTCTGCGACTGTTCTATATGCGTTGTATGTTCTTCTTCTCCGGCAGCAGCAGAACTCGTCCTCTTCAAGTTGATTTTTCTGGCTTTTCTAAGGCTCTAAACTTCCCCCAAAGTATTCCTCCTCTTTCCTAGGACTCATACCAACTCTTTTATACATCATAGGGCAACTAAAAATCGAGAAATTCCTTCTTTTCTTCGGTCAAAAGTTCCAAATTTTCTTTCTCTTTTTATCTCTTCTACACGTCTCTAGAAGTGATATTATCGGTTAGATGGTAGAATCAAATCACTAGGATATTTTCTCTCCACTTCTTCACGTTTGTTTCCAAAAATAAACCATAAAATTTCCGTAATTTACCCGTGATATTATTCATCCCTGTTTCGCCGAGATATGCTTGGAAGATTGCTTTCTTTGCGTATCTAAAACCCTTACCACTCCTGTTTGACTGAACCAGGCCCAATCCATTCTATCCAGCAAGAAAATTCGACGAAAATCTCTCCCAAATCCGGTTCAGAGAAATCTTCAGTCGAGAGAAAAACATTGTCCGCCAAAACCGTGTTCAAAAGATGGTGTCCCCCTATCCATTCCCGGTCTGTGCTTAGCAGCTGCTTGGAAATGGGTTACCCCTTATCCAAAATGAGAGTCCGAATAGCAAATGTCCTCCCAGGTGCCTTTAACAACTTTTCGAGCCAATTTCGCCGCAAAAGCCTATTTCTCCAAAAACACCTACAAAGAGATAAAATACAAAAATTAGTACAAAAATGGGTACTAACAATATACACAATAGAAATGAAAATAGACACATAAATGCGTCTATCAAATACCCCCAAACTTATTATTTGCTAGTCCCGAGCAAATTAAAACTACAAAATAAAATCCTAACTCACTGTCGTAGGCATCGTCGATTGCACTTAGCATGTGCAACAAGCCTTTAAACCCCTAGGTGGCCCTAATGGCCGAGTTATAGTCTCGGGTGGGTTTGCCAGAGGTGTACCCACAAAACCTTTACTCCATACCCTAGCTATCTACGCAGAACCTTGGAATGCACTAAAGAACCTCCTTGGTTGGCATACTTATTGATTCCGGGAGGAAGTACCCTGATGCGAAATTCCAATTGCTGTATATGAGTTTGCACTCAAATATACTAAAATTCATATATAAGTGACAGAGCTCTACTCAGATAGTCGCACTATGGACATCAATATCCGGAATCAAACAAATCACATGAATAAATTAAGAAGATGGATATAGAAATAGA
Organism: Papaver atlanticum; assembly: GCA_023531105.1. Lineage (NCBI taxonomy): Eukaryota > Viridiplantae > Streptophyta > Magnoliopsida > Ranunculales > Papaveraceae > Papaver > Papaver atlanticum. The sequence continues at coordinate 4,781,605 of JAJJMB010003726.1, read as the reverse complement.
TGGTTGAGAATGGACTTCAATGCCAAGATGAACCTATGACCTAGTGGATTGAGATACTGGTCTGGACTAATATCAACATAACTGGCATATACAAGGGAACCAGTGGTCGACAATCCTAAATATACATCAACTCAGCTGGCATATACAAGGGAACCAGTGGTCGACTTTATAATAAACCTTTATTTTTTTATTTTTTTTTATTTTTTTTTAACGACATGATTAGATCTTTTGGATCCAAGCGCATGCTTCTTGTCAGCAGATTACATGGTAATTCCCGTGGATCCTGCGTTCCATGCTTGTTTAGGTGACGGAGACAGGGAGAACACACACATATTGTTATCCAAGTGTTAATATTTATTACGATTGGTCTAATTGGTCTGGTCTTTTTTTTTTTAGTAACTCAATCACTCTATTTCAACCCAGCAGACATCAACATAAAAATTTGCAAAGAAAAACAAAAACAGAAGTAATAAGATGATTCTGAGATATGGTGAAACTATCATGTTATTTCTAACACCTGAGCTCTGTGCTTTTATGAATAGACTCTTTAGATGTTTCCATCTACTCAGATTGGTTCCTCAACTCCTAAAACCAAAATGCTTCCATCCACTTAGATTGGTGAGTGCCATCCTTAATAGGCATAAATTTCTAGGCTCTGGAGTTTAAAATGCAACTAAAAAGTTTCTCCCATACCCCCAAACTTAAATCTAACATTGTCCTCAATGTTCTAAAGATGAAATTAAAAGCATGAACAAGGAGAAACTGTTACCATTTGAAGAAAAAGAGTTAAGGAAAGATATTACCGTGTTGCATGAGAATGGGTTACCTCCCAAGAAGTGCTAAGTTTAAAGTCTTCAGCCAGACTTCAAGTACCATAAAATGGCTAATTCCCTTTCAAATCATATATCAGTAGTCGAAATAACTGTGGGTCATCAGAACCAAATATCACTGCCACTAATATGAGACAACTGCACAGGATTAGAAAAATTAACAGACGGAGCACAACCTGATCTAAACTTTCTTGCAAGACAACTGGGTTTATCTGTGACGCCCTCTTAGGCTTCATGTGAGTTTCTTGACAAACATATTTTTCCGAACTATGAGTTCCCAATTCCTGGACAGTATCAGGAGGATCGGGTTGTGGAGTCAGGACAGACTCAAGTAATACCTCAGGCACACTGGACTCGAGTCCCAAGTTAGGGACTTCTAATAAGGATACTTGACCATCACTACCCCCAAAATTAGGGTAGTCAGTATTCTCAGACAAACCTCTAATTATTGCTTGAATTTCAGGATCCTCAGAGTCTTTAAAATAATCAAGAGCTTCTTCCAGTTCTCTACCCCCAAACTTAGGGTCATCATTACTCACAGAAATACCTAACACTAGTAACTGAATTTTTGGGTCTGTAGAGTCCTTAAAATATTCGAGAGCTTCTTCTAGTTCTAAAGTTTGGTCATCTATCTTACCTAAGATAATTGTATCATCAAATTCATCTAAAGAATCACCAAACAAAGTGTCGTCCCAATTATCCTGAACTAGATCCTGAACCAAAGTACTAATCATATTCACTTCCTCTAAATCATCAGAAGGTTGTCTAGTAACATTAAAGACATTTAGTTCGGTGGTCATATTACCAAAGGATATGTTCATGAGTCCGGTCCTACAGTTGATAACAGCATTAGACGTGGCTAAAAATGGGCGACCTAAAATCACCGGTATTTGATTCTCTGGGTCAGGGACAGGTTGTGTATCTAGGACTACAAAATCCACAGGATAAATAAACTTGTCGACCTCAATAAGAACATCTTCTATCACACCACAAGGAATTTTAACAGACCTATCAGCTAACTGCAGTGTTATCTTGGTAGGTTTCAACTCACCAAGTCCTCGATGTAAGTACACATGGTATGGAAGTAAGTTCACACTATCTCCTAAGTCGAGTAAAGATTTTTCTACATTGTGTTTTCCTATCGTGCAAGCAATGGTAGAGGCACCTGGGTCTTTATACTTAGGAGTTGTGGTGTTCTGAATGATCGAACTTACATGACAGGCTAAAAAGGCATTTTTAGGGACACTAAGCTTTCGATTTCGCGTACACATATCCTTGAGAAACTTGGAATAAGCCGGCAGTTTCCTAATTGCTTCTAATAACGAAAGATTTATGGTAACTTTCTTAAAAACCTCCATTATGTCATTAAAGTTGGATTCACTCTTTGTTGGTACTAGTAGTTGAGGAAATGGGGCTCTAGGCATAAAATAGGGCCTCTCAGGAACCGAATTGACATCATCAGAGATTTTATCAGTCTCCTCAGCTATGGATGGTCCTGAGGGGTGAACTACAGTTTGCTCACTTTCGGGCATGTTTACCTTATTGTCTACAACTCTACCACTCCTAAGGGTTCTAATAGCATTCAATTGATTCGATGGTTTTGTACCAACTTCATGAACTCCTCTAGGGTTGGGTTGTGTTTGACTAGGAAACCTACCTTTTTCTCTCAAAGACTCATTTATCAAACTAACCTGGGTTTTTAACTCGGAAATAGCCTGAGAATTATCTATGACCATCTTTTTATTTTCATCTAAACCTTGTATCATCGATTGATGAAACATTGCAGTTTGTTGGGTTAACAAAGCGAGAGATTCCTCTAGACTCATAATTTTTTTATCAGACTGATTCTGAAACTGAGCTGATCCTGAAGGATTCTTAGTATAGCCAAAACCTGGAGGAGCATTTAAATTACTAAACTGACCTTGACTCTGGCCCTTAGACCATGAAAGGTTCAGATGGTTTCTCCACCCAGGATTATAGGTTTCTGAATATGGGTCAAATTTCTGACGATTATCGAGTCTTGTGTTATTATAAAGAGCATTGGCTTGCTCTTCATTATTCTGGCCTTCCCAAAAAGGCTCCAATCTACCGCTAGTGTGACCCATTTCTAAAGCTTCTAACCTTTTAGCTATCGCTGCAATCCTTACATCTGATTCATAGCCTCCTTCTACCTTATTAACGATTCCTCTGCTTAGAAGAATTGTTTTCCGGGGTTCCCTACTATTTTCCCATTGTTGGGTCTTTTCGGCGGCTTCATTCAAAAATGTCATTGCTGCATCAACAGTTTTGTTCTCAAACCCACCTGTACATAGAGCTTCAACCGTGGTTATTGTGGAATAATATAAACCCTCATAAAGGATCTTAACTAGCCTAACCTTTTCTAAACCATGGTGAGGACATTGTGTTAACAAATCATTGAACCTTTCTAAATACCTATACAAAGATTCTCCCTCTTGTTGTGAGAATGTGCAGATTTGCGTCCTAATCGACGATGTTTTATGCCTAGGGAAAAACTTATTGAAAAAGGCAGATGTAAGTTGTTCATATGTTTCGATTGACTCAGAAGTCAAACTATACAGCCACGATTTGGCTTTATCTTTCAGGGAAAAGGGAAATAACCTAAGTTTCAAAGCATCATCATCTAAGCCTCTAATTCTTAGGGTACTGCAAATTTCTTCAAAATCCCTAACATGGAAATAGGGGTTTTCATTTTCTTTCCCTAAAAAGATTGGGAGCATCTGTATGGTCCCAGGTTTAAGTTCATAATTGGCTTCTATGTCAGCTAACTTAATACACGAGGGACGAGTAATCCTAGTCGGATTCAACAAAGCTTTCAAAGTAGCCATTTCTGGTACTATCGGAGTATTAGGGATTCTCTCCTCAGTAAAAGGAGAATGTTCAAAACAGGACTCTCCGAAAATTGGACTTTCTAGATTAAGGTATTCGAGACGCTTAGAACTGCTAGGTTTTTCTTTAACAAATCTACCTAGGGCGTCTCTTTTACGTTCAGGCATACACAAGAATTTCCTAAAATGGAAGGGTAAGCAATCACAAATCAAGGACGACTCAACCAAATCAAACCTATTGATTTCAAGCAAACAAAAAGCATGATGGCTCTACTTAGATTGTTTCTAGACCAACTTCTACTCTTCCAAGAGGCAACTGGGTACAATTTTAGCAAACCTCGTAGGACGATCCGAATAAAGTAAGTTGAAGAGAAGTAGGAGAAGCTCAGAGGAGCTTTGATACCCCCACCTCTTTGGCAACGCTTCCCTGGGTTACAAGGCGGCTCTAATCGACTTCCAGTAATCTTCCTGAACTTTGAGCTAGGCTAACAAAATACCTAATACGATCCTTTTGAACGACTTTCCTATAAGCTCGTTACCTTATCGGTCTTGTTCTAGTCAAAATTTAAAGCTTGGGTTCGCGTTCGGTATTGTTTTCCTAAGGCGGGCAAGAAGAGAACGGTGATGAAATCCGAACCCTTATCTTGTATGGCCAGGCCTTTCCCTTTACTAGGAAAATAAATGTTCGTATTCAGTCCTCAGCATATATGCATACGAAGGAAGACAGTAACTCGCTGACAGGGGATTCACGAGTGTTCAGAATCTTACCTCCCGTTCCAGATGGGGGATGAATCGGTTGTAGTCGACTCGGGCCACTGACTCTTATGTCAGTGTACGAACCCAAGGTGCAGAGACAATATCGTAATTGTCCTCCTTCTAAGCAAACAATTTTATATTTAAGGGTACCCTTCCGTAGGGTATAAAAATAATAATAATAATAATGTCCAGAGTCCAAAAGTCCAAAAAGAAAAGAAAAATTACAAAATAATAAAGAAACCCTAATACATTTTTTTTTAATTTTTTTTCTAAAATAAACAAAACCCTAAAAAATAAAAAAAAAGTAACTAAAATAAAATCGTCTTCTTTTCCATTCTTTTCGCTTTAATCTTTAGCTCAAAGTCTTTATGAAATCACCAAACTCCTTGGCTCAATTTTTCTTTATGTTCCAAAACCTGTAGACAAAAGATAAATACCAAAAAACGTAAAATAGTACAAAATATTAAAATCTAAAAATAAACAAAAATAAAAACTAAACCTAAAAATAAAAATAAATCTAAAACCCTAAAAACAAGTCCGCGTCGGCGGCGCCAAAAATTGATGTGTTTTGTAGTTGTAGATAGTGGTGGTAAAAAGATTCGTTTCTCGAACTTGTGAAGGATTTTCTAGACTCAAATTAAACTCAACAATTCAAATAAAGTTGTATCAAAAATATAAAGAAAACACCGAGACTCTGGATTCCACCATTAACCAATTAAGTGATAAACTCTAATCAATATTCATGCAATTTTTTTTATTTTAAAGTGATTCTAATATTTTGCCTCTAATAGATTTTTGATGTAATAATTGTAAACATAAAGCATGAAACATCAAAAGTTTTAAAACCTAGCATGTTCCATCAAAACAATTCACAACTACTCAATAAAAATCAATTCTCCTATATTAGTTCTATGCAAATAATCATATAAAAGATTGCAAAAATAATTAAAATAGAATTATACCACTTTTCATGGAACAATGGCTTCCTCTGTCGCCTAGGCTAAGGGGTTTAGCTCATCATATTAATCATGTTCTCAAAATACATCTTTGGTGCTCAAAAGTTGATTAAAAGAGTGAAAAGTGTAAAAGCAGCGGATTCTATAACTAATATAATTGTTACAGAACCTACTATTACAGAGGAATAGAACTGTTGCGAACTGAAATTATTTGTTAGAAAAATTATTACAAAGGGTATTGAATATGAAAACTACGGCAACAGTTTCTGCGACTGTACTATGTGCGTTGTATGTTCTTCTTCTCCGGCAGCAGCAGAACTCGTCCTCTTCAAGTTGATTTTTCTGGCTTTTCTAAGGCTCTAAACTTCCCCCAAAGTATTCCTCCTCTTTCCTAGGACTCATACCAACTCTTTTATACATCATAGGGCAACTAAAAATCGAGAAATTCCTTCTTTTCTTCGGTCAAAAGTTCCAAATTTTCTTTCTCTTTTTATCTCTTCTACACGTCTCTAGAAGTGATATTATCGGTTAGATGGTAGAATCAAATCACTAGGATATTTTCTCTCCACTTCTTCACGTTTGTTTCCAAAAATAAACCATAAAATTGCCGTAATTTACCCGTGATATTATTCATCCCTGTTTCGCCGAGATATGCTTGGAAGATTGCTTTCTTTGCGTATCTAAAACCCTTACCACTCCTGTTTGACTGAACCAGGCCCAATCCATTCTATCCAGCAAGAAAATTCGACGAAAATCTCTCCCAAATCCGGTTCAGAGAAATCTTCAGTCGAGAGAAAAACATTGTCCGCCAAAACCGTGTTCAAAAGATGGTGTCCCCCTATCCATTCCCGGTTTGTGCTTAGCAGCTGCTTGGAAATGGGTTACCCCTTATCCAAAATGAGAGTCCGAATAGCAAATGTCCTCCCAGGTGCCTTTAACAACTTTTCGAGCCAATTTCGCCGCAAAAGCCTATTTCTCCAAAAACACCTACAAAGAGATAAAATACAAAAATTAGTACAAAAATGGGTACTAACAATATACACAATAGAGATGAAAATGGAAGATTTCTGGCTCCGTCCCTGGAGAATGGGATGTGAATAAGTTGAACTTATGCTTTGATCAAACAACAGTAGGAAAGATAAAGAAAATAACTATACCTAGGCAAGATGTTGACGATAGGGCACATTGGAATCTTAATTCAACAGGTAAGTTTACAGTGAAGTCTCTTTATAACTTTATTAATAGTAGTCATACTGATAATATAGACTGGAGCAGAATATATATGGAATCTGCAAACAACCTTTTCAATCAAAATTTTAATATGGAAGGCTGCACACTCCATACTCCCAACAAGTATGAGAGTTGCAGCAATCCTCACTAACATCGAAACCAAATGCAGACTATGTAATGAGGGTGAGGAATCACTAACACATATATTTCTCAAATGCAACTTCGCAGTTCAGGTATGGATGCATCTAAATCTTGATATTGACTATGTTCTCGATAGCTGTGATAACTTTCATGATTGGCTAAACAAATGGTTTGATATTCGAAATAAGGATTATGGTATAATAGAATGGCTAGAAATGTGTAGTATAATCATATGGCATATATGGAAAGCTAGGTGCGAAGTAACATTCCAACAAGTTCAACAAAACAGTGCAAAAACAACCGAAATAGTTGTAAGATTTATAAATAGTTATTTATATGTCAACAGACCTGATTTCAATATCATGCAGTCTCTATACTACAACCTAATGCATGATGAAGCTCTAACAATTCTAGACAGGGAACCTGACAAGGAGCTAACTCATATGAGTATGCGAATTACTATTGCTTTATCAATGCTAATGCTGAATTCCACAAGTATTGCAGGCATTGGCTTAACTTTAATTGATTACACAGGAAGAACTGTTGAGGCGAGAGGATCATACACAGATTGCACTACAAGAGAGCAATTAGAGGAAAAGGGAGCTGAAGCAGCCTTCGGGTGGGCAACTGAATGGAGAGTCCACACTGTTATTTTTCAAAGTGACTTAGAGTCAATCCTAAAGCTGCTGATTGGAAGATATGCTGAAGCTAGGGAGCATAGATACAAAAATAACACAAATTTTAGGATTTCAACAAAAACTTTTATAAATTTCAAAGTAAATGCTTTCTTTCTAACTTCTAGGCTTAATATTAGGAAAGCAACAAACATATCAACTTTTTGTAATGGTTTGTAATCGTAATGCAATTAAAAAAGTGTGGAAAAGAGACAGTCTAAATGCAATCCTTCATAGTCTTTACATTACAAACTGTATCAACCTTGTAACTGTTAATGATTCTCAAACTTCGGAGTCTCATAATTCTATAATATAAATTCTCAGAGAGTTTTCCTCATTTTGGGAAAAAAAAAAAAAACCACAGCCCCGTTGGACCCTCAGTAAGTCCGTCTATGCGACCGGCAGAGAGTGCACCAAAAGGCTCAATTCAGGAATTCACCATGCCCTAGACAAAAGAAATTCATCAGTCGCTGGTTTTTCCACTGAATAAGAACAATGTCTGTGTCATAGGGATTCCTATTCTAGTCATCCAAACCCAGAAATCTTCACCACGGAAGGAATGAAATTTCTCACTCTGCTACTCATCATCTTATATCTGCAAAGACAATCAGCAGCAGAAGAAGACACCCCAGTAAGTAGATTTCAAAACTATCTAGGATTTAAAACATGACATATGAGGTGAGCTTTTGAAACTCTTACATTTGCTTACTTATAGTTTATTTATGCAACGATTGAGTCTGTTAAAGATCAATTATCCTTAATGATATATCAACTTAATGTGGCAATGATTCGCTTAGATAGACTTATAGCATTTACAATGCAATTTCCGTTGTCACATACCTGTAGTTATTGGTAAATATCCTTAAACACACACTAAATGCTATGCCACAATTGGCAATTAAGCTTCACGTGTCGTGTACCCATCCGTCGTTTAGTTATCTTCTGGCTCAGTTTGCTTAGGTGAATTTTTAGAGGGTGGATGGAGGGGATTCAAGTCACTAGTCTGGAGTGAAATGGATGTTGTGATAAACTGATATGCAGGTAATATTAGTATATAGGAGGTGTTCCTTATACTCTGGAGAAGGACTGACTCTCTTGATTACATAGGCTTACTAAAACTAATATTCACAATTTGTTCAAAGCTCCTGCCTTTCTTGAGTCTATAAAAATATCTGAACATCTTGTTTTATTGTCACAGATAAGTGTGCATGGGCCCATGAAAGACCACATGGGGCGTCCTGTAATGACAGCAATCGATGATACCAATCCGTGGTGGGAGGCCATAGTTTCTGCTGGAGGGACACTCACTAAGCCTGAAATTTTGGCCTCTACAACTGATGCACGTTACATAAGAGAGCTGGAATTCCTACTTTTGGGTTTTCCCCAATGAGGAATACTCCAATCTTGCTTCATGAACACAATGTATCATGATTCATTATGCAAGCCTTTTGTTATTCAATTTGTAGTGCTTGCTAGTCAATAATCATTAACTTCTGGTGTTTGGTACTTATATTTTTTGCAGTACCTTGAGGAAACCGTCTATACGACAGGAATAAAGATATCAGCGCATTGAGTTCTTTAGAAGGATGTGGAACCATGAATCAACCTAGAGCTGTGCCAAAAAACATCAGGTGGATCCTATTGTTCATTTCCTGAAACATTCGTTTCTTACCATGATTAAGTCCAATGTGGATGAGTAGGATGATTCTGCCAAAAAATCATGCCAATTTTAACTTTTGCTGAAAACAGTAAACGCTTACATATGACTGGTTAGAAAAACCATACCCTTTATCAATTTGGAAACTTAACTGCTTTGGTCAATGTGAAATCCGTAGGCCTCTTTTGAACTTTTGATTCTAATAATGAAGAAGCAAAAAGCATGAATTTGCAAAACTTATAAAACTGTGGATATTTTGCCTCCTAAGATGCGTGCCACAAAGCCACTTTTTCCCCAAAAAAGTAAAGGCATTTTTAGTTCACCTGTACATGAGTTTGTGAGTTTGTTGTCTTGCATGATTAAGTAGCTGAAACATGTTGTATCTTATGTATGCTACATTGATGTCTTTGTCTCAGTTAGGTCTCTGGATGAGCTCTTAGGAAATCAACCCGTCAGCCATGAACTAAACAAGTACAATCTGACACAACTTCTGAAGTTGCCTTGATTAGGTTTCTCAAGTTTGAATAGAGGTTTCAAACTTGCAAAGCTCGATCCAAATCATATAACCCAGGCCCAAGGAAAGTTAGACCAAGCTCAGGTAAGCTATGACTTGGTTTCCCAGAGTCCTTGATTTGTTACTAAAATCGAATCACTAAGAATTTCCCACAGTCTGAAAAATATGTATTATTTAGGAGATTTGAAACGGTATGTCAAGTTCCTGTAAAAGTACGAAACTTGCCCAAAAGAAATAACAAACCACCAAAGACCCTAACAAACTTGTCCTTCGAGCATTATTCTTCTGCAGTACTACTAGCATGCATTTTGTGATCTTGTGCTTTTAATATTCACTTTCTGAACCTTCTAAGTCGCTACTCTTCTGAACAGTGGTATGATTCTCGCTTTGGCTGCAAGAGGTCCTGAGTTCGATTCTCGGAATGCCCCCTAAGTCTTTGGATATTTATATCTTCCCGTCAAACAATTATGGAGAAGTCATTGCAGTTACAACTCAGTGAAACCAATACAATTTTTCTTTATTTGGTAGATCAGCACTCAGGTATCCATTTTCCTAACTTTGTAGTTCACTGATATTAGTTTGTCTGGGACTCTAATTGCAAATTTTTTGTACTATCAGAGGTTCAGGTAGCCATGTTTGGCATTGAACGGCAGTGTTATTTTTATCTTTGGAATCATTTCTGGGAATTCTCTAAGACAAAAATTATATATATATGTTGTTAACTGACTCAATGACATTGTACATGCCTGGTACAGGATGTGTTAAGATTGACATCTAATTCTGATCTTATTGAATTAGGGATGTTTTCCATACCAGTTGAGCATTTGGTCTAGTGGTATGATTCTTGCTTTGGGTGTGAGAGGTCTCGAGTTCGACTGCCCCTAACCCTTTTCGAAGAAGGCGTGTTTTTTTTCTATTTGATCAATGACATTTCCCTAACCTTATATAATCCTTTGCACAATGAAAGAGGGAAAAACTCATCTGAATCATTGAGGAGATAGAGTTTTATCTTCAGTGGTTAAGCTGTAAACAATTGAACCTGAGTGTAGTCAGTAATTCCAATTTAAATATTTGCTCTTGTCACCTTTTCTGTTTTTTTATCACCCTTCTCTTCACCCTCTGGTTCTGTAAACTGATCGCCAAGCTTTACTCTAAATCTCGCCATTTTCAGTGAAGTGCTTCTTTCTCTGCAAGAATCTCTACCACGAGAAAAAGGTGACTACCAAATTGAGTATCGGGTCTACAAGAATAAAGACAGAAAGCAAGAACTAGAGACTGGATTTGAATGTGGGAAAGAGAATGTGAGACAAAGATAAGATGTTGCAAGGTGGACGTATCAGACTTAAAGGGTGGCAGCAAGCAGCTGTTGCTGTAGGTTCAGCATTTGGTGCACTAATGGACCCAAGACGGGCGGATTTTACACCAGCTTTAGGGGAGGCAACCGGAAAACAACCCAGAAGGCAAAGCTATGTTGTTGGAGCGTCCACGCGTAATACTAACGTGGGGCATGCATGGAACCTACCAGATAACACATTTGGTGCAGCTTACACAAGACTTGTCTCCTGATGACCGTCCATCTGTGCGTTTCATGGGAGACATAGGAACTTGCATTTGTGGCAGTGCGAGCCGTGAGGTGCATGATTTCTGGCACACCCTGTTTGATCATCCAACCAACTTAATCGGTGAGTCTGCAGTACTTACGGTCATTGAATTCAAGCATATGTATCTACCATTATGCCTGTTGTCAGTTGTTGGTTCCACGGCTAGGTTTAACGAGAAACAAAGAGCTCTGTCTTTCAAACACTAGTTGCCATGGGCAACACGAGATCTCATGTGTATCTATTATGAACAGCATTTCCATGAGGATCTAGCCGTTGTAAGAGATGGGGAATAACTCCTGCTCCTGCCCCTCCTAAATAGAACCCAGTCCGATCCACCACTAGTTTTCAGAACTCTGCTGACAGACTTGGTATTGTAATTCAAATTAGATGGCGCACTTTCTTTGCTTATTGCACTGGTCAATATTTCTTTTGTAATTCAAATTAGATAGTTTTGCAGTAGTCTTTCAATGTAATCTGGTTTTGCAGAGGAGCACAATGTAGGAAGATCAGTGTTTGCTTGCCATGTAAACCGTAAAATCTGGTATCAATGTAGAAAGGTATGGAACACAATTGAAATACTGCAAGTTTCGTTTCAGCAGATTAAAAAGTTACTCTAAATAAAGAGCTTGTCATTAGCTTAGCATAATAACAAAGACAACTCCAGAACTAAATGAGACAAACTGAAATTCACAGCAGCAGAAAATAATCAAGTACTAATATTCTCAGCTTCAGCATCCATCATCACTTGACCATTATCTAGGCTCTTAGTAATCCTTGCCTCCTTCTTCTTCTTAGGCCCGGTCTTGTCCTCAGTAATCCTCGTAGGCCCGGTCTTGTTCTCAGTAATCCTTGCCTCGTACTCCTTGATAAAATCAGGGAAAGGGAAGGGAGGAATTTCGGTTACAGGTGGGTACAAATCACTATTAGACGGACCCATCGCAGAAATACATAATCTTCTGACGGATGCCAGGAAACTGCTTACGGTCAAGTGAGAGAAAACCAGCAGTTGGACTTGGATAGCTTCCCTGTATTCAGACCCATTGTCACTCGCGGGTAAATATAACTCTGCCGCCGAAAATATAATGAGATAGAGGAAATTATGTATTTATAGCTTCCTCGGTTTGTGAAACTTGTCAAATATGTTGCTTTGTGAAATTTCTCTATTAAGCGGCCTCTTCGAATAGCTTCCTCTGATTAGTTACGCCTATGGTGTGTTTGCTAGTTATGGTCGTGGTGGTTTGCGGTAGCATGCGTGGTTGTTGGTGGCGTATGTGGTGGTCTTAACTTCGTGTTTTTGCTCCTTCCTGTTTTGTATAGACCTGTAAAGGATTTGAATCCAATTGTATTGTATGCCTGACAGGATATCAAACGCTAGATCGATATGTTTCCAACTTATGGTTCACATAGGAAGTTATCGTGATCAGCCGCTTGATACGCCAATGATTCTCAAGATTCTAACAAACATACCAAGTATGTCTTACTAACAGAAAAAGAAAACTTGATTAACAGATAGAAAACGAACCATATGATTAAGTACCACAAGATGGAGACTCTGTTCTCCATTCTAAAAGAGTTTAAAGCACATGCAGTCTCCACTACGTACAGTCAATAAAGAGTAACTATTTCCAATTCCAAGAAGCCGATAATATGAATTGTCTATAAGATTGTTGGAAAGTACGCGTTATTAGAGAATGCCCTGGCCGTAAAAGCCTTGTTATTAGATAATACATGTTAAGGTGCAATTCCATGTGGATATAATAAACTAGGGAAATGAACTGGCGGTTATTTGGGTTGCAGCTTCTTAGAATGTCTGCTCTGCTAGTTTGAATCCAGTCAAAGTAATCATTATACTCTTCCATGAACAATCTAATCTCTGCAAGCTGGATGGCGTTCGTTCTATGATTTCTATTGCACTGTATCGAAATTAGAGGCATTCCTTGTGCCTGGAGCTGCTCATACTGGAAGTTCTTTAGGATATAGTCCACTAGTTTTTGCACTGGTGGATGCTCATACAGACCCAGAACTTCATTAAAGAAATCAAACTCGTTGAAGCCGGATACATATCTATGCTTCTTCCACTCATTCTTCCAAAAATCCATATTAGCACTGGGGCGATCGTCTTCCCAATTAGGCCATTTTTGTCAAGCTTGTGGTTAAGCTGCCAATCTGCACAGATGGATCAATATTTTAAATTTAGCTATAATCAGAAACTTCAAAAAGAAAAATAGAAACCAAACTGCATACCAGCGACTCCCTAAGCTTTTGCTGAGCCCCTAGAGCATGGGTATATTTTTGCTCTTCCCAGAAACCATGGATGGTAAACCTACGATCTACGTTTCGCTGGAAACTATTCTTGGCAAGACAAACAGACATGGGCCATTGAAAGACCATTTGATATTGAGGGTGATTGTGCTGTTGAAAAATTTGGGAGTGAAAAGGGTGAAGTATCGAAATGAGGTGACATGCATGGGGTTTTATAGAAAAACGCAAAGAAGGAGGGGATGGTAGATACAACATGTGGTACGTGCTGTTGAAATATTTGGGAGTGAAAAGGGTGAAGTATCTACCACCCTTTTTCATTTGTTTCATTTTGCCTCCGTAGGTAATTATAGTTGATACATGATAATGTACGTAGCTTTTAGTGATCAAGGATGATGGAAAATCCTTAACCGACAACCTGCTTTCCTAATCTCCACGAAGTTGTTTTGCTGTTGCTTGGTTGAATTCATATAGCTTGAGGTTTATAGGTTTATCATTTAGTAAGCTGATAAAGCATCTTTATGGTTAGAATTCTCACAAACATACATTCTTAAGGTTGTTAGGGCAATTCCTATGGTAATGGTCAGATGAAAACTTTTGTTGAGCCAGGTGATGGCCAAACAGGTTTTCCCACTATGGTAAAGCATTGGGCGGTTGATCATTTTTTATTTTTTTATTTTTTTTAATAGGAAATAAGCTTTTATTGAAATAATTAAGAAGCTATCACATTGTTTTGGTCACTTGAAATCAGAGTATTGATCCAAGTAGGCCGGTCAAATTGCCATTCTACTAATGCTAGTTGAGTTCTTGCAAATTTAGCTAGGCTATCCGCTAGACTATTTGCATCTCTATGGATGTAGCTACATTTCCATTGTTCAAAATCTGCTAAAATGTGAAGAATGTCTCCAATTATATTGCTGGTTGTCCATTTTACTGAGGCTGGGTTTCCCTGGATAGCTTTTACAACGTTCAAGCAGTCCCCTTCCAGATGAATTCTTCGTATCCCTTTTTCCTTAGCCCATGTAACTGCTGCCAGAGCTCCTAATGCCTCAGCTTGTTCTGCATCTATTGCCCTGATGGGAGAACATCGCACTCCATTGCATTGACCTATAAAATTTCTCTCAATTAGTCCAATTCCAGTAGAGACAGAGCAATCAATGAAGTAGGCATCAAAATTGATCTTTTCAAACCGTGGCTATAATGTTCATGTATCGATTCGAGTGAATCAAAATCGTTTTTGCTTCGATTGTGTCTTGTATACTTCTATGAGATCTAAGCAATTGAGCAACTCTTTAACTAGTTTATTTGAGTCACTTGAACTAGTTATGGTGAAGATGAATAAGGTTGATATGAAAGTGCTCATATGGCTAACCATTGGTTAACTACTGTTGAACCAACTAGGTGTACACGTTTAGGTACGGTTACACAAACCTTAATGAAGTTACATTTCATGTGTGTATAACAAGCTAAGTTCGATCTAACGGTTTAAAGATATTATCTTGAATCTAATCAGTTTTTCATCTAACGATGAATATTAAATGCTTTGTTACCAAGGTAACTTAGATTGCAAACTATGATTTGGAGATTATATAAAGGAGAACTCTAGCAATTGGGAAACCTAATCCCCACACCTCCTGTGTGATACTAGGTGTATAAGCTAGAGTCGATTCTCCTTTAACCTTAGGTTTCTATCGAGACCCTGTAGGTTAACGAATTGAAGACTTCATTAGGATTGTGAAGCCAGACCCGGCTATTTTCTCTGTAGTTGCGTGATCTGATCTTGCTGTTTCTATCGTATTTGAGTACAATCGTAAGATTGGCTTGAGATAAATTTCTCCGATAGGTAAGATATAAAAGAAGTCACAAACATCTTCGTCTCATCATTTGTGATTCCGCAATATCTTGTTTCGCTAGTCGATTAAGATTATTTTGAGGTGATTGATAATTCTAGGCTATTCTTCAGGAATATAAGTCCGGGTTATCGATTGGTTCCTGTTCACCTTGATTTATCAAAATACGGAACAAAACTCGTAGGTATTTCTGTGGGAGACAGATTTATCTATTCTTGTAGACTTTTCTGTGTGATACAGATTTGTTTATTAAAGTCTTCGATTTTGGGTCGTAGCAACTCTTAGTTGTGGGTGAGATCAGCTAAGGGAATCAAGTGCATAGTATCCTACTGGAATCAGAGACGTAAGGAGCGCAACAGTACCTTGGATCAGTGTGAGATTGATTGGGGTTCAACTATAGTCCAGACCGAAGTTAGTTTGAAGTAGGCCAGTGTCTGTAGCGGCTTAATACAGTGTATGTTCAATCTGGACTATGTCCCGGGGTTTTTCTGCATTTGCGGTTTGCTCGTTAACAAAACTTATGGTGTCTGTGTAATTTATTTTCCGCATTATATTTTGTTATATAATTGAAATATCACCGGTTGTGCGTTGTATCGATCAATTGGTAAATCCAACCTTTGGTTGTTGATTGAAATTGATTAATCCTTGAACATTGGTCTTTGGTACCGTTCAAGGTATTTCTCTTGTATTCAATCAGGCTCGCAGATTTCTATTTGTTTGAGTAAGGATTGAATCGAGAAGTTGAGATATAACTTTTTGATATACCTTTTATTTAGATTGAGTCTGACTGTCTAGTTGATTCTCTTAAAAGTATATTGGAGTTAGTTCATACAGATTGCTAAGCGAAATATTGGGTGAGGTTGTTAGACCCCCACTTTTTCAATATCCTCAATCAAATGATCAGTCTTGACATTTAGCACTTCCCAATATAAATTTCCTAAAGCATTTGCCATATTAGGAGTAATTGACCAAACCCCATTAATCAACCAGCTACTCACCTTGGCCTCCACATGATGAGCAGAATCATATTGCATATGAGGATGAAACTTATTAAGCATATTTCCTTAGGGTAACCACCTATCCTTGCACAGCTTAGTGTTTCTCCATTGCCTAAAAGTTGCAAAACAAATTTACAAGCAACACCCCTATGATCCAATATGCGCCTCCAACACCATGAAGCATCAGCTGGTGGTTTATTGTGCCAAAAATCCTTCCACTTTATCAGATTCTGCTTAACCCATAAAATCCAAATAATGTTTTTGTTTGACACAATATCCTGTATATGTCTAAGGTTAGAGGCAGTATTAGTTGTCTCAATCAATGCATTTTATCTCTAATCCACCTTCATTATATGGGAGGCAAGCTATAGACCATTTAATTAAAGGATGTTTATGTACTAAATCTATACCTGACCAAAGAAACAATCTAAAGATAAAATTAATAAGATTGACAGTCTTCTTTGGGAAAACAAAAAAAAAGATCCAGAATATCAACATACTACTCAGAATAACCTTGATGAGAAGAACTCTTCCTGCAAAAGATAAGGTTCTGGCTTTCCATAATTTGATTCTAGCAATAATGTGATCCACAAGAGGGGTACAATCATTATGAGAGAGCATATTAGAGAGCAGGGGAAGACCAAGTTACCTGACATACAAGACTCCAACTTCAAATCCCAAGACAGATTTGATGCTAATAGCAGAGACAGGATCGACAGATGACATAAAAATATTACTCTTCCGATTAGAAAAGATAGTGAGAGTGTTTGCCAATGATATAGCAGACTGAACCTCCCCTTTCATGAAAACCTACAAGTCATCTGCAAAACATAGATGGGTGACTACTAGGTTCTTACACCTCGGATGAAGCGATAAGAACCCCAAACTTACCTGTTTGATCATAAGAGAATTATACACTTCCATCATAAGAACAAAAAGTTAGGGGGACAGAGGGCATCCTTGTCTGATGCCCCTCTTACCTACAATATACCCATAAGCTGAACCATTCACCATGATAGAGAACTTAAGAGATATAATACACATGCTAATTCAATCAATAAACTTCTATAGAATTTTAAACTTCTGAAAAGTTATGAGCAGGCATCCTATCTAATGCAATCATATGCTTTCCTAGGATCAATCTGAAGAGGACACTTGGGAATACCATTATTTCTATGATAGTTTCTAAGCAGCTCATGTGCAAGCATGATGTTTTCTTGAATTGACCTGCCTGATATAAATGCTGACTGATATGGGATAACCAAATTTTCACCACACTTTTTAATCTGATAGTTAAGATCTTGGTGATGCACTTGTACACCACATTACAACAAGTTATAGGTCTAAAGTCATTCAAAGTAGAAGCATTAGTAATCTTAGGAATCAACGATACAAGGGTGGCATTTGCCTTACCAAGGAGTTTAGCACTGGATAAACAACTCTTTATAGCCAAAGTCTGAGCCAATTATCCTCCAACAACACTTGAAAATGAGAAGAAAAACCATTCGGGTCAGGTGCTTTATCTGAGTCAATGGTTAAATGGGGCAAAAAAAATCTCATTTGTGGTGACTGGAAAAGTCAGAAGTTCAGCTTCCTCCGTAGAAAAATGATGGCTCTACTCAATCTGGTCCTACGCAGTGGCATCAAAAGGCATAGCTGATTGTTGACCAAAAAGATGAGTATAGTAGGAAACACATTCTTGGGCTATATCTTTATTATTAGTGAGCTTAGTACCCTCAACAATATAAATAACAAGAATTATATTTCTAGTTCTTCGTTCCAAAATGGATTTATGAAAAAAATGAGTATTGTTATCTTCCAATTTAAGCCATTGGACCCTTGACTGCTGCATCTTCGTAGATTCCTCATACCTTACTGATGTAATTTTAAATAGTGGTAAGAATGGGTTCGTTCAGATTTGTAAAGATTCGAGTTTTTTAAAATTAATAAAAATATACAATAATATTACAATTGGTGCAAGAGGTACTGGGACTGAGGATTTAATTTTTAGAGTGAAAATAACCAAGACACTAGATTCCACTATTACACATGAATAAATGATGATAAAAATTCCAAAACTCTAATTATTTTTAAAATCTCTTTTTCTTAATTCACAAATTATCAAGCATACTCTCAAACATTAATTGTATCCCTTAAGCATAGATTATCTAACCAAAGCATAACCTATCTAATTGAATCACAACTAATTAGGAAAAATTATGCAAATAATTAAAATTCTGCAAAGCAATAATTTGAGTGAATTATAAATTGCAAAATTAGAGAAAAGTAAAATAATTACCAATTATTCATGCAACCATAGCTTCCTCCATGCCTTGGTTACGCGAGAATTAGCTCATCATTATCATGGAAATATGCTCAAAATTCATCTTTATTAATGCTCAAAAATGGTTCACAAATGATGAAATAGGAGAAAATTGACAAAAACCGGGTTTGTAACACTTCTGTTTGTTACAAACCGAGCTGTTACAGAGAACGATAAAAATGAAGTGTTGTTAACACTGTCGCATTACGACCCTCACCCTATTGTCGCTGTCACTGTTGAAGAACGACGGTTACGTTACGTCTTATGTTCTTCGCGTTCATCATCATCAGCAGCAGCAGAAACTGAGTTCTGCAACTTGTGATTTCTTCTTCTCTGGCTCTCCTAAGCTCCCCAAACTCTCCACACCCCCTCTAAGTCTCCCAGGGACTCTATTTATACCAAAAACAGGCGTTGAATCTCCTCCATTAATTCTGAAATATTCACAATATCTTTTATTCATGATACGGGAATAATCAAGATTTTCATTCTCTGTTTAGCTCCTCCACGCGTTTTTAGAAGTCCAATCTCCTTATTTGTATCCATTACGGTCGAACACACTCCAAACTCGTGCATTACAGGCATCGAACTCACTGTAATTCATGTTATCCCGTGAAAATGTGTGTAACTCTGTTTTGCTCCATGCGATGATTACAGCCAATTCTAATACAAACAGACACCCATACCAGCTTTCTATGGTCATATCACGTCTACCCATTAAGTTTCAGGGATTGAATCTCACTAAATCACGTCCAAAAATCGATCGAAAATTTGACAGAGAAATAAGTTTATTTTCCCGCCAAAAATATTCTTTTGAATTTGAGAAGAACATGTCCTCCCCCTAATCCTGCACGGGTGTCCCTTTAGCACTTGTCTTATGGGGTGCAAATAGTAATTTTTGGGCGTAGACAGTAATTTTTCCGGGGTTCCTCCGACACATTTTTGGGGTGCTTCCGGTGCATTTCTGGGGTGCCTTTAGTACTCTATCCTGGGGTGTAAAACACCACTTTTCGAGCCAATTTCGCCGCAAGAGCTTATTTCTCTAAAAATACCTACAAAGACATAAAATAACAAAATAAATACAAAATCGAACACTAACAATATATACAATTGAGACATATTAGACACAATAATGCGTCTATCACTTACCTTATTAGCACAATCTTGCACAATTATTCCCTCATTAAAAATGGTAGCAGGATAAAATTAAGAGACACACCTGAAGATCTTTCTGCACCTCCTCATGGTGAGTCTTGGCAGCACTAACTTGGCACTGAAGTTTGTGAATTTTCTCTTCCTCCAAGCAATCAGAACCCGTTTAGCATTCTTTAGTCTAGATAGAAATATGAACATATGAGTGCCCTGAACATCCAACTTCCAAGCCTCCTCGACAACAGCTAAAAAAATCAGCATTTTCATCTCAAGTATTGTAATGTCTGTAGGCCTTAGGATCATTGCCTCTACCAGAGAAAACACTGAAAATCATGGGGGAGTGGTCAGAGACACTACTTGTCAGAAAGTATGTGATAGAGTCATGAAATAAGTCTAACCATTGTAGGTTAATAAGGACCCTATCCAGCTTCTAAGTGACTCTAGTTGAAGTATCCTTCTTGTTAGACCACGTAAAAAAATAACCCACATGAGGACAATCAAAGAACTGAGCATCCTGAACACACCCTTGAAATCTGTTGAGACTTGAAGTAGTCAAAGAAACACCTCCCTCATTCTCATGAGAATACAAACATGCATTAAAATCACCCAAGATGCACCAAGGTAAATTATAAGAAGCATCAAAGCTAGAAATATTGTTCCACAATGGGTCTCTTAAGTGGGAAGAATGAATCGAAGGTCATTTTGAATGGATACTCTAACAAAAATAAATTGATCAGAACTACACAAGGGATGAACTTTGGCAAGGAGCTTAATCGATAGAACGATGCAAGTCAAATAAAAGGCAAGCGTCATTTCTGCTGTATTCCCTTGGTCAGAGTTTGTTGCTCAACACCCGTATATGGCCCCGTCCCTAAATCTTTAATTTATTAATCTCAGCGAGAACAACCCCGTGATTTTTGAATTTCTTTTTATGCAAGCCCTTGTTTAAATTTGGGTCCCACATAAGCCACACACAACAAAGATCATGATGATCATAATTATCCAAAAACAACCATGTAGGTTGAATATTATTTCTAACTCTGTCTTTGTTTATAGCCTGAACACAAGTTTCAACTAAACCATATAACTTAATATTTTGAACTCTAATTAGATTCCTTACCTCCACCTCTTTCAGCGGGTCATTGAGCCCTCCAGTGTTCCGTCAACCGAGATTGATCATGAATGGCAAGTAGCAAGACTTCCTAACCGGACCAGATTTTTTAAGGTCAGTACCTCTAACGGTCATAAAAGGAACACCTTTGTTCTTTCTTGTAGAACCCTATGAGTTATTCTTAAAAACATCTTTTATCTGTTCAAAACCAGGCACACCCAAAAAAGAATCACCTCCCCCGCAAGTATTAGTGATTTCCTTCATAGCATGGTTACCAGGAGGCTTTATCTCCACCTCCTCAACAACTGCATCTTCACAAAGCGGGGAGAAAGAGTTTTAAAAAGTTTGAACCTTACCAGAATCAACCACAGTCCTATCCCACTCAAATCCAAACGGGTAAATGGGAGAAATCTGAGCCTCATATGGATTTCCCTTATCATTCATATCACCACCAAGCTTCATGGATTTTATGTTATGAGTAACAGGTATCTAATCATTTTCAACACTAGGCATAACCTGCATCACCATATCTTGCTGACCAAAGGAGGCTAAAATAGTCTTCTCTTTAAGCTTAGGGGTGATAGTTACAACAAGTGACGCTGGAATCACCCTCTTATGAGATTTGTTTTCATTATGCAAAAAATCGAACGCACATAGCACTGTGGAGGCTTATGCACATACTCCACACTTACAGTACATTTCTTCCCATTTTTAAAGACTACTGGGTTAGTCTTCTTCAACTCAGACTTAGGAGTAATCTCTACACAGACACGTGTATATATCATTCTTCTACGAGCTGCAGTTGGTCCATCCAACAACAGAGGTATACCAACAACACTTGTAATGATACTCATCCCCTATGGATTAAAGGAATGAATAGGGACTCCTCTAATGGTCATCCATAAGGGACGGACTGAATATTCTCTAACTTTTCTTCAATAAAAGCTTCCCATGAACGAACAAAGAAAGGACTGCCATAAATAAAAACAGAACCATGCTCTAAAGCAACAATATGATCTTCTTCAAGAGAAAACTTGAGAATAAAGGCCTTCTCACCATGGATAATCATAGATATATTACCTTTAATCCTACAAGCTTTTTTTATAGAGCTTTTAACATAATTGAATGGAAACCTATGCCCCACAAACCCACCTACAACAAGTTTTTCATACCCATCCATGTGATTAACAATATCACAAACCTTAATCGAAGTTACTGCAACTCCATCAATCACAGTAAGAGGAAGATAACGAAGATCCACTGATGAACTCGGCAAAACAGGTTTGGATCGACTAGCAACACCACTCCAATTAGGGTTACATGGTTAAATAGAAGGAGAATTCAGAGATTGAGAACTAGAAGACTGGTGATTAGAAAGTAGAAGAAAGGGAAAAAGATCAACTTCAACATCAATACTTGGACCAAAAATATTTGATTTTAGGTCATAAAACAACTTACCCAACAAGGTATGTATGCTTAAAATCAAAAAATAGTTGAATTGCAGATGGTGATAAATTTATATAATAGTGCATACTATGGGTTATGGACGAGATTTTAGTCCATGTGGCAAATTTAAGGTCATAATGGCAAATCTTGTGTCACATATAAGTCTAGGGTCATCGAATAAATTTTATTTTAAAATGACTTTTGAGTTTCGGTGCATATTTCAGGTCATGAGGCTAACTTGTCAAGAGGAATATATCTTTTATTTTTGTCATCCAACAGAGATTTTTTGTTACGGGGCAAAAGTTTGGCTACATAGCAAAAAATTTGGTCACTTAGCTTAGCAATTCCGAATCACTGGAAATATTTCTAGTCATGGTATTATATTCAATCACATGTAAACATGGTTCACCATATCCGGTATTGATGATACTTAGTATTCTGAAATGAAATTTTTTTGTTTAATTAAAGTATTATCGTTCTCTCATCACATAAAATTGTATATATTAGATATTTAAATACACTTTCAAGTACAATAGATAAGTTTAATAAAGTTGGTTGAACCATTGAATATGAAAACTACTATAGCTAAATAATTCGTTGCATTAGTTATGACTGGTCATGTACCATTTTCACCACCGATCATGACAACAGTTAAAAAGATATTAAAGTTATTCTGAGTTAAATTCTTCTTCTTCTTCAGAATTTGAATAACAAGTAAATTGTTTAGCTGCTTTTCTAACAGATAACCCTTTTGTAGATGATGAGTTAGGATGAATTTTCAAAGGACCTTTATCGTCTCTCACGATACTCATGCATCGAATATTGTGGTTGAGATTCCACTGATTCTCCATTCAAAAGAAAAAAGATATAATCAGTAATTCTATTTTTTCAAATTGATGTGAAAATTTGATCATGCCTTAACGTTTATATGCATTTTATATTCCGTAACAGTCAATACCAGGATGTATCCATACATATCCGCTAATATAGGCCGATACAGCGCAAATATAATATGTATCGACATATACGAAAATAATACTCAGAGATACAAAGGAAGTGAGGATTTCGGATCAGTTCAACAAATACGATACAAAACACTAGATATGGAAAACCACCCGGCAGATCTTGGGTAACATTTATAAAGATTTGGCCATGAGTCAAATTTTTGGTTGAAATTCAAGTTTTATGTCACACGGGAGTTTTGTGGCAAGAGGCAAGTTAGAGGTACCTATGATAGTTTTTTCCAAACAAAGTAAATTTGAGATCACAATAGAGAACTTGAGACAATAAGGTAAAGTTTGTATCACGATCATTATATATTTCCGGTCAAAATAAAAACTTTTCTGGATCACATCACGAATATTAGGTCGTCTACCAATTTTTTGCTCGAGATGCATACGAATGACATAGCATAACTGATGAGGACGCAAATTTTGATTCATTAATTTCATACCAACGACGAAAACTATTGGTAGTACAGTATCTCATGTAGGTTTCAGTATATCATTTAGGGTAGACAAACCTTGGTTGTAGATGAAGTCCAACAAATGTATTTGACAAGATCAATGAAAATGTCAAAGTTTTCTTTCGAACAGCCATAAAAACATATGTAGGGATCAGAGTCAGTAGAAAAACCTAGTTTAACGCAATCCTAACTTAGTTGGTTTTAACTACAGGATATTCAAGTTCCAAGGTGAAATGGTACAAGGACAACAACGGGGAGTTGAAACTATGGTTAAAATGTTCTCAAAAAATGAAACGAATATTGTTTTGAATAAGGGCTTAAAAGATGAAAATGGCAACAAGAGTTTAAGCAAGTCACTTGAAGTGATGGGGGGGAAATCTGATATCCTGCGTTCAATTTTAGCTATGCATTTAATTAATAGTACCAACCAATACTTGCATGTAAACAACTTCATATGATATCGCCAACTTAGGACTAAGCTAGAATCATTTATACATTACAGTTACTTTCACAACTAAGATCAAACCACATTTTATGGAAAAAAACTTGGGGTAAAAAGATTTTTTTTTTTTTTGAGTAAGTGGATAATTATTTATCTCAGGAAACAATTTACTTCTCTATGGCCTATGCACGTTTAGGGTGTCCTAATTGTATATTAAGTGGTGCCAAGTGGTTTAGATGAAAGCCAAAAATCCAAAGTACAAACACATAACGGTAATCGTATTTAGTGTTAAGCCTAGTGGTACAAGGCGTACTTAACTCTATGCCTACCCCTAACATTTTGAGAAAAACCTAATCACCCCCGTAATTTAATATCCAAATTCACTCAAACTCCAAGAAATTTAATGAAAAAGATGATCAAATTAATAGTCTAATACAGTCAAAACTCTACCCTATACAAAACTCTCTTATTAAATTAAGAACCCGAAATGGTAAACCGTGCCCAAAAATTTATATTTACCACCTTATCTCTCATGTGAGTGTGGTGTAAATATTTCCCCTCTCCCAAAACGCACCCACCATTTCTTTCTTGGTAAACCAAAACCATCTTACCTACTTAATTTACCACACTCTCCCCCACAGCCACAGTAATAAAGATAACATTGTAAAAATTAAAATACACAACCTTGTAAAAATTTAAATATAAATGAAGTTTAGAAATAACAATTAGTATTGGGCATCAATACCCAAGAGGGGTAACAAGAACATCTCATTAGGATCCTACTGTATTTATCCTTTTGTGTTCCATCATTTTAGTGTTTATTCATTTCTTTCCTGCTTGGTAAGATACTATTTTTTTTTTTATAATGGTAAGATATTATGTGTTACTAACAAATTTCGAACTCAGATCATTGGAAATGCCATGCGAAAACTTTACCACTACACTACACCGATATCAACTTTTAGTGTTAATTATTTTAGCAGATACTTATGATTAATAAAAAAAAGGTATTTATATGAAAATCAAAAAATAAATAAAAAAATATAGCAAAGAAGAAATCTGAAAACTTATTTTGCAAAAATTCAACTTGTGTATCCCTTGAGCTATTTTTACAGTTTCAAGTATCGAGTTTAAAAACCAACAAGAGCCGGAACCAAATGATTTAATAAAATTCAAACTTCGAGTATTACTTGTTTAGTAATCGGACTGGAACCAACGCGTTGACACCCATACTCGGAAATATGGTCTTAATTTTTCCTTAAAATTTCATCTTCTTCCATTTAATTTTACCGAGTTCATACTGCACATCTCCCAAACCATTATCCCATACTTAACTAGGATCATCAAATGTTTGTTTACATTTTGCTTAACACCATAATTATTAACTAATATTGTTATCATAATATAATTGAAAAATTAAATTTAGATAAAGAAATTAAATTAAACAAAGAAAAATAAAGACATTGAAATTGTTGCTTAACTCTAACACCCTTTTAACTTTCACAATCTCCTAAGCTGCCTTACTCCTATTATCATCAAATCTTATGTTCCCTATGCACACTGCCAGCTCCACCGGAATCTTTTTGTACTTGTAGTTTTTTAATTACTGAATTTTTTAACCCTTCTTCCCGTAATCTTACACAAATTCATGTATCTTGCCGTGAAATCCAGACTAATTAGTATAAAAACTCCTAATGTTCCCCACAAGCGTCTCATTACATTGCTAATGTAAAAAACCTATTTAAAACCCTATTTCTCAAGTAAATCTTTAGAGTTTAGAGTCTTAAAGAAGACGGGTAAAAAAAGGTTCACCCGAATATTCAACAATTATATACCACGATATTTTTGTTGCTTTTATATAATCGTAAAGTCATTAGATGATGATATTAGTGATTTGAATTTGAAATTGTCCATTACTAAAAAATTATCTACAGAAAAAAAAAACAGTGTAGTGATATATTGGAATCTGATTTAGTTTTCTTCGCTCTGGTGCTCTTATTCCTGACCTAATATAAATCCATCAAAAATGAGATTCTATAATTTAGGATTAACACAACTAAAATGAAGTGACTTGTGATCACTTATTAGAGAATGTTCACAAAATCCGACTCTATTGGAGAACATGAAAGCATTGCCGAATGGATATTATGCCTTTCAGAAAAATCAAAACCTGATCCTACGTGGAAATCATGCTGGACATGCGGGTCCCACAGAAACTAACTCTTACAAATGATCACAGCCGTTGAATTACTGAAAAGATGAATAAACTAAACATGTTCTAAAAATGTTTTCAATTTTCACAGCAGAAAAACATCAAAACACTGTTCTTCTAATTTTTATTTCTCAGATTTTTTTCAGAAACTGGTAATTATATTTCTTAATTGTAAGATTATGATTTTTCTTATTTTTAAGAAAGAAAGACAGGGTTCAGAGAAAGATACAAAGAGAGCTTAAAACCTAAACCTTTAGCTAACAGAACAGCAGCAACCACCATTTTCCCATTTCCATCTCTCTCTTCTGTGTCTCTCAATATGCAAACCCTAAACCCTTATTCTTTGGTGTGCTGGTGGAACTGAAACATTAATCAAACTCATACAATCATCATCACTTCCATCAATTAAACAGAAAAACAGCTTGGGGGTCTACTCTGTTTCCTCTGTTTTTTCAGAGTACTTTTTGACAGTTAATCACCATTAATGAACTTCATTCATCTTTGTTACAGTATTTAGTCTTTTTCTTCTTCAGTTTATCATTATCACCAAACTTGGGTTTTTATCCAATCCACCATTAAAACACAACTCTGGGTTCTTCTCTGATTTCATTTTGATGAGTCTATTTCATTACCATTAAAGGAGTAGTACTTCTCTTAAGTTAAAAGAAAGTTGAAACCCAAACTCCATTTTTTTGATTTCTTCACTTCATCCATCACATGCAAGTTTTTAAAACTTAGTGTAACATTTAAGCATTATTACAGCTCCATTTCACATGTTCTTGTCTCATTTTGAGTAGACTTTACTTTCTCCCATCTCCATCAAACTTCAATCTAATATACACACACAGAGAGATTTTCAGAAGAAGGAGAAGAAGATCAAAACCCCTTTCTCTAATGGAGAAAAGAAAAGGGTTCTTCACCACAATCACCAAATCATCATCATCATCCCTCTTCTTCTTCAACTTCTTGTTGTTCTTGAGTTTTCATCATCAAGTGTATTCACTTTCTGAAGATGGACAATCACTTTTATCTCTTCTTACAGATGCTGATTCATCTTCAACAATACTATCTTCATGGAATCCATCACATCCAACTCCATGTTCATGGCAAGGTATAACCTGTTCACCACAAAATAGAGTTATTTCACTTTCATTGCCGGATACATTTTTGAATCTTTCTTCAATCCCACCTCAACTTTCTTCACTTTCTTCTCTACAACTTCTCAATCTTTCTGCAACCAATATTTCTGGTTCTATTCCTCAATCATTTGGTTCATTTGCAAATCTTCGGCTTCTCGATTTATCGTCGAATTCGCTTTCGGGTCCTATTCCATCAGAGCTTGGGTTACTCTCATCACTGCAATTCTTGTTCTTGAATTCTAACCGGTTATCAGGTCGTATACCTCCACATCTTGCAAACCTCACATCATTGCAAAGTCTTTGTCTTCAAGATAATTCATTCAATGGAACAATTCCATCACAGTTAGGTTCATTACAGTCTCTGCAAGAGTTTAGAATTGGTGGAAATCCTTATTTAGTTGGTGAAATTCCATCTCAGTTAGGATTACTTACTAATCTCACGATTTTTGGTGCTGCGGCGACGGGACTTTCCGGTGAGATACCAGCTACATTTGGGGACTTGGTTAATCTCCAGACATTGGCACTTTATGATACTGAGATTTCTGGTTCAATACCACCTGAATTGGGCTTGTGTTCTGAGCTTAGAAATTTGTATTTGCATATGAACAAGATTTCTGGTTCTATTCCAGCTGAATTCGGGAAGTTGCAACAGCTTACTAGTTTGCTTTTATGGGGAAATTTGATCACCGGAGAAATTCCGCCTGAGATATCCAATTGTTCGGCTTTAGTAGTTCTTGATGCTTCTGCTAATGAAATCACTGGTGAAATCCCTGGTGATTTGGGGAAGCTAGTTGTTCTTGAACAGCTTCATTTATCGGATAATTCGTTGACAGGTACCATTCCATGGGAGTTAAGTAATTGTACTAGTTTAACTGCCCTGCAGCTCGACAAGAATCAGTTTTCTGGACCAATACCATGGCAGATAGGAAATTTGAAGTTCTTGCAGAGTTTCTTTTTGTGGGGTAATTCGGTTTCGGGAACTATACCGGCTTCTTTCGGAAATTGTACTGAACTTTATGCTCTTGATCTTTCGAAGAACAAGCTAACAGGGTCAATACCTGAAGAAATTTTCAGTTTGACAAAGTTGAGCAAGCTTTTACTCCTTGGGAATTCGTTATCGGGTGGATTGCCTAAAAGCATCTCAAATTGCCAGTCATTGGTGAGATTACGTCTCGGTGAGAATCAACTTTCAGGGCAGATTCCTAAAGAGATAGGTAAATTGCAAAATTTAGTCTTTCTCGATTTATACACAAATCATTTCAGTGATAGTCTGCCAGCTGAAATTGCTAATATTTCAGTTCTTGAGCTATTAGATGTTCATAATAATCACATAACCGGAGAAATTCCATCGCGGTTAGGAGAACTTGTTAATTTAGAGCAGCTTGATCTTAGCAGAAATGGCTTCACAGGTGAGATTCCTTCGAGTTTTGGAAATTTCAGTTACTTGAACAAGTTGATCCTCAACAATAATCTGCTTACTGGTTCGATTCCGACATCAATAAGAAACTTGCAAAAGTTAACTTTACTTGATTTAAGCTTCAATAGTTTGTCTGGTGAAATTCCGCCTGAAGTTGGTTACATTACTACCTTGACCATAAGTCTGGATTTGAGCTCTAATGGGTTTACTGGTAATATTCCTGAAGCATTTTCGGGTTTAACAAATTTGCAGTCTCTTGATCTTTCTCTGAATCATCTCCATGGAGGAATTGAAGTTCTTAGTCTCCTTACTAGTCTTACTTCATTGAATATTTCTTATAACAACTTCTCAGGTCCTATACCAGTGACGCCATTTTTCAGGACATTATCTTCGAATTCATACCTCGAGAATTCTAAGCTTTGTCAATCTGTCGATGGGACTTCTTGTTCTTCAGGTTTAAATCGCGAAGGCAAATCATCAAAAACTGTGGCTTTAATCTGTGTGAGTCTTGCTTCATTTGCATTGGCTGTTCTTGCATCTTGGATTCTTATAAATCGGAATAGAAGATACATGGCCGAGAAATCTTCACTTGCAGCAGCTTCGTCATCAGTAGCCGAAGACTTTTCATATCCATGGACTTTTATCCCATTTCAAAAGCTCAACTTCTCTATCGAGAACATACTGGATTGCTTGAAAGACGAGAATGTGCTGGGTAAAGGGTGTTCGGGAATTGTTTACAAGGCTGAAATGCCTAACGGGGACATAATTGCGGTGAAGAAACTTTGGAAAACGAAGGATAAAGATGAACACAATGATGCATTTACCTCTGAAATTCAAATTCTAGGACACATTCGGCATCGGAATATTGTTAAGCTACTTGGTTACTGTTCGAATAAGTACGTTAAGCTTTTGCTTTACAACTTCGTCTCGAATGGGAATTTGCAACAGCTGTTGGAAACGAACAGGAATTTAGATTGGGAAACTCGGTACAAGATTGCCGTAGGATCAGCACAGGGACTTGCATATCTTCATCACGATTGTGTACCCGCAATTCTTCACCGAGACGTTAAATGCAATAACATACTTCTGGACTCAAAATGTGAAGCTTATCTAGCCGATTTTGGGCTTGCAAAGTTAATGAACTCTCCAAATTATCACCATGCAATGTCTAGAGTTGCTGGCTCTTATGGCTATATAGCTCCAGGTAATGCATTACTTACTTTTTCCATTTGATCTTTGTCTTATAAATCATGGTGGAACTTGTTCATGAATTTAGAGTGGGAATATAGTCATTAGTTAGTGGCAGAATACCATCTCTCACCTTGTTTTATTATTCGTAACACACATTTTAGCGATTTTAAAATTTAGCTTTCGATCATTAATATTAGCTTTTATGTTACTGATCCACAGAGTACGGCTATACAATGAACATAACTGAGAAGAGTGACGTCTACAGCTACGGAGTAGTCCTGCTTGAAATTCTTAGCGGCCGAAGCGCTGTAGAACCCCAAATTGGTGACGGTTTGCACATAGTTGAATGGGTGAAGAAGAAAATGGGTAGCTTCGAGCCTGCAATTACAGTACTAGATGCAAAACTTCGCGGATTACCCGATCAAATGGTGCAAGAGATGCTCCAAACTCTAGGTATTGCAATGTTCTGCGTGAATTCATCGCCAACAGAACGACCTACCATGAAAGAAGTGGTTGCATTACTGAGTGAAGTTAAAAGCACACCAGAAGAATGGGGGAAAACATCTCAACCTCTAATAAAACAGTCCTCAAATCAGAGCTGAAAAAAAAGATTATTATCATTCTTTTCTTTCTTTTTAGTCATAAAGAAATTCCTCTCATTGATTGATATAGAGAGGGGAAATTGGGTAGTGGAAAATCTTGTTAGGGGGTGTTAGGGGGTAGTATCCTATTGCATATGGGTCTTTGTACAGTTCAGAAACAACTAGATGGTTAATTTTAATTTTACTTCATGTTGTTTCATTTTCTTTCTTTTCTATTCTTTTAAGAGTGGATTTGTGGGCACACTGTGAAAGGGTCCCAAAATTCCTCTTTCAACATAGCTTTATAATCTAAAATTTTCTCAATAAGACAGTTTGAAGGTATACAATTTGATAAATCTAGAGGGTAGGGAGGGGCAGAAGTCCCTACTTGTTTGATTTGTAGGTCTTGTTGTTCAGGCAAAGAGGAGACAATGTAGAGCAAAACATGCCCCTAATAACCCTCCATCCTCACATGTATGCCTTGACTGTGACTTTGTCTCTCTCATCCTGTTACAACAATCCTTCACCTTGACCCATATCTTACTTTACATTCTAGACATTCATAGTTTCAGTGGGTAGAAGACAACCTTATAAGATAGCAGCATTCAATGATCCAAGATCTCATTTTGCAAAAATAAAAAATATTCCTGCAATGAAAATTCACCATAAAGATTCTCAATCCCCTTTCTTTCTTTAATGAAAAACCCCATGTTTCAACAGAACCAACAGTCAGTTCTTGTAGGTGAGAATTCAATGCAAAACCAATGCTGCAAATTCCATATCCATCTGATCACTCTGACTAGCAGCTAGAAGAAAACTTGACATTCTAACTGGATTGACAAAACAAAAGGCTGCAATTTAGAAGAATTTTTATCTTCCTTTCAGTAGATATATCATTCAGAATGAAGGCAGAAATAAATCAGAATCTATTTTGGTGTCAAATAATGTTAAAAGTTAAAACCCAATAATTTTCTTGTCTGTAAGACCACTGAAGAAAAAGATGAAAGGTCTAAATCCGAAGTACCTTGTTCATTCATGGTCCCTGCACTTACCGAAAAGATTGAATTGATATTGCCCATTACCCATATTCAAAGACCTTCCCATTGTCTTGTTCCCAAATTTCAACAACATCCACATGGTACTCCCTCACCACTTAATGTTCTGTTTTCCTGCTCGCTATCATTCTCTTCTATACTTTGTCTAGTTCTATCCCAACTGAAGCTAGTTTCTAGGAAACTACTACCTTCAATTATCCATGAGAATTGTTGTGATCCCCGTAAAAAAGTTGTTTTTACCATGATCTGCTAAGGTTTTATAACTCTACTCTAGGGAAACTCATGTTTCCTGTCATAGAACACTCCTGCAATGCTAGCTTTATAACATACAAGGACTAACTGCATCCCATTTCATTCCGCCTCTTTTCATACTATATCTAATCCAAAGTTGAAGTTCCAAGAATATTTACTAATCCCGAGCCATCAAAGAAACAACTAAAACCAGTAAAGCAGTTCATACACATAATTCTTTAGAAGTTCAAAAATTCTTTATGAACAATTATATTTGCATGTAAATGAAAGAGCAAGAAGATGAAAATCAAAGCAAAATGATACGCGTCTAGGAAACTGCATGTGGTGTACTACTAGTCTTGAACGTTGAACCATAATGATGACTGAAGAAAAAGTCTCCCAAATGCTGGTTTTCATGGCACCAAAGCTATGAGTTGTCAAACATTGATTGAACGATAAGCCCCATTATTGTCATTTATATGACATAAGTTCAGTTAAATATGATGATGAAGGGTGAATCTGGTTACAGAACATTCAAAAAACAGATGCAATCAGGCCTAAACAGAATAAAAACATGCGAATATATCACAACTAGTAGCCAACAGAGTAACGTTTTCTAGTTGAATAGTGTGACATCACTGAGCAATCTCAACAGCTCTTTCTGAGAATTTTTTCGATCCCCTAAGAAAGTTGTTTTTACCATGATTTGCTAAGATTGTAACTCTAGGGAAACTCATGTGTCCTGTCATAGAACAATCCTGCAATGCTAGCTTTATAACATACAAGGACTAACTCCATTTCCTTTCATTTCCGTCTCTTTTCATACTATATCTAATCCAAAGTTGAAGTTCCAAGAATATTAACTAATCCCAAGCTATAAAAAAAAAACTAAAACCAGTGAAGTTCAAAAATATTTTAAGAACAATTGTATTAGCATGTGAATAAAAGAGCAAAAAGATGAAATCATAACAGAATGATACATGTCTAGGAAACTGCATGCGATGTACTAATAGTCTTAAACGTTTAACCATGGAATCTCATACTAATAATGACTGAAGAAAAGGTTCAAAACACTGAATTCCATGAATTTACCCTCCAAGTGCTGGTTTTTATGGCACCAAAGATACGAGTTATCAAACATTGATTGAATGACAAGCCCCATTATGGAACTAGTAAGTCAATACATGATTCCTTAATATGCACAATAAGGATAACGATATGGATATGGTATTTAAACTATTACTATAAATAAGTATAAGCCTATCATTTGAATTAAATTCACCTAGTCATAACTAGCAGTAAACATTTCTGTTTTACAACAAGGGAAGGAAAAAATATGATAGTTCTGAACCCTTAAAAAATGTAATCATGACCGTGCTTTAGCCTTCTTCATCTCCAGAAGAAAAAAAAAACAAAATGCAGTTTTGAGTTCACAGTTAGATCAAAGAAACAAAATCTCGTTCCTAACACTAAACAAACAAGGAGAGCACTAAAAAGTGTCTGGTTGTCTTTGCAGGAAAGTGTAGTGCAATTATGAAAGCAACAGACTCGTTTTACACTATGGTATCATTATATTGGACGGGAGATCAAAATCTAAAAATTTGTAGGAGGACGACAACTTACTGTAAAGCATCATTTATTGTGATAATATCAGTAAGTGAACAATATACGCACGAGGAATTGAGTGTAGAAACTTTCAGATGCAGAAGTCCAACACAGAATAGAAACATGCAAAATGCATGACAACTAGCAGATAGTAGCCAACAGAGCATGTTTTCTAGTTGAATAGCGTGACATCACCGAGCAGTCACCCCAAAGGTTTCAGAGGTCAAGAGAGTTTGTGTAACTCGAGTACTAAGCATGTTGAGCTTTCAAGGATGGATTTGCAGAGGTTAGCAGCAGTGCAGCACAATTTGCTTGTCAGGGTACTATTCTGAACGGTGAGCAAATTAGTGTACCAAAATCATCCCCGGCATTCTTACCCATAAAGGGCTTACTAAGAAGCCTTCCCTAGCAATATTATTGACGAGTTAATAAAGGACAAGGGCTGCAGCTACAAGTGACTTATATACTATCCAACCTCTCACTACATTTCAATTAGCTTAACTGCTTCTAATTACTTCAACAATTATTTTTTCGTTCACATATCACAGTTGTATGCTTACAGTCATATTTCCTGTATCCTATTCCGTTTTGAGTTCTGTTTTCAACATATTCATGTATTCCTCTACTCTCGAAGTTCAATTCAGCTCTATCGGTACCTCTATAACTTGCCATCCAAATCTCTAATGTCTAGTACTTCACTGTATTGGTATTATCAGTATATTCATGGGTTCCTCTACTCCTAAAGTTCAATTCAGAGCTATAAGTACCTCTCTACATTTCACTGAGTTCGTGTACTAATAGTAAATCAATATCATTCAATCCATCCCTAGAAGAAAAAAATTCCTTTTATTAACAACCTACAAATCTCCTAAGTGACATGTCCTCGAACAAATACCAAGCACCACCAAGTAAACAAAAAACCCTAGATTTTCTCATTCAAACACTAATCAATTCAAAGTGGCTCTTATAAATGTAACACAATTCATTATTGTAATAACCAATATTTCATCAATTCGAATGCAACTAAAAAATATTCATACAATAAAACAATAAAATTTGCATAAAAACCTCATGATTCATTCATTCAACTGAGCAAGTTCAGCTTTCAATTGCTCCATCTTTAATCCCATTGATCTCTGCAAAGCCCCTTTTTCTTTCTCATCCAATTTCGCCATTAACGCATCAAACTTATCCAACACAACCTGTACAGCATCACGAGCAGTTTCAGCTTCTTCGTCGAAATAAACAGTTTCTTTTGATTCTAAAGCTAATTCTATCTCTTCTCTAGCATCTGCAAATTTCAGATTTATCTCATCAATCTCTTTATTCTGATCGAAACTTGGCTCTCCACTAAACTTCCTCTCATTGTTTCTGAAATGGGGTCTAGGAATTGAACTGAATCGAGGTATATAAGTGTGGAATTTTGAATTCGGGGATGAAATTGGGTTAGAAATGTATGAATTTGAGAGTAACGAAGAAATGGGTTTTGATTGTTTGGAAAACGGGGTTCTTAAAAGTGATTTACAGAGAGAAAGTCTTGAAATTTGATTCATTTTTTTTTTCAGAAGAGAAGGGGAGATGAGAGAGACGAGTTCTGTTTTAGGGTTTAATAAGGGCTTTTCTTTGAGACCTTCACAATAGAAGTCGATTTGTTTGATAATACGTAGTATCACTTATTTTAACGAGCCACCAGTTATAACCCTAAAGGTGTCACTATCCATCCATAAAAAACTCGTCCAAACAAAAGTGATACAAAAATCCCAAATATCATTATCAGTCTAAACTACCCTCCCATGATTCAGCCAAAACAAATCTGGAAAAAAAAAACAACTCACTCATTTATTACTTTGCAACGTGCGTAACGGACAAAAAAAAAAAAATTAAAACCTTTGCAGAGTCTTCTCTAACTTCTTCAAAACCAACCCAGAAATATCAGATCTGCTCTAACTCCTTCATCCCGTAGCGAAAATCATCTCTGATTCTCGATTTCACCTTCTTCTCTTCTTCGATGTTTACGTACTTTAACCATTGAAGCAATTCTGACCTAACTCCCTCTATTTTTCTGACCTAATTTGTCTAAAACAACAAAAATGGCGAAGAAACAAAATCAACAGGAGAAAAAGAAAGATGAAAAGCTAAAGAAAACTGCGAAACCACCTCCAAAAGGTAAGAAATCGTATCAATTCTTATTCTTCAATGGTTTATGTTTCATTTTTTTGATGTAACCAGATTATTAGGTGTAGGTTTCATTTGATTTTTTGGGTTTTCTGTTTGCTTTTAGGTTTCATTTGTTAGGTTTAGGTTTCAGTTGATTTCAATTGAAACCTAATTCAATTTTGGGTGTGTTTATTTTTCTTCTGTTGGAATTCAATTTTGGGTGTGTTTATTTCCTGTGTATTCTGTTGGCCGTGTATATTTCTTGTTTTTTTTTATGAAACCAAATTCGGGTTGCATCATTTTCAGTTATTGGTGAAAACATATTTCAATTGTTGTTGGTTTGATGTAAACAGATTTGTTTGATGAAACCAGATTTCATTTTGTTGTTTCTTTGATGAAACCAAAATTGGTTTCATCATTTTTTGTTATTGGTTTACTTCTAATGTCCAGAAACTCTTAAAGATTTGTCATTTGTAACTATAATGAATAGGTTTTAAAGATGGAACCAGATTTGGTTTCATCATTTTTCAGTTATGGTTATGGTTTCATCACTTTGTTCGTGCTTATGATTTACATATGAAAACCATTGGTGATTTTCTCTAATGGTTTCTTTGATGAAACCAATTTTGGTTTCATCATTTTTATTTATTATTTTCTCTTATGGTTTACTTTTTGGTTTCACAATAGGTAAAAAAAAGAGAAACAGAACCGTACAGGTGCTCGTTGCATCATTTGTGCGAGGTAGCAGATGAAATTAAGGCGTTGATACAAAACAAAAAGCTTCATTTGAAAGCTCTTAAATCATGTCCATTCTGGCATTTCTTCGATCCATTCTATGATGGTGTAATGGAAGAAGAGGAGCTCGTCAAAAAGATGAAAGCCATCACGATGGTTTTAGAGTCACTTGAACTCAGAAATGATGGTAATCTCCCTATTTGTTTCAGAGTAACGAGATCAAAAGAAATGACATTGTAGAACATTTCGCTGTGATTTTTAGACTACAAATGATGAAGGATGTAGATATAGTCATAGATGAAGAGCTGGATTCAAATACTATTGAGGTTTCAATTTTTGAAAATCTTGAAGATTTTCTGATGCAACCAGAAAAGGATTCAACCCATGGAAAAACGCAACAAGATGTGGAACATCAACACGAATCTGCAAAAGATGAAGACACTCTAGATACTGACTCCAAATAACTAGAAGGAGTAGTAATAGAGCAGGTCATATCTTCATCGTCGAAGCCAGTCACCGAGGATGAACAAGAACTGAGTTGACTCCAAATACTATTGAGGATATCAAGGTGGCCGAACAGGTGGAATCTGAAATGAAGAAAACTTCTTCGTCGAAGCAAATTATTGAACAAGAAGAAAATGAAACTCAGTTTGTAATTGATAAAGATGCTATTCGGAAAATGGAATCCAAATACACTAAGAAAGGTTGTTCGTCGTCAAAGCAAAATGTTGGAAGCGTATACTACTACTCAGCCGTAAAATTGGCAGAGGATTTAGTTGTTTTAGAAGATGAAAAACCTGGATTCGATTTAGGACTGTCGCCGAGTGACAGCGAAGAGCAAGGATATCGAGAAGTCAGTGCTGAACAAAGGATGAGTAACATGATTACAAGAATGAGGGAAGACAGAAGGAATTTTGGACCACCTATTAAAATGCGGGATTACACCCCTGGGAAAAGAAGAAAGGTTACAGGTCATAAGAGCAAGGAGAACAAGAAGGTGCAGGAAGTCCAGGGGATGAAGTTGAAAGCAGTTGATAACTTGAAGATCTTGAAGGTACTCAACAAAAATGAGAAACCCCTTGTGACCACTTTTTTCAGAAAGAACAATGAAAGGTAAGTGGGAAATAACTGATGAAACCAAAGCTGGTTTCATCAAAATTTTGTTCCAAGTTATGCATTGTTTCTCCTTCTTTGATCCATCCTTCACTAGCTTTTTAAAAAAAAAATTAACAGGTCCACGGCGTGGGAGCATTTAAAGCTTCAATTGCGGATATCAGGGAGGATGATGGATAATTTGATGAGAAAGGGTGACGTCGCAGGAGACATCATTGAGTTCTACATGTTTAAACTGCAAAAGAACATCCAAAAAAAAGAGTTGAAACAAGATGGTTCTCCAAAGTACAAGACAGCTGTGTTTCTAAGCACATTTTCCTATGTAAGGTTCCTCTGGGGAAAAAATTGGCAGAAAACATAGTTGTGGAACACAAAAAATGATATTGGTTATATGGTTAATTTTGATGGAACCAAGTTTGGTTTCATCAAACTTGCATGTCTTTCACTCATTAAGGAGCTGTTTTCTCGTATTGTTTCAGACATGTCACTCATTAGGAAAAAAATGTGTTGCTGTAATAGAAGGTTTCATCGACAACATGGATTACAGCGTGCAGTTTTTATTCGTTCCGTTGCTGACAACAATTGGAGATGTAAACCATTGGACATTGCTTTATTTTGATATGGAAACCGTAGAATTTTATCACTACAACTCCTTGGCTTCCACCGAAGAAGAATGCAGAAAAAGTGCTGAAAGCATGAGACAACGAATAGTATCAGCATTTGCACAGCACGACGCAAAGCTCCCCCGTGATGAGCAGACAAGTCAGCCAACACCATACACTATGCACACCCCTTCATGTTGTCAACAAATGGGGTAAGTTATGTTTGGAAGTTTATAGTTCACATATGCTTGAAACCATTTCTTGTTGGTGTGTTTACTTAATGTTTGTTTGATGTAACCTGAATTGGTTTCATCACTTGTAAACAGTTATTGGTTCTAATGTCAGAACACTCTCAGCTTGTCACTTTTAACCATTTTTGAGACATTGTTTTGGTTTTTCAGGAATGATTGTGGCCTACATGTTTGCTATTACATGAAGAGCCTCTTGAAGGGAAACATGTCTACTGATGATATACGAGAAAAGGTGCATCATATGAGACCAAAGTTGGCATTGAAGATACTCCTTGACAATACAGAATGATACTCGCATATGGTGCCCATCTTTTTGTACATTCAGTTTTAGTTGAAGTTTAAATTACTTGTGAAATGGTTATCGAGTAACTGTATGATGATATACAGTTCTTCTTGCACATTCAGTTTTAGTTGAAATTTAAAGTACTTTTGAAATGGTTATCGAGTAATTGTAATGGTGACACATTACAGTTTATATAAAAAAAGATTTCATGTAATTTCAGTTGTGGTCCCTTAAAAGCTTACGTCTACGGAAATATGATGTAATTGCAAACAATAAACAGTAGACAACATCATCTACTGTGTTGTCAAAGATGAAGAAGAAAAGTGACAGTAAAACAATGGTGAAACCAAAAAGGGTTCCACCAAAAATAAGATGAAACCTATTTTGGTTGCACCAAATTATAAAGGCCTGCAGAAAATCTGACAAGCTTAATCATACTTATTTATTCTTTGACAAATCATAGAATGAAAACACCTGCAGCACATTAAGTTCTAAAACAAATATCTACTGAAATCTGACATATAACAAGTTCTCATGAAATCTGAAATTGTAGTCTAAAAACGAAACTAAAAGTGAAATTCGATACAACAAGTTCTCATGAAATCTGACGAGAAGGGCATGTCTGTTTATTATGGGTGGTCAAAACCTTGCAGGAACCACAGGTTCTCATCTTTTTATTGGGAACTGAACCTATATTAGGAATCCTCTTCTTCTTCGATGGACGTCCTGGCTGTGGTCCATTATTCGGACCAAAAACAATCGATTCCGGAGACACTGTCACGGGCTTTTCAACTATGGGAACAAGATTGATTGCATGTTTATATGATTCTCGGTAGAACTTTATTGTAAAGTAGTGTTCAACGTACTTGTAAGGATCTTCTCCATTCTTCATGATACAACGGACAGCATGGGCATACGGAAAACCGTCAATACGCCAACGATTGCAAGAACATGTTTTTCTTTTCAAATCGACAGTCCGTGTTAATGTAGCATGAACTTCAAACACCTATTCCGACGACTTGGTGACTTGGTAGTTACAGCCATGCATCTTGTTATCGTGGAGCAGAGCTTCATATTCTGGACATAGAGTTTGACGCCAATTCAATAAGTTTGCGCAGTCCTCGCGACGTTTACACATTTAGTCCATAAGCTTCACCCTGATCTCATCAACCATGATGGTTATAGGCTTCTCTCTCTCTTCAACTACCGAACCATTGAAACTCTCAGCAATATTTGAACACAACCTACAATATCGTCGACCCTTGGAAAAAAAACTTGCCCATTTATCAACAAGAGCTCTACTTAGATAGTCTTGTAACTTCTGATTTTCAACCTTCCTCAACTTATCCCAATTCTTTATAAATTCTTTATGAGTAGCAGCGTACGCACATTTCTTAAACAGTTCCAATACATATTTGTTATAAACCTTGCAATTCTTTGGTAAGAATGTATTGATATTGCATTCCATATGCAAGTAACACCAACCATGAAAAGCCTCAGGGAATACACCAGGAATTTGATTTACCAATCCAATACCTCGATCACTCACAAAAGTAAGCTATGGTCGCAAAGCAGAAAGCACTTCCTTCAAATTTTCCAAAAACCATTTCCAGTTCGCTTCATTCCCTGATGAAACCACATCATAAGAAAGATGGTAGATTTCTGTAACATGAACAAAAGCATAACACAAGCATAAGATGTGATGAAAACCAAAAAGAAAAAATGATGAA
Source organism: Papaver atlanticum (assembly GCA_023531105.1). NCBI lineage: Eukaryota > Viridiplantae > Streptophyta > Magnoliopsida > Ranunculales > Papaveraceae > Papaver > Papaver atlanticum. The sequence goes on along the minus strand of JAJJMB010003726.1, from coordinate 4,741,055 downwards.
ACCAACAGAAAAAATTGATGAAAACAACAGAAAAAATGAAGAAAACCTTACCGTCATTCCTGGTTAGACCCGTTGCTGCCATCATATGACCAAGGTACTTGCTTTTCAAGTGGGCCGCATCAACGAATAATACAGGACGACAAAAATTGAATCCACGATTACAAGCTTCAAAACAGATAAACATCCTCTGAAATTTTTGAGTCCCTTCTTCAACTTCCAAAACCACGCGAGATCCAGGATTGGTTTCAATCAACTTGTTTTTATACCAGTTCAAGAACATAAAAGATTTCTCATTCTCTCCCCATGTAGTATTCAGTGCAAGCTTCTTCCCTGAGTATGCATAATAACGGCTAATGTCAAAGCCGTTGTCTCTCGTAAACTGATCCATAATAAGCCTAGTTTTCTTATTAGGATCCTATTTAATTTCATCAATAATCAAGCTATTAATTAGTTTCTTCGATATCTGTGGTCTGTTAACAAATCCACCACCACAAGTATGGTGATTATTTAGTTCCTTGATAATAAAAGGACTTCCTACAACACCATCAACAGACACAGCATATAAATGCCAGTTACATTTCTTCTCTATCTTCTTAGCACAACATGCACCAATCCTCAACTTCTCATTCATGTAGATCTTGAACTTATAACCGGCTGCTGCGTGATACTTCTATAAATCACAACGAATTTGTTGAACACCTCCCGGGAACAACTGTTCAACTCCCTCAAAAAGATGTAACCAGTGAGCAGACTTCAACGGTTCCTTCATTTTATCTGGAACATCATAATCAATTCGTGGCTTCTCAAATGGTATAATTCCAGAACTCTGTGTCTGGTCAAAAGCTATAATTCCTGAACTTATTGAACCAGAACACTCGGCTTTATGACTTGCATGTAACTCCATAGTTCCTTCTTTATTAAAAAGGGATGGTGACAAAAAAATTCGTTCAATTATAAACTTTAAACAATCATATACAGACCGCACATATGAACAATGTGAAACCGCCCCCCTCATATGGGGTAGGTCCCGCCTCTCAGGGGTTTAGCATGGAGGCCACTTTCGGGCCCACCATTGGGAGACGGGACGGGACGGTTTTTTCTTAGTCCATTTGTACGGTTTGTTAAAGACTTTTTATGGAAGTTCATAAAAACGGTTGGACAGTTAGGAGTGCTCTCTGTTTAGAGGTTTCACAAAACGGTCCACGAGTTATAACCCCAAAGGTGTCACTATCCATCCACAAAAAACCCATCAAAACAAAAGTAACATAAAAAACCCCATCAAAACAAAAGTAACACAAAAACCCCAAAGAATTTGATGAAACCAAAATTGGTTTCATCATAAAATTTGATGAAATCAATTTTGAAATTTGGGGTTTTTGTATAAATTTTAAAAATTTGGGGTTTTTGTATCAATTTTGTTTAAGATGGAATTTTAATGAATCTCAACATTTGAATGGGGTTTTTGTACCACAAGTTTGGTCACCTTGGATTTTTATGACTAGTTATGAAAATCACAAAGTTACAAATCTTCTTCGTCAGCAGAGCAAACAAGAAGAAGGAGCAGATCAAGAAACGGACAAAAACCGACCAAAAACGATCACCATCTATGACGACATGGGATATGAAGAAATCGTAGAAGACCGAAGTGGTAAATTTCTTTAACCCTAAATCTCTTTTTCCATTCAATCGGAAATTGATCTGATTGAATAATTATTTTTGTTGGTCATGGAAAATACCTAATTGTTTTAGTTTGGTTTCTCTTTTGCTGGTGAAGGAGGAGGACGGGATAAAAATTTCAACAAATAGGCTTTTATGGCCGCTATGTTTTCATCAAAACAGCTTCCGGTGGACGACTGTATACCTAGACCTAGAACTACCGTTCTTAAAAGTGGACTAATCAAGAGAGTTCCATCTGGTAAACTTCCAATCACATTATATTATTTATTATCTTCTTTCTCTTGTATTGATTGCATTTAGCTCTCTACTTGGATGATGCCCAATCCTAGGCCTTACTTCTTATAATGTTTTGCTTAGGATGCCGTATATGTTTTAGCTTCGATGCAAGGCCAGTCTGTCAATAGGTTCTTTGATTTACATACATTGCTTGGTTGATATTTTGTTGATTACATTGCTTAGTAGATATTTTGTTGCTCAAATGAAGGTAAGAGGAGTTTGGAGCAGAGATGGGAGGAAAAGAAGAAGATCATGACAAGTCTCGGAGACATTGAAAGTGGAGTGGGTTCGAGACCTCAAACTTTTGCCCTCTTTCCTAGTGGCTCTTTGGATAGGATAACTAACAGGAGGTCTACTCGCTTAGACATCAAACAAACAAATTTCAGAAGGAATTCCTTTTAAAGTCTCCTAGTAGTTTTTCTTAAATCTGGTAATTTTTCTAAACCCGAAAAGAAAAATCAGAGGGCTACTTAAACCAATTTATTGTATTTTCAATCAACCCCGGCTGCTTTTAATATATGTCTGAAAATACATGTAAGTACTGCACTTCTTCCTGTAGTGTACCCAAGTAATTCTGAACTTTGACAGTGGATGATCTGCTCTTTTGTTATGAGATTATGAATGAAGGAATATAATTCATTACAGATTACGCTGTCAGAGTAGACCAAGATAATTAAACCATAAACACGTACACGATAATGTGGATTACTACTAATCCGATTTAATTTTAAGAAAACAGTCAATTAACTTAATTTAATAAAGATTTGATGGTTAACTATAGAAAAGCTAACATATCAAACATTAAGTGATCCAATATAAGCAGGTCGTGAAGGTTGAAGAAAATAATGACCCATCTTATAATTGCAAATCTCTTCGAAACTCTTTGTCTTGAGATCATAAGATACAATCTTGTGAGGTACAAGTATCAACACCTTCAACTCATCTTCATTGCCATCTCCTTCCATAACTACCTTTAATATACGGTAATCCAAGTGACTAGCGCGAACATCACCATTTCCATACTGACTTGCCAATCCCCCTAGGTCCACTCGACATATTGGTTTCCACTCGCTATAATCAGTCGCTATCTCAAAGACACCGAACAAATTGGACGTTGGCGCCTTGTCACGTAAAATGATATACATATGACCCATGCACTCTCCAAAATACTCACGTTCAGATTTATAATTATGCATTTCATCTCTAAGCCATGGCGTTTGTCGTAGTACTTGTTGAGCAATATTGAAGTAAAATAAAGTAGGGGCTCCCGCTCTATTCTCAATCCAATTCAAACATCCATTCCAGGAAATACAAGGGTAGTTATAGAGTTTAGAATCAAACTCAACATATCCACAGAGTCCCCATGAACCTGTTTCCGAAGAATAGACTGCCATCTGATGCTTATAATGAGACGTATCATCACCAGTTTTCCAAAGAAATACAATTTCATAGTTAAGTGATATGTGTGGACTGTACGCTAAATAGAATAGCGAACAACAAGGACTAAAATTGATTTCTTTTTGGAATGGAGGTGGAGGAATGGTTCTGTAATGTCTTGTGGAAGGATTGTAAATATAACGAGTTCCGTTACGAATACCAGAAGGCCCATAGCACAAAAGAAGGCCATTACAAGATTGATAAATACATTATCCCACTGGTCGTTCATTCATTTGGATTACAAAACTGACTTTAGTAGTGATTTTGGCTTTATCAAGTAAAAACAAATCATAACTGGCGATACATTGTTCATTATTAGGTGTCTGACGGCGAAAATACAATCCAGATACTGAAAGCTTGTTGTAATGTAGTAGATAATGTTTTTGCTTGAAATATGAACCGGAGATGAGTGAGTACCAATGTTTTGATACAGGTTTGAGAACAAGTAGGGTTTCCACAGGTAAACACAAGAGAATCTGAATCAACAGATCAATATTATCGAGTACTAATGATGATGATGATGATGAGTTTTCACCATTACATGCCTCTCTATCATCGTGTGCATGCTGGAGATTAAGAAAGAAACTTGTGAGAATTTTGATAGGTGTAGGTGTAAAATGCTACACAACTACATCCAACAATCAATATGCAATGAAGGTAACATAAGCAATTAAGAGACTCATAAGAACACAAGATTTACGTGGTTCGGCACGATTACCTACGTCCACGGGGTGAAAGGATGATCTTATTACTTCACACAAGTTTACAAGGATAGATTCTCTCCTCTCTACTCACTTATGAAATACTTTCCTTTTCTCTCTTGACAAGGGTCTATATTTATATGCTAACACGCTCATACAATGAAGTTATAGTGTGAGTCATATTTTATCTTTTTCGATGCTCCTGTATCAGGTGTGTATTTTTGTTCCTTCCCGTCATCTGATATTCAGTCCTGTCTTCTCCCGAGATATGAATCTTCTGAGATGGTTTGTATGTCTCGGTCGCGCCTTTACCCGATGTTGACGAACTGGCTTGATCCAATGTCGTAGCTCTACCCGGTCCGAATATCTTACCTCCTGCTTCGGGGCCCACCTTGACTTGACTTTTCTGTTCTTCCCTCGTGCCTTGTCAGTGCATTTAATGCCTTGATTCCCGACCTTTTCCAGATCCGATTTTGCTCTTTACACGTGCCTGCTTCTCATGAGTGTGGGTGATATATTATTTGTGAGGGAGGATTCCGTGCTTCCCTCACCTTTTCTTCGATGGGTCGATGCTCAGGATTGCGCCACCTGTACTTGTCAATTATTTGCTACTACATTTATGCCCCTTCTTCCACTCGTGTGTTCGACACGAGTGGGAGAAACTGCTTCGCCTTCCACGATTCTAGCCATGCCGCGTTTCCTGTTCTGTTGTTCCCCCACTATCTCGTCCTTTATTACCCGTTACCACTTCCACCGGTTACAACCGCACGAGTTATAAAAGCAGGAGATAAACCCTGAATCTTCTATTCATCTCTCTCACTTCATTCAAGAGCCAACATTCTGTGCAACTCTTCCTATGCATCCTTTCTTCATTCTTTCACTCTCTGTCTTTGCTTTAGTTTCTCCGTCACTTTTGCTCCGCTACTGTTGCTGGACTTGCCCTTCGTTGTCTTCATCACCAGTTCTCGATCTGGAACTGTTCTTTAATGGCTTCTATATCTCCTTCCATGACAGAGAAAAGGTGCGTAAGTTACACATTCTTTAATGAAGATAGTATTCCCGTTGATTCCTTATTCTCCGTTGATAGTCCTTCCCTTCACGATTATCGATCTCTTGACTCAATTTTTTCTGATGATTCTTCCAATTTTGCGTGTAGGGTTGAGAAAAAGTCCTAGAAGAACCTTACTGATGCTCAGTTTATCAACCTGTTGAAGGATGATTTCAACCTTCATGACTATGATATTCGCTTGTGTCGGGTCAGAAGGTCTTATTGAAGAAAGAGGAGGTTGAAAAGTTTTCTCATTCTCCTCAGGCGACCATCATTACTAAGGGTCTGCTCGAAATCGGGTTGCGTCTTCCATTGTATGACCCGAAGCGTCTCTTTGCCTATGAGGTTTTGTCTCAGTTTCATCCTCCTCGGGCATTGGTCCAGTGGAATGGAAATACATTTCATCTTATGGCAGAGTGGGAGAAACGAGGAAGAGGTGAGTATTCCAAGACCCCTTGGTCGACCTATGATCCTTTCCACGCAAGCAAATATATTTCGGCTAGTTTCTTGGGAAACTATCAGAGTGGGACTGCTTCTCTTGGGGATCTTGCTGGTTTTGCTGCCAGCCCTCACCGTAACAAGTTTCCTGCTGACGATTTGGATAAGTTGATGCTGGATGAGGATCCCGAGGATGGTGTCAACACTAACAAGCATGCCCGTCATACTAGTGATTCCGTCTGGGATCGGGTCCCTCTTGCTGTCTGTGGCCCTATCTTAAGTGGACAGCTTCCTTCTCCCGATTTCCCTGCTGAGCCTTATCAGTTTTGGGTAGTTAATGCTGATCAGGTATGATTGTCTTTACCGAGTCTTTTTTCTTCGGGTATTCATCTTCGGGTAACAGTAATTTTCAAAAGATCTTTGTTTTTGCAGCCCAAGACTCAAAATACTCGGAAGAGAGGTTATGGCACTCGGACTGAGGAAGAGCCAGTGAAGGTGAAAAATATATTGCTCTATCCCCAGTACATGTACTTGCCCATATTTGTTGCCTTTAATGGGTCTGACGATATTATTTTTGCAGAAGTCCAAGACTGGGGATGATAATGTGGAAGACTCTCTTGGAAAGGTTGGTGAGGATTTATATGATCGTCTTCCATTATCGCGATTTATACCAAAAAAGTTGGTCAAGAAGAAGAATTATGATGTCTCATCTTCCGTTGTAGGTGATCATTCCGAGGGCAGTGGAAAAGGGTCTAAGGGTGGTAAAGCTTCCCCGGGGAAGAATATGGTTCATCATACGTCGTCAAAAGCTCTTTCTGCTGGAAAAGAAATCTCCCTTACGAACACTAATGTTGTGGTGGTGATGTCTGATGAGGATGATGATGATGAGTTCTTCGGCTCGGATGATGAGACCGAAGGGTCGGGTGGAAAGGGAGAACAGAAGGAACCCGAGATCCCTGCCCCTGAAGATAACAGTTCCTACCGAGATGAGCTAGTGGAGACTGTAAACAGGAATGCCCCTAACGAAGGTTCAGCTGGAGGTTCTATCTTCACATTCTCGGGCCCTGCATGTGACTCTCTGGGATCCCTCACTTCTTTTAGCTTTAGTTCTTTTTCTGCTACCGACATGTTGAAGGATGTTCCCCTGTATAGTCCTTCCATGAGAGATTCCCTCAATACAATGGTGGGTCGCCTTACCCTAGCCACGGAGTTATGATGTTTCGTCTCTTATTAATGTCTGACCCGATTTCTATTTGAGGTCGAGAATCAAAGGCTTCTTGAGTCTGCAATTCGTGAGAAGGAGTTGGCGAACATGGCGAGTCTTCGAACTCAACTTTAAGGGGAGCAAGAGCGTGCCCGAGAACTCGAGTGGCAACTAGCCGATGCCAAAGGTATTTTTGTCAAACTTGGTTACTGTTGATTGATGTTGTAGTGCCAATATCCTGAGTCTAGCATTGTCTTCCTAGCCGAGATATCTAGCCTAGACAGAGACTCCGCGTCTGAGTACCGCCGTATGTCAATGAGCATTGAGAAAGACCACGTTGTTACACTTCAACAGAAGATACACAATAAAAATGATAAGATTGATCGTCGGGCTGCCGAAAGTGAAAGCCTCCAAGCTGAGCTACTTCGTTATCATAGATTTGAGTATGTGCCCGAGGAAATAGACAATCTCCGATACGAGCTATCGCGGGTCCACAGAGTTGCTGGCGATGGGGGATTGTTAGTCGATTCCTTAGAAGGTCAGTGCAACTCATTGAGGCTTCAGAATAAGGATCTTCATTCCGATTGCAAGCGCCTTTCTCGGTTGAAATATGAAGCCGAAGAGTCTGTTCAGAATTAGAGGAAAAACTTCTCGGGATTGATCAGATGTCTTGTGACTTAGAGTGGACTCGGTTGCATTTATCGGGTCTTCAGACAGCTCATGACCGTCAGAAGGCTTCATGGGGTCAGCATAAGAAATAATGTCCTTCAAACGAGTTTAATGAGCAGCAGTATAACGAGTTGGTGTTGAAGATGTCGGAGCTTGAGATCAGTCTTTCTAAGTCTGAAGAAATTTTAAAATTAGTTTTGCCCGAACTCTCAGGTCTTGGCGCATGTCTCGTGTAGTCCCGATGTCTTCCCTTGTTTCATTGTTTCATTTGCTAAAATTCTAACCATGTTATCCTTCTTGTTTATGTAGACGAGCAAGGAAAGGTCAAAGCTTTGGAGGAGCAGGTCTCCCAGTTGAAGCAAAATGAGTATTAGAGCACTGCTCGGTCGAACTCGCATGCGTTTCTATCGCAAGCATGTTTGTCGATGTTAGTGATCAAAACTATAAGTCTTGATTTCTAGCCTATTTATAGATGTCTCGGACTAGAACATAGATTGTATAGTTGAGCTTAGTTTTCACGGCGTTCATCATTTGAAGACGAAGAACTACTAAGGGGAGCTTGTGGAACTTCATCGACAAAAGGTATGTGGAGATTTAAACTCATCCATCACTTGGAAAGTCTATTTCTACTCTATCTCCTATATTGAGACATAATTCGTATTACGATATAGTTTTCTATATACACATTTGAGATTTCGAGATGAGTTTATCTCGCTTACATATTTCTCGAAATATGTGTTGGCAAGCTTTTGCTTCGACCAAGTTCATCTTATATCATGAGAAAATTGCCGAGTAACATCTTACATGGTTTGTGTGATACAATCATTTGGTGTTTGTCTTGGAATGTTTCATTATGATTATTTAAATAACTTGAAAATTGCTTTGATGCTAATAGTGTGTGAAAACGGCTATTGTCATCCTCTAAGAAAGTTTCAATGATTGAAATAAGAGTTTAGAACACTTAACAATTATTGTATATGTCATGTTGTGCACTCTTGCACATATGTAATCCATGTCCGGGAATCATAGTATGCGCACCCGTTTGCGTACCGGTTGGTTTGAGAAATACGGGAACCTAGGTATGTGTACCCGTTTGCGTACTGGTGTACGGGTTCATATCCGAGATTTTCTGCTTGGATAGGAAGTACGTGTACCAGTTTGTGTACTGACGGAACCCAATCTTGGTCCGGGTATTTCAAGTATGCGTACCCGTTTGCATACTTGAAGGTTAAAGTTCTAAAATCAGTTTTGCACATGAACATAAACATTTATATAATAAGGAATGCAATCTTTGCAAACCGTGTCTATAATGTTCGTGATTGATTCGAGTGAATCAAACCGATTTTGCTTCAATTGTGTTCTTGTATAATTCTATGAGAATATAGCAATTGAACAACTCTTTAACTAGTTTCATTTGAGTCATTTGAACTAGTTATGGTTGAGATGAATAAGGTTGATATGAGAGTAATCATATGGCTAACCTCGGTTAACTATTTGTGAACCAACATGGTGTACACGTTTAGGTATGGTTACATAAACCTAAATGAGGGTACATTTCATTTGTGTGTAACAAGCTAAGTTCGATCTAACGGTTGAAAGATATTAGCTTGGTTGAATCAGGTTTTTCATCTAATGGTGAATATTGAATGCTTTGTTACCAAGGTAACTTAGATTGCAAACCCTGATTTGAAAACTATATAAAGGAGAACTCTAGCAACTGGGAAACCTAATCCCCACACCTCCTGTGTGTTACTAGTTGCATAACTAGAGTCGATTCTCCTTTAACCTTAGGTTTCTATCGAGACCTTGTAGGTTAACGACTTCAAAGACTTCATTGGGATTGTGAAGCAAGACCCAACTATTCTCTTGTAGTTGCGTGTTCTGATCTTTCCCGATTATATCGTATTGAGTACAATTGAAATAATTGACTTGAGATTAATTTCTCCGATAGGCAAGATAAAAGTAATCACAAACATCTTCGTATCATCGTTTGTGATTCCATAATATCTTGTGTCGCTAGTCCATTAAGATTATTGTGAGGTGATTGATAATACTAGGCTGTTCTTCGGGAATATAAGACCGGTTTATCAATTGGTTCCTGTTCACCTTGATTTATCAAAAGACGGAACAAAACTCTTGGGTATTTCTGTGGGAGACAGATTTATTCAATCCTATAGACTTTTCTATATGAGACAGATTTGTTTATCAAGTCTTCGACTCTGGGTCGTAGCAACTCTTGGGTGTGGGTGAGATCAACTAAGGGAATCAAGTGCGTAGTATCCTGCTGGGATCAGAGACATAAGGAACGCAACTGTACCTTGAATCAGTGTGAGATTGATTAGGGTTAACCTACAGTCAAGTCCGAAGTTAATTGGTAGTAGGCTAGAGTCTGTAGCGGCTTAATACAGTGTGGTGTTCAATCTGGACTGGGTCCCGGGGTTTTTATGCATTTACGGTTTCCTCATTAACAAAACTTCTGGTGTCTGTGTTATTTATTTTCCGCATTATATTTTGTTATATAATTGAAATATCACAGGTTATGCGTTTAGATCAATCAATTAGAATATCCAACCTTTGGTTGTTGATTTACATTGATTGACACTTGAACATTGGTCTTTGGTACCGTTCAAGTTGTTTCACATAATAATCAGGCTCACGGATGTCTATCTGTTCGATTTGCTGATTACATTGTGAAACAGAGATATTAAACTCTTTGATATACTTTACTCTAGATTGAGTCTGACTATCTAGTTGATTCTCTAGAAAGTGTATTGGAGTAAATCCTCTCAGATTGCCAAACGAATTGTTGGGTGTGGTTGTTTGACCCCCGCATTTTCAATGAGAATTTCTTAAATACGAAGATTGCTGATGCTAATGCTTCTACTACCGAGTTAACCTGCCAGCTGACTGAGGCGAAAGAAAAGTATGCGACCGAGCTCTCCGTGAAGATCAATGAGGGTATGAAGGAGTTCATTGATAAGAGGAAAGCCCAAGTTGCTGTAAATAAGTCGGTCTCGGGATCGATTCCTCCCAACGAGTAGTTCATGCCTTTTCTAGTGTTGCGTCACTATTTTCCCCTTCTTCTCGGGCCGTAATTTTCTTTTCGCTTGAACACCTATAATTTCTGGTTAACTTATTTTATGGGGTACTGCGTCACCAATCGGTTCCTCTGTGTTGAGGTTTGTTACTCTTTACAATGTTTTATGCTTGGTTGTTCATAACCTTTAGCATTCCTACATTTCATAATATTATATATGTGTAAGTAGAAATTCCGTTTTATTCGAACACACTCGACAGGGAGGGTCATCGGGCCCAATGCCATGTCCCGATCGAGGTATCTCATCATTGGTGTTTCGAACCAATGGAAGTGTAATAAGTCATTCCTAGGTTCTAGGTCCCGATTATCCCGGGTTAGTCATCAATCGACTATCCCGGGTACGTGAATCTGGTCACTTGCGATGGGAGCAACCTTTCAAGTGTAAGTAGCTTTCCCAGCTATCAGGGACTCGCACCTTGATAACCTTTGGTCACTGGTTTCCTACCACCAGGACCTTTAGACTACCTCGGCACTTGCACACTGCCGTCACCCCGAGTTCGAATAGCCCGTCGAGTGTAAGTCGCCTCGGCACTTGCACATTGCCATTGCCCCGAGTTCGAAATGACCATTCAAGTGTAAGTCACCTAGGCACTTGCACATTGTCATCGCCCCGAGTTCGAATGACCATTAGTCGCATATGTCATTTTCCTTATCCATCTCTCGTGGATAATAAAAGGATTCGAATGACAAGGTATCATACCTGCATTTCCATCTCTCATGGTTGGTATAGTTTTAAGTGTTGGGCGTTCCTCCGGAGTACCATCAGGTTTCAATATTTTGTATGCTCCTTCTCCGACTTTTGACACGATAGTATATGGCCCTCCCCACCTGGCAGCCAGTTTTCCGCCCTTCTTGTTACGCTCATTCTTAGGTAATTCTTTCAGTACTAGCTGCCCCGGGTGGAATTCCCTCAGGCGAACTTTTTTGTTGTACTCGCGTTGCAACCGCCTTTGGTAGTTCTCCATTTTTTGCAGAGCCAATTCTCTTGTTTCTTCCAAATCATCGAGTTTAGCCAAGATCAAATCCGACGATAGATTTCGTCTCCATGCTCCAGTTCTTGTAGTGGGTATCATCATTTCAGTTGGAAGTGCTTCGGTTCCGTATGTAAGCATGAAAGGTGAGAGTCCTGTTGCTTCTCTTTGGGTGGTTCGGTAGGCCCATAGTACATTATGCAGTTCTTCACACCATTTACCGTACTCTCTATCCAGCTTCTTTTTCAGATTATCGGCTATTGCCTTGTTGGTGATCTCATCTTGCCCATTACTTTGTGGGTAAATAGGCGTAGCTTTACTCTTCCTAATGTTATAGGTATTGAATAACAGATCTATGTTCTTTCCTTGTAGCTGTTTTCCATTATCCGAGAAGATAGCTGCAGGAATTCCGAAGCGACAAATGATATGTTCAAAGATAAACCAAACCACTTCCTTATCTCGAATATGCCTTAATGGTGCAGCCTCAACCCATTTGGTGAAGCAGTCAGTTGCTACTATCAAATATTTTATTTGTCCCGACCCGACATGTAATGGTCCCACAATATCGATGCCCCACTTGGCAAAGGGCCAAGGGCTTACCACTGAGTTTAATGATACTGCTGGTGCGTGAATCTTCTTCCCGAACTTTTGACATTCATCACAAATTAGTGCCATGTGCTTTGCATCTTCATTCATGTAGGGCCAGAAATACCCCATCGTTTTAGCTCTCGCCGATAAGCTTCGTCCCGAACTATGGTTGCATGTGCCACCGTAATGTAGTTCATTTAGGATCGAATGCCCTTCCTCTTTGCTTATACATCTCATAAGTGGACCTAAGTATGATCTTTTGTATAGTATGCCTTCTCGTAGCTTATAACCTGCTGTCTTGCTTTTGATCTTATTAGCTTCGGCTCGTCCTTTTGGTAATTCTCCCGATTCCAAGTACTGGTAAATAAGCTTTCTCCAATCTCCCGCTTCATATCTATCGGCTGTAGTAGCTACCATTAGTATTTCCATATCTCCTTCTTCGGGTACTGACGACATTAACACTCTTCCAATTCGTATGGCTTCGATGCTTGGGTCTGTTAACATGGAGGCGATGTAGGCCAGAGCATCTTCGTGTCGGTTGTCCTTTCTACAAATATGTCGGAACTTGATGTTGGGAATCTGATCAATGTAGAACTTTGCTAGCTTCCAGTATTTTTGAAGTATCGGGTCATGAATTGCATACTCTCCACCAATTTGTCGAACCATTAAATGTGAGTCACTGGTTAGTCTTACCTCCTTAAGTCCCAATTCTACATTTAATCGCAAAGCATGTATAACCACTTCATACTCAGTAACATTGTTGGTCGCCTCGAACTCGAGCCTAAATGAGTGGACTATCTTCTTTCCCTTCGGCGTTGTGAAGACCAACCCCAATCCCGATCCATCCTTATTTGATGATCCATCGTTGAACACCTCCCATCATGTCAGGATGCAGGTCTCCAGAAGGGGGGGGGGGGGGGTCATCCCTATCTTCCTCCATGTCCGGGATATCCTCTACTTCTTCCACCTTACCAAGGGGAAAATCAGCAAGGAAATCCGCTACCACTTGTGGTTTAACGGCTGTCCTCATTTCATAAAAGATATTGAATTGTTTAATCTGGGCACTCCACTTGGATATTCGTCCCGATCTTGCTGCACTATCGAGTACTGATTCGATAAAGGACTTTGTTAATACCCTGATCCTATGGGTCTGAAAGTATGTCCGCAATTGTTGTGTTGCAAATACCAGCGCGAGTATTAGCTGTTCAATTTTGGTGTATTTCTTTTCTGCTGGGCTCATGGTTTTGCTAATGAAGTATATCGGTTTTTCTTCAGTTCCCTCATTCTTGACCAGTACTGCGCTGATAGCACAGGTTGTAGCTCCAAGATATAACGTGCGTACTTCTTCGGGTTCGGGTCATTGCAGCACGAGTAGATTCGCGAGATGTTGTTTGATTTTTCGGAATGCTCCTTCATACTCTTCACTCCATTTGAACTTCTCTCCCTTTCTTAGAGTACCAAAGAAATCCTTGCATTTGTCGGATGATCGAGATATAAAACGTCATAGACCCGCCAAGCATCCGTTTAGCTTTTGCACATATTTAACTATCACCGGTGATGACATCTCCAAGATGGCTCTGATTTTATCGTAATCTTCTTCAATCCCTTTATCCATGACTATGTACCCCAAGAATTTACCCGAGGTCACCCAAAAGGTGCATTTGGCCGGGTTAACTCTCATTTTATACTTCTTCATCGTTTGAAAAATGTCCCGAAGGTCTTTGATGTGGTTGGTTGCCACCTTAATTTTAAATAACATGTCATCTACATATACCTCAATGGTGTTGTGGATTTTGTCCACGAACATGTCTTCCACCAACCTTTGATATGTGGCACCCGCATTCTTTAGTCCGAATGACATCTTGGTGTAGCAGTACAGTCCTCTGGGTGTAAAGAAAGACGTGTTCTCTTGATCCTCGGGAACCAACGGGATCTGGTTATATCCAAAGTACATATCCATTAATGTTATCACCTTATGTCCCACTATCGACTCTACCAGCTGATTGATATTCGGGAGGGGAAAGCTGTCCTTTGGACAGGCCTTGTTCAGGTCATTGAAGTCGATGCAAATTTGGACCCCTCCGTTCTTTTTAGGCACTATCACCATATTCGAAATCCATTGCGGATATTGTGCCTTTCGTATGATTCCCGACGACTGTAACTTCTTCAACTGTACCTCTACTGCCGCTTGTGGTTCGGGGTGCAATCCTCCGTATTTTCTGTCGGACTGGCCTAAACTTTGGATCTATCCCCAGGTGGTGACAGCACACCTCCGGATCAATCCCTTCCATCTCCTGCATCTTCCAGGCGAACGCCTCCATATACTCTCTTATTAAAGTTATTAACTGGATTGACTCCTCTTTAGATAACAACGACCCGATCTTTACCATCTTCGGCTCTGCTTCTGTCCTCAAGTTGACCTCTCGAGTAGGTTCTAGGGATGTGAAGTTCGGCTTTGGATCCCCGATCGGATTTGCTACCTTTGATTGCTATAAGATCTTGTCCTCACCTGCCTCATAGGACATGACTGCATGTGAAATCACCTTCTCCAATCCTTCGCTATCTTTAATTTCCTTGGCCTTGTTCTTTTCTCGATGCGATCTAGCTCGTCGGTCTTCATTTTGCTGGATGTCCACCTGAATGTATTGTCCCACGGCTTGTGGATCACCCAAGAATTCGACCACACCCCTATAGGTGGGAAACCTCAACCTCTGATGGTAGGATGATACTACCCCCTTGATGCCTGCAATCCATGGTCTCCCACATGATCGCTTCGTATGGTGATACGACATCTACTACACAAAAAGTAGTAAGGGCGTCCAAGTACCCTCCTCCATCCGAGACCCTTAATGTGACCTTTCCCTTTGGTATAGTAACCGTCCCATTAAAGCCATAAATCTTGTAGGTTGATGGGATTAGGATGTCATCGTACAATTCCATTCTTTTGAACATATCATAAAAGAGGACTTCTACGAAACTCCTACTATCGATCAAGATCCTTTTGACGCCACATTCTTCTATTAGCAAAGTGATGACTAGTGGGTCTCCATGTGCTTGGCCATTCATCGGGACATCCTTGGCTGAGAATGTTATGGGTTGCATCATCCATGCCTCCATGGGCAAGGTCCTGGCCACGCTAAAGATCACCTTCCCCGATCGATCTCTCTTGTGAATTCTTGACGTAATTCCCGATCCCAAATCTAGTCCTTGTGTAGCAGAATGTGAGATTGTGTTACATAGAAATTGGGTTCCCGATCAATCTTGACTTGATGCACTGGAGCATCGGGTGCTGGTACCGCCTGTTTGACAAATTTCCTTAAATATCTGTCTCGAATCAAATGCTAAACTATATCCTTTACTTCTCGACAATCATTGGATGAGTGGCCCCTGAATTGATGATAATGACAAAACTCGGGATGGTTCTTTGTCTCGTCGAACTGAATTCCTTTAGTTTTCGGGTACCTGATTTCATTTCTTTTTTCTACCTCCTTTAAGATTTCTTCCAACAGCGCATTCAGGGGTGTGTAGGTCTTTGGTTCATAACGAGGTTTCTTCCCCTTCTCGACCCACTCTTTCTTTCCTGACCCTTTCTGTTGAGGTCCCAACCTCTTTTCGGGTCGCTTCGGGACGTCCTTTGGCGCTATTTCTATTGCCGCACTGGCCTCCTGCACGCCCCTATCCTGCGCTCCTACTTGTATTTCCTCCAGGGAAATGTAGTGCTCTTGCATTCCTCATCTCCTTTAATGTTTGCAGTTTCTCAGTAAACATAGCTTTCCAGATTGGATCTGATTTCCCAAGGGAATTCTCAAACCCGAATATTTGTTGGTCCACTGATACCTTCCCGATATAGGTGCACAGTTTCCTCCACCTGTCCGTTAAAGACCTTAGAGGTTCCCTAAACCTTCTTGCCAATGTGAAAAGTTTGTTCACCCTTGGCCGAGCAATACTGTTATGCATGTATGTTTCAAGAAAGGTTTCCACTAGGGCCCTGTAGTTTCCTACCGACCCCTCGGGTAAAGTGTAAAACCAATTCTTTGCTTCGCCTTCTAAGCTAGCCGGGAAGAACTTACACATGACCACGTCATTGTGTTTCCATTGTAAGAGCGACATCGTATACATCTTAACGTGTTCCACAATATTTCCTGTGCCATCAAATCGGGATGGAAACGTTGGCAAAGTGCACTTTGGTGGGAACGGCGTTTGCTCCAATTCTTGGGTAAAGGGGGTCTTTTCTGCCTCATTGATCACTTCCGCCAATTTATCATCTTCAACGCCTCAAGCCAGCTTTTTAACCATGTCTTCAAGTTGTTTGAGCTTAGCTTCGGTTGCGTTATTGGGCCTTCCACTCTGCTCGGGTACTTCCTCTTCGGTTGATGAATCTTCGGGAGGACCGTATCCTGCTCCTGAATGATGAGGCTTGGGCACGGGTCCCCGGTATCGTGGGGGTGTTCGGGTATACCCTGATCGGGTCTGACCACTTGATGTTCCTCGGCTGGACGAACCTCGCGACCTTGGCCATTGGTTTCTTAGTCGGTAATTTTCTTGTTCGAGTGCAATATTCCTCCTTTGTAACTCCCTCATGAACTCCTCCTGCATTCTCTGATTTGCCAAGATTGCCATTAACGTTGGGTCCGTACTCTCATGACTATAAGGATCGTGTTGGTGATTTCCTAGTGCGGCTGGTGGTGGCACTGGTGGTTGTACTGGTGGAGGTAGCGGTGGTGGTACCGGAGGTGGTACTGGTGGCGCTCGGGTTCCAGTTTTTTTTCCTAACCGAACCTGTCAGAGTCGTTCTTCCTCTCGATCCAAATCAGATTGGTATTCATCGTGTTTCCTGGACCTTCGTCGATCCTCTTGCATCATCAGTGCCTCCTCATCGCCCTCAGTGTCCGATGCAGTTTGTCCATCTATCATGTCGGGCCTTCTCTGGCTCGGCTCGATGCGTCCGATGAAGGTGTGGTCATCATCCTGGCCCAAGTTCACTTCCTCGTTGACGATTTCCATTCCCCCAGCTGGTGCTCGATTCCCCTCAGGTCGTTGTCGATGGGTACTCTCTTGTCGCGAGTCTATGACTTTTCCTTAAAATCCTGCATGTTCCCGAAGTACTAGCCATCGGGTCGGGTCCACCTTCTCCTCCGATAATTATACCTACGTCAGCAAACATACAACACTTCACTTTGAAATGTTTTCGAAAAGGTTTTATAAAGGAAGTACGGTAAAAAGATTCTATTACTTTGTCAGTACACAGATACAATTACGATTCCTATTTTTGTCACGCTGAACTCAGCAATTTAGTTTGTTTGACTACTAGGATATTTTTTATGGAAAAGGTTACTGATACGTCGCTTTCAGTACTTTCCCTATGCATTAATCATTGTTTGTCCTAACATTCCCGCTATCAGACGTCATTACTCAACCGTACAGATGGTCGGAGAAGTATCTTTAAGTGAGTTTCGACGTGGTGACTTCGTTCACTGAGATTTGACAGAATCACCACTCACACGTTATGTTTAAGGCGTGAACTAAATACGATTTGCATTTTTCTATGGCTTCCTCAGAACCTATCAACGATCATCTTACCTTGGGATTCTTTCGGTTTTCCATTCGACTCTACACTCTTGAGAACTTTACAAAAACAAGAAAGAGAACTTTTATCACGACGCTTAAGGAATCACAGTAGGCAATGATCTCAGCAACCCAACTCAATGATTTTGAGCCGATCTACTGATGGTGATGCGGTCCGACAATACCGTTTTCACGGGCTTTAAAGATTTTGAATCGTAACGTAAAATTCCTTAGCTGGTTCTTTGTTAGCCAGTGAGATGAAGTTTCTTATAGCTTCAACCAAACATCTTGGATGTTAGTTTGGGGGCTTGTGAATCTTTCTAACAACTCAACTAGCGAAAGAACCTAGAAAAATAACACTTTCAAACACTTTTTAAACACAAAGCCCGAAATCAAAACCACTTAAGTTTTAAAAGGAAATGAAACAACAACCTTCAAAGATGAGAAAACAGACTCATGAGTTCAGCAAACTCATGGCTAGAAATTGTCTACAAACAGAGTCTTTGAACCAACTACAAGAGTTCTCTTAGCATCAACTAACATCATAGATGATTAGGAGCTTCTTAGTCTACTCTTGTGATTGTTTTCCAAGGTATCTAAAAGATGTTACTCGTTCCCCTTAGTCGGCGCCAGAATATAGGTGTAAAATGTTACAAAACTACATCCAACAATCAATATGCAATGAAGGTAACATAAGCAAGTAAGAGACTCATAAGAACACAAGATTTACGTGGTTCGGCATGATTACCTACGTCCACGGGGGTGAAAGGATGATCTTATTACTTCACACAAGTTTACAAGGATAGATTCTCTCCTCTCTACTCACTTAAGAAATACTTTCCTTTTCTCTCTTGATAAGGGTCTATATTTATAGGCTAACACGCTCATACAATGAAGTTACAGTGTGAGTCATATTTTATCCTTTTCGATGCTCCTGTATTGGGTGTATATCTTTGTTCCCTCCCGTCATATGATATTCAGTCCTGTCTTCTCCCGAGATATGAATCTTCCGAGATGGTTTGTATGTCTTGGTCGCGCCTTTACCCGATGTTGACGAACTATTGTGGCTTGACCTGATGTCGTAGCTCTACCCGATCCGAATATCTTACCTCCTGCTTCGTGGACCACCTTGACTTGACTCTTCTGTTTTTCCTTCGTGCCTTGTCAGTGCATTTAATGCCTTGATTCCCAACCTTTTCCAGATCCGATTTTGCTCTTTACACGTGCCTGCTTCTCATGAGTGTGGGTGAGATATTATTTGTGAGGGAGGATTCCGTGCTTCGCCTCACCTTTTCTTCGATGGGTCGATGCTCAGGATTGCTTCACCTGTGCTTGTCAATTATTTACTACTACAATAGGTTTAGACTTTCTTGAGTTTGAGAAGATGAAAAGAATAAGGACGATTTCTATTTAAAAGTTCCAAAGCTACATAAGTTCCACAAAACGGGAACAATAGGGAAACCAACCCTTTTGAAATATTACCAAAGATAACTAATCTTAATTTTGGGATCGTGTAGGAATAGGATTTCACAAATCCTTTTACAAGTTCAGAGGTTGTTATCTTACCCTTGTGTATTATTATCCACCAGGTGAATAAAAACTTATTCCAAAAATTGAAACGCCAACCAAACAACAACACGACTAGGTTTTGAACTATATATCTTCTACATTCCTAGAAAAGATGGCCACCAATTCTTTTCTCTTACACGCTACTTAAACATTTTTGAACTAGCAATATCACAATGGCTGGTTGTGACATGCTCAAGCAGTGCACAGCAAATTTTTCCACCCTTAGAAGGTGCTCGAGTAGTCAACGTTTTCCACATGAGGAAAGACAAAAGTGTCCAATTGATTTAATATCAATATAATAATATAATGAAAGGTGTAGAAAATGAAATACAGGTCAATCTAGTGCAACTTGATGCGACTCTGGCCTGAGATTCAGAAGTCTTCTTCTTCTACATCCAAGGGAAAGCTAACAGAAATAGAAGATTTGGAGAGACAGACAGACAGACAGAAAATGGTTGTTCAAAAATGCATAAATGGGTTACTGTTGATTCACTTTCTGTTCATGGTGATTGTGACTCCACTGATTGATATAGGTCATATACTCACATGGTATGCTAATAACGAAAATGGCGATGCTCCTTCGAGTATCAAGATACCTCATTTTGCAGTTTTTCTCATCTTGTTTGAGCACCTCCTAGTGTGGCCTCTCTGTATTGCCAATTTCTATGGGATCTTCAAAGGTAAATCATGGGTGAAAAAGACTTGCTTGATTTATGGTGTCGGTGCTACTACAGCCATGGTATATTACTGAACTTTTATGTAGGTCAATCAATAGTAGATTTTGTGACTTCAAATTCAATACTGTGGATGGTGTCTTGAGCCAAATTCTGATGGTCCAAGGTTTTACTTATTGTGTGTCTTCTTATCCTTTTTGTAGGCTGCAATTCTTTCAGAAATGATCAGGTCTTCAGGGGCATTTTCTACACTATCCAGCATTTATGTACCTTTCCTGGGTTTTGCTCTAATTTCAACCCTTAATGGTCTAGTTCCAAACTATTGATGTCTTGTAAACCTCTTGTTATGAAATAAGGAAGAAAAAAAATGGAGCTTAGATGTGGAACTGCAAATTCACTGGTAAATCTTATCTTAAGATTCGCAACATCCACCATTTTTATTTTTGAGAGGAGACATTAAACTGAGTTCTACTACCCTGAAGTATGGTCAATCCAGCAAATCAAGTTTGAAACAAATATTTTATTCACAGAACACCAAAAAAAAATGCAGTAAAAAAGCTTTAACGTCCCAGATTACATATTTCGGTTTTTGACTAGAATCTGAACTGCATTATGAGCTAAATGTAACTTTTTACACTTCCTAGAAAACAAGTAAAAAATTGTCATCATATCCCAGAGAAGTTAATGATATAATGTTTGATTTGAATTTCTTCTTACAAATCAAAACATCCAGACGACCTACCTGCACCTTTTATGTGCAATACACTTTGATATAAATGGTTGTATTTCCAAGCACTGTTCCTACCTAAAACTTAAAACCGGAATGGATGGCAACAACTCCCCCAACAAGATTTTCGTATTCAACCTTTTGAAAGCCAGCATCTGCAATCATTCTTGCAAACATTTCCTGCGCTCAACAAAATTTAAAGGGACACAGTTGGACACGTAAGAAAATTATTTATGATTTAAGAGACACAAATCTACTGCTCATTCTGTTATTAGTTTGCACTCTCTGATGAGGCTTTGACTAAGCCATTCCCTCTTTATTTATTCATTAAATCTAATTTAGTATAAATACTTCTTTTACGCTTTCATCTATCATTAACAAAGGCAAATGATCTAATCAAAGTTTCAGAATCAAATTTCCTGCTATCAGTGAACAATCTCTATGTAACTAACCCACAATTTGTGTAACAGGTGTGCCTTTATTCGTAGTGTCACTAACATGTCCAACACTATGTCTTAATAACTGCATATCTTTGGGAACACATGAAAAAATTGAAGTAGATGTTTATGACTGCTTATATTAGATAGAAATTGTGTATTCACCTGGCGAGGAAACTTGCGGATGCTCCCAATTAAGTACTGGTAAGATTCCCGGTCACCTGCATCTAACTCTCCTACGGCCGGAATGACTGAAAATGAGTAATTGACATACCTGCAGTGGCAGAAAAAAGTAATGACAAACAAAAAACTTAAGGCAACTAATGGCTTCGCAAAGGCGGATAATCTTCAGCAGAGGGGTCAGGTTATTGTTAACAGGTGCGTCTTGCGCACCAATGATCGTGAATATGTAACTGTTGAGATTACATTATCAAGAGTTTGTGCCTTTGCGGCTATTTATGGGTGCTGCGTAACTCGGTTCAAGGTACAGCAATACGGGAAAGGGGAAAGAAGATGTTATCACAAAGAAATCTGATCTGGAGCTGCTTTATTTTCGCCATTAGTTGATGTTTTAGCTAACGAATAGCGTTGTCAGAGGTTTTAAATAGCATATTTGTGGAACACTTTCTCTCGCTTGAGTACACTATCGAAAAGGTATAATACATCTAGTTCTCATATTTTATACTGTGTTCAATTTACAGATAAGTCGGACACTTGCAAGTTTTTAAAGATGGGGACATCCACGCGACTCAACTCAAGACATAGAAATCTACCTCCTGGTTTCAGTACCCAGAAAAACAGTAAAGCAAAATCCACCAGTATTAGTACAACACTCAAGGATAAAGAAGATGAGCAGTCTTTTAAAAAAACAAAAATTGGGTTTTCACAATTCCCGAGCAACTGTGTCTGGGGTGTTTTAACCACTAAGGCTACTGATTAATGGATGAAACCTGGTATTCTTCTCAAAGAGGGAGTTTTTGTCCCCTCCTTAACCTGTGACAGTGAGTGCAGGATTAACTGCAACACTGACTGCCATAAGAACTACGATATCCCCCACCCCACCCCCCCACCCCCAAACAGGTAACGAAACACAACAATGGAATCAGATTATATACTACAAAACTCAGATCAGGTTGCATATGAATTAGGTCTCACGCCTACCTGTAAGCTTCCGAAAGGGCATTCTCTATGTGTGTAACATTTCTAATTCCAAAGGCAATTGTATAACCATCCATCGTACCATCTCCAAATTTCAAGGCTTCTGCATCACCCTCCACCCACACAAGGGAACGATTGTCTCCAAGGCCTACAGATATCACAAAATAACTACAATTGTAAGTAAGTAAAGAGCATACTGCTAGATGATGAAAAATTAGGACAACTGCAAAAATGACAAAGTCATTCGTGTTCTTCACCTCTCTCGGCAGCACGCTTTTTACCAACACTTAAACATATTAGGGTTGATGTCGCATACATTAATCTGAGTTTCGGCATCTAGGTCACCCTCAAGAGTACCATGCGTGACTCAACGACTGACGCTATTAATGGAGTCATAAATCCTGAAAGCAACATCCCCTGAAAATTTACAAAAAATATGTAGAATGTAAGATCATGCATATAAATGACTAATCCATGCAAAAGATATAAAAAGATGTGTATAATGATTTTATAATAATATTAATGACTTCTCTTTTCTTCTTGTAACATGACATTTTGAGGTAAAGCTTCACAATCCACTAATTGTCACTATTCATCTAACACAAATGTTTTACTAAGAAGTTTTTTTAATGCGCTGCAGAGTCTTAGTATAACAGATCCTCGACACCTTATTAGTATTTGAATAGCCTAGGACAATGAAAAATTTGTTACAAATAACAATGGTGCTCAAAGTAAGCTAACCTGTCCCACCAGCGACATCAAGATACTTCATTCCAGGAATCGGATGAAGCTTGGAAACCAACCTGACAAAGGAGATTTGAGAAATAAAAATCAGGAGATGAATGGGGACTGTTGGTAAGATTGATACCAAAACTGTTTAGTGTACAACTCTATTGAAAAAAAAAAAAAAAAAAAACAAACCTGTCTTTCCACAATCTATGTAATCCAGCACTCATCAAATCGTTCATGAGATCATAGCTTGAAGCAACACTACTGAATACATTACCAACCAATTTGCTTTTTTCGTCTTCTGGTACTTGCTTAAATCCTGCAAAGACCAACCAAATCTAAAGCTTAACTATACGTCACAACATCAGCATATTCTTCCAGACATCTTATCTAGCATGTCCATGGAAAACTACATATAGACTAGGTCAGTAGGCCCAACGGTCTGTTTTGGCTTACTTGAAAAGATTGCTCCCGAGTCCCGATCGTAATAATCTCGAGATAGCTGAACAACTGAACTTAATTCTCAGTCGATTCAAAGTTCAAGCATATGATTATCTAATACCAGCATTACCTAGTTTCCCGTATCCCAAGTATTTTAACAAAAACTATGACAGTAGCTGAAATATCTTTGAGCTGTATAAAGACTAAATGCAGGGAACTTAAGTTTCTAGAGTGAAACATTTATTGGAGAGCAAATATTAATCGCGCCTCACGTTTTTGAGCAATAGGCTCTTCTTTTGTTTTCAGAATCTTGTTTAGTAGATAATAAGCTCTGTTAACAGTGATCCAGTAGTCTAAAAGTTCTAACTGAAACTGGACATTCAACAATAGATGACATATGTAAGTTTCCGCTAGCTTCAGCAGAAGCACATGCAAAAGTTCAAATTTTAGCCGAACCAAATAAGGTATTTATCGTGGAATTTAAAAGAGAAATTAAGACTCACCAAAGCTGGTAGCATGAGAATGGAGAAGCAAAGCTCGAGTTAGCAAGCACGGGAGTTTACTTCCCAAGTTTTTAGAGCATGTTCTCAATGTCATTTCTGTCAAAAACCAACACGCTTTAGAACTGCAATAAAACATTATACATTTGTGTGGCTGAATTAAGAGAAAACTAGCCTTAGGCGCATGCATGCACGAAAGAAAAAAAAAAACAAAAAAAAAACTAAGGAGCGAATTTTCCAAGGAAAATTGTGGTAGAAAATAGACAAATTAATGCCAATCAAAGTATTCATCATCAAAATACCCGAACTCAAATATTGCATTTTTTATCATGGTTATGGAAAATATTGCACTTAGCCTCTTCACACATTATAAGAACTAAAAGTGTTTCCTTATGCAATGCCTGAGTCAATATTTTGCACATCCCTCTGAAGGGTCTCAAGTGGCTTAATTAACTCATTTGTCTGTTAGGTATTTATACAAATACTTAGACTGTACTATTGGAAACTAAGTTGAGGATTCATTGTAAAGTTCGTAACCAATGAAATGGAGAAGGTTAAAGCTTAAAGCTTAAAGGTACAAGTGAGTGATTGAATCAATTATTCATCGAGAAGGTTGAAGTTACCTATCTGATGTTTTGACGGAGAGTTTGATCTTTAGAAATCCCACATTTGTGAATCCGAATCAGGTGAACTGAGTTTTGAAGAACGAAATTGGGGAAGAATTTGAAGTGGAACCCCTAATGCTGGAAACGAAAATCAGCCAAACTAATTGGTTTTCTCAAACCAGAACAGAAACGAATCACGGTGTGAGGTCATCCGTCGGGATCTTTTTATCACATAAAAAGGGAATCTACGTCATCTTCACTGTCGGTCCGAAAAAGAAGTCTTGCTTATGGACGCCCAATCGGGGGATATGAAACTAATGGGGGATATTAATTAATGGAGTATATCCTAATCCAGTAGTTCTTTTTAGGGGTGGAAATACTAAACTACCATTTAAAATAAATAAAAACTAAATCAAACCTAAG
This sequence comes from Papaver atlanticum, assembly GCA_023531105.1. NCBI lineage: Eukaryota > Viridiplantae > Streptophyta > Magnoliopsida > Ranunculales > Papaveraceae > Papaver > Papaver atlanticum. Next base: position 4,716,121 of record JAJJMB010003726.1, on the reverse strand, counting down.
ATTATCCATTCCCTTTCAAATTCTCTTCTCCATCTCGGCCGGCTCCTCACTATGGAAACGGTTTTTGTTACATCGTTGGTATTGCTGGAAGCGATGAAAACTATGCCGGAAAATTAACACGCGTAGATAGTTGACAAGTATTCAATAAGGAAAACGGTGTCGGCGTGCTCGATAAATAACTTACAATGCTGGCATTGTAAGTTGGGAGTACCCATTTTCTGCACATTTTGTAACATTTGTCGGCATTTTGTAAGTTGGAGTACTCATTTTAACCAAATTCCTATTACCTCAAAAAAATTCCTTCTACTCTCACCCAAGTGAAGTGGTTATGATTTATACAAATCATTATCAAACTAATCTGTTAACTTAGCTAATTATAATTAACCACCAAACATGATTAGTGATGGGTAGATTAATTAAGGATTAGTTAAAATACATGGATAGGAGGTAACTCTGATTTACTGTTTAAATCCATATTTTGTTCTATTATCATATCCCCGATTAGTTTCCATATCCCCAAATTGCGCATTCTTAAAAATGTTGTGGAAAAAAAAAACGAATTTAGCTGAAATGGTCGTCGGATTCACTAAAGGAGCAAGATCTTCCTAGCTCATTGAGAAGCTTAGGTCTGCCTTAACTGACTTGGAGAAAACCGAACTCAAAGCTGTTAGTGGTCATAATGTTGCACTCGTAGATTCACAAACCAGATGAATTCCTCCAAGCCTGCTAACTTCGAAAACTTTTAGATTTTTGCCTTTTGTATGAAGGATCATGCGGCATTCACCTAGAGTCTGGTCCCATGGATAATCCCGAACCTCGCAAAACTTCTCTCCACAAAACAGTGGATTTACAGGGGTACTTATGGTGCCTCCTCTGTGTGAAAGGTGGGACAGACCGCGAGATTCGACTCGCTGTCAACTTAACATTTTCGTTGTATAAAATCTCTCTTTACAAAAATTTTACAAATTTTTTCATACAGAAAAGAAGAATAATTCTCTTAAATATAGCATGTGCTTTTATTAGCCATAGCCCATTTGACTCTGGTAAGTAGAGATTGACTATGATTTTAAGTTTGACATTTTTCTATTATTATTCATAACCCACAAACTAGGTTAAGGATTCACTGAGAAGGTAACACATGGAGTTGCAAAAAAAAACATAAAAAAAAAAAAAAAAAAAAAAAAAAAAAACTTAACAACAAAAATTATATCAATCAAACGATTTTATTTAACATTAAAATCAAAAATCCGAAAATAAAAACAATTACATCATTATGGTTTTTGTTTTTAAAATCTTAAATTTTTATTTCAACTTACATTTGAGAGATAATGTGAAGGTGATTCATTAGTTATTAATTTTTCCATATTCCCAAATTGCGCGTTCTTAAAAATGTTGTGGAGAAAAAAAAACGAATTTAGTTGAAATGGTCGTCGGATTCACTAAAGGAGCAAGATCTTCCAAGCTCACTGGGAAGCTCAGGTCTGCCTTAACTGACTTGGAGAAAACCGAAGGTCGGATTGGACTCAAATCTGTTAGTGGTCATAATGTTCCACTCGTAGATTCACAAACCAGATAAATTCCTCCAAGACTGCTAACTTCGAAAACTTTTAGATTTTTGCCTTTTGTATGAAGGATCATGCGACATTCACCTAGAGTCTGGTCCCATGGATAATCCCGAACCTCGCAAAACTTCTCTCCCCAAAACAGTGGATTTAAAGGGGTACTTATGGTGCCTCCTCTGTGTGAAAGGCAGGACATACCGTGGGATTCGACCCGCTGTCAACTTAACATTTTCGTTGTATAAAATTTCTCTTTCCAAATTTTTTCATATAGAAAAGAAGAATAATTCCTTAAATATAGCATGTGCTTTTATTAGAACGCGCGATTGGGGGATACTTGTATTAATTGGGGGATAGAGGAAAAGGACAAAAACTGGATTTAAATATCAAATCAGGGTCACCCCTTATCTAAGTATTTTACCTAATACCTAATCTACCCCTCACTAATCAGGCTTAATGCTTAATGCTTAATTATAATTAGAAAAATTCATAAGTATTTGTTAAATGATTAGTGTGTATTTTTATTTGTATTTGGGTGAGTGAGGTGAGAGTAGAAGGAGGGGGAAAAATTGAGAGAGAACTTTTTTTGGTGAAAATGGAGGATGATTGTGAAGAGAGAATTGCTTCTGAATCTTTAGCTCAACTACAACAAGAAGCATATCTTCAATCTTCTGCTAATGACAACAACTCACAATTGGAAGTATATTGTTGAACCAACACCCTTGGATCATGATTTTTATGAGCATGAAGTGTTTCGTGAAGAACCAACCCAAGAGATTAAACTATTTCAACATACAAGCACTCCCAATACTCGGGTAAAGGTGCCAATATGTTGAAAATTTGATTTTTTTTTCTATGAATCCACCATTGTTGCAGCTTAAATAGCTCGGTGCCGGCATAGACGTAGTATGAATACAATTCTAGCAACACCATTACCGGCATGGTATTCATACTACGTCCATTCCGGCCAATAATATCCCCCATTTTTAAAGGCAAGCCGGCATTGTATTCAACCGAAAACACCATGCCGGTACAAAAGTTACTTTTTACCTACCACAGAATATTCTACGGAATATGCTACTGGCATGGTTCTAACGTTACCATGCCGATACCTCCAAAAAAACATACAGGAAGCAGAGTCTTCCAAAGCTAAATACCGGCATAGTATATTAATTATTGACCACGCCAGAACACTGTACCGGCGTGGAACCAAAGATAACAAGCATGCTGGCACCTCTGTTTCTGGCGTTGATTTCAAATGAAATTTGTATGCCGGAAAGCGTTTCAAATTTGGTCTTCAGTTTCGGTTCTGTTCGACCATGCCGGAACCTTGGTCGAGCATGCCGGAATTATGGTCCGGCATAGTATTTTAAATTTTTTTGGAACTAATTTATTTCTTTTCATTCGATCCTTAGGTTGTGACATATATTGATCCAACAAATGCAAGACCGCTTGGTCGGGATACGTCGGAATACTATAAAATGCCTCCGGTATGTTACCAAAGAATACTTTTCACCTAGTATCTTGAACTTTACTAATGGATTGCTTGTAGTGAACCTTATAATATCCCATTCTTGTCCTTATGGAGTGTAAAAACATTGTTTCTTAGGACGAAATCTTCACCCATACCCATACATAATCACAATAGCATTCATACGATTATGTTGATGTCTTATATATGAAGTTCAAAAGATAGACGTTATACTTCGTATTGTAATTCCTTAATACTATGTCTAACTAGAGTATAATCATTCACAGCTTTGCAGTTATGTTTTCAATATACACGACTTGAAAGATACGTTAGGAATGAAACAGTTCAAGTCAAATATTACTAACCTCAAGTGGAAGGATGATGTTGTCGTTGTAGCTCCTTACTTCTTCACATTCTTCAAGTCTTCACGTAATACTTGTAAGTCTCATATCCTAGTAACTTTCTAGCTAACATATACGAAGTAAATAATCAAGCGACTCTTTAAATAAGTTTTGATTCACTAAAATATGACAACCAAACTTGACATACCAACGCTTGGTGGGTTCAACCGAGTTATGCTCTAACAATCTCCCCCTTTGTCAATTTTAGTGACAAAACTCTTACATCATATGGATAAAAAAATTACAAGAATTCATTACACATACGCTTGATTCCCAAATTCAACAACATACTAACCTGTATACATTCAATCCATAAATGCCGTTGTTGACATTATAATAACAAAGCTAATACTCCCCCTAAAGGTAAGATAGGTAGATTTTCAATCCGCACGTCTTTGTTATTCCCATCACCATATGATATGTTACTCCCCCTTAGTCTATGCTTTACTCTTTCGTTAGATATAACGTTTAATCACCATTGTCCTTTCCCTTAGTGATACCAAATCACTTGTTTACTCCATATGTTTCTCCCCCTTTTTGTCACAAAATGACAAAGGTACGAGCAAATAAAAGATAATCCGAAAGGATCTTACAAATCTCAAAAGACTTGCAACCTATAAGAGTTAAGCATGAGGGTTCCACACACCATTTTTGATAACCAATATCAAAACCGAAACTACAAAGTAATTTTTGTTTTGATATTTTACCAAGGAAACAATTTCCCGAAGAAATTTTCCCTAATAGTTTAGCAAACCAAAAATCGACTAAGCACCTTAGTTCCTTTGCTAAACCGATTGTACAAATACAATCGCTTATTGGATAAGACCAAAACAAAGATCAAAATTAACTTTATTTTTCTCATCAGGTTCTAGTTATTCTCATCAATAACTTAGACCTTTCACTTTTAAACAAGACAAGTACTAGGCTAGTTAACTAGCATTTCTTGTTAAGGCATTCGATTAGACTTGAATAACCGAAACCTCCACTTTGATAAGTCTAACTAGGATCAGAATTAACTTATTTTCTCTTATCCGGAATCGAATTGGACTAAACAATTAATCCCGAAAACCTTTTTCGTTAAGCCATAAAAAATTCATACAAACCAAATAAATCAACTTGCATAATTATTTACCTCAACCGGAAGCAATTGAAACAAATATAGACATTATAGTACCGCAATTGCACCGAAATTTTGTAAGCCCAAACAATTGATACCAAACAATAAAGCAAGATAACAATAGTTTTTCTTAACCGGAAACAATTGAATCACACACACATCCATACACAAATAATGGAATAAACATCAATTGTACCGATTTTTTTTTAAGCAAAAGCAATAAATATATGCAATAAAATCTGGCTTTTCTTAAACAGGAAAACGATTAACTAACAAATTCGTTACCTCAAATTCTGCATCCTCTTCTCCCCTAAAGATATATCATTAAGCGTCAGTTCAAGATAGAACTCTCCCCCATTGTGTTGTCATCCTCTCGCAAGACAAAAGAACAACAACAAGGACCAACCTTTACCAGAGAAAGGTTGAAAACCGGTTTTACCAGAGCTTGTTGAGTATTGAATCTTCTTTCTTGAGACGAGTTAGAGAGAAATAAGTGCAACCCTTTGTTTCTTTTGAGTTGTCGGATAGATTGATACAATTTTCTCCACTTGAATCGAACATGCAAGAAAGAAAATTTCGAACCCTCTTGAACTGTTGGGGTTTCTTTGAAACCGAAGAAGGTAGAGAAAGGAAAGCGACCATCCTTCTTTGTTTTTATATATCACCAAACCCATTTTGTATTTGGGTGTGGATCCGGATCCAGACATGGCAGAACCATGAGTACTGAAAATTGGTCAATGGTAACCAATCATAGTCATTTTGGTAAGCATCAATTTGTACAAGTCCTGATGTTTTTCTCATTCTAGGACTTGACACAAAATTTTCAATCAATTTTACTTCATTTGTTTTGGACAAATCAAAACAAAGATTTTTAGATTCATTATTGATGTCTGTCACATCAAAATCTTCAAGAATTGATTCTTCAGAAGTGTAATTCATCAAATACTCATGAATGAGTTGATTCCCTTTATAATCTTTTTTTTTGAGTTGTCCAGTTCCTTGAGAACCTCATTTTGAACTCTACTACTATCTTCAAGAATCTTGAGTGTTTTGGACAAAGACTCATCATCAATGCTAAAGCATTGTTCATTACGGAGAAGGTTAAAAACATTACAGGAACAGATAATGGTTTTAAAGATTTATAGTGTGGTTAACTAACTTAACCAACTCTTTCTCGTGTGTGAAATACGTGTGACAGTAGACAGCTATGAACAGCCTGGCATGAGCTGTAACTCCTTATCCTTCACTGAAAAAGCGGTGGTAAACAACCACACCCAATATTTCGTTTCGGCAATCTGTATGGACTAACTCCAATATAATTCCAAGAGAATCAACTAGACAGTCAAACTCAATCAAGGAAAATATATCCAAGAGTTATATCTCTATTTCTCAACGTAATCAGCAAATCAAACAGATAGAAATCCGCGATCCTGATTATTATGAGAAACAACTTGAACGGTACCAAAGACCAATGTTCAAGTGTCAATCAATTTCAATCAACAACCAAAGGTTGGATTTACCAATTGATTGAATTACGCACAACCTGTGATATTTCAATTATATAAATAAATATAATGCGGAAAAGAAATAACACAGAAACCAGAAGTTTTGTTAACGAGGAAATCGCAAATGCAGAAAAACCCCGGTACCTAGTCCAGATTTGAACACCACACTGTATTAAGACGCTACAGACTCTAGCCTACTACAAGTTAACTTCGGACCGGAATGTAGTTGAGCCCTAACCAATCTCACACTGATCAAGGTACATTTGCGTTCCTTAAGCCTCTGAATCCTAGCAGGACTGTACGCACTTGATTCCCTTAGCTGATCTCACCCATAACTAAGAGTTTCTACGACCCAAAGTCGAAGACTTGATAAACAAATCTTTCTCACACGGAAAAGTCTATTGAATAGATAAATCTGTCTCCCACAGAAATACCTACAAGTTTTTGTTCCGTCTATTGATAAATCAAGGTGAACAGGAACCAATTGATACACCGGGCTTATATTCCTGAAAAACAGCCTAGTAATATCAATCACCTCACAATAACTTAATCATATGGTAGCGAAACAAGATATTGTGGAATCACAAACGATGAGTCGAAGATGTTTGTGACTACATTTTTATCTTACCTATCGGAGATTAAATCTCGAGCAAATCTTAGAGAAGATAATACTCAATACGATAGAACAAAGTAAGATCAGGACACGAAAATACAGAGAAAATAGTTAGGCCTGGCTTCATAATCCCAATGAAGTCTTTAAGTCGTTAACCTATAATGGTTTTAGAAAAACCTAGGTTAAAGGAGAATCGACTCTAGTCGCAACTAGTATCACACAGGAGGTGTCGGGATTAGGTTTCCCAATTGCTAGAGTTCTCCCTTATATAGTCATCGAATCAGGGTTTGCAATCAATGTTACCTTGGTAACAAAGCATTCAATATTCACCGTTAGATGAAAACCTGATTAGATTCACGCTAATATATTTCAACCGTTAGATTGAATTAGCTTGTTACACACAAATGAAATGTACCTTCATTTAGATATGAATAACCGTACCTGAACGTTTACACTTTGTTGGCTCAATAATAGTTAATCGAAGTTAGCCATATGAACACTTTCATATCAAACTTGTTCATCTTAATAATAACTAGTTCAAATGACTCAAATGAAACTAGTAATAGAGTTTTTCAATTGTTTATATTGTCATAGAAGTATATAAGACACAATTGAAGCAAAATCGGTTTTGATTCACTCGAATCGATTCAAGAATATTTTATCCACGGTTTGGAGAGATTGCATTCCTTATTATATAAATGTATTTGTTCATGAATAACCAATTTTAGAACTTAACCCACTCAAGTATGCAAACGGGTACGCATACTTAGAGTTCCGTACTTGGTCTCTCCGCCAGTATGCGAACGGGTACGCATACTGTCGTTCACGACCGAACTCAATTGAATTAGTATGCAAACGGGTACGCATACTAAATTCTCGGACTTGAAATGTTACGCCAGTACCCATACGGGTATAAATACCAAGTTCCCGGACTTCAACTGATAAACCAGTACGCATACGGGTATGCATACTAAGTTTCCGGACTTGGAATAATTTGCAACAGTTTGCATACTGTGCTATATCCAATCAATGGTTAGTTAATCTAAACTCTCATTTTAATCATTGAAACATTCTTAGAAGACGGGAATAGCTGTCTCACACAAACTATTAGCTTTAAAGCAATTTTCAAGTGATCAAATGATCAATACGAAACATTCCGAGTCTAAATCAAATGACTGTCTCACACAAATCATATAAGATGTTACCAGGAGATTTTCACATGATCATATTTTGACTTTCGTCAAGAAACTCAGCTCGAAATATCAAATATGTATAAATTAAATTCTATATAGCTATACGACTTTTGTCTCAATAGGAGATAGAATAGAAATAGACTTCTGAGTGATAGATGAGTTCAAGTCTCCATATACCTTTTGTTGATGAAGTTCCACAAGATCCCCTTAGTAGTTCTTCTTCTTCAATCGATGAACGCCGTGAAGTCTAAAGCTCAACTACATATTATATCCTAATCCGAGACATAGCTATAAGTGGACTAGAAATCAAGAATTATAGTTTTGGCAACTAAACTTGACAAACAAGCTTGAGATATCAACGCTTGCGAGTTCGACCGAGCAGTGCTCTAATAATCTCCCCCTTTGTCAATTTTAGTGACAAAACTATCAATACATATGGATTACAAAATAAATAAACTTTGTAGCTTCTCATCCAAATGCTTGATTTCCTTGGTTCTTCAACATTACTCGAAATCTTCATCACTTCCAAGTACTCCAGTGATTCTGAACGTGTTGAACTCAGCATCATAGTTGTTAAAGATCCATAGCCATAACAATGATAAAACAATTTCTCTCAATCATTGTTATACAGTATCATAGTATTATTACACAACATCATAGTCCAATTGTATCACAACTTTGACAACAATACTATGGTGATATGTATCACTCCCCCTTAGTCAATACTTCATCTCCCAATGAAAACCACTCCCCCTTACATAATGATACGCAAGCCATATGTATTTGTAGTATGAACTACACAATAATTCTCCCCCTTTTTGTCAATATAAATTGGCAAAGGTACGAAAACTAGCGGGATCATAATGAAATTCTCATAGAGAAACTTCATGACTAAAAGAGAACATGTCAACTTTGTTTTGATGATTTCACATATTCGAAACTTAGTGTATTCATCAAGGAGTTTATAAAGATACAAGATAACTCCTACAATATTCCACAGCCGCACTCTCCACAAAGATTTGGCAATTAAGCACAAGTTCAATTAAGAAGTCTCCCCCATAAAATGTCATTCCCAAAGGAACAACAAGAGCGACCTTACTTTTACAAGAAAAGAAGTATTTCTTTGGACATTAACAAAAAAACATGAAACATTAATTTGTATCCAGAAAACACAATTAAATTAACCACAAAGGAACCTCAATGATTAATTTAATCGGAAATGCTAAACATAAGAAAACTTACGAAGCCGTATAATACTTTCACATAGAGGTGGATCAGGGAAAGATCAATACTGCGGAATATTCAAAGATTCATTCTATTTTTCATCAATATTCGCATAATGATACTATAGACTTAATCTTTGACATCAAAAGTTCATTCCATTTTCCATTAATATTTGCATAATGACATAATAGACTTAACTTTTGACATATATGGGACAATCATAGTTCACAGACGTAAACACACATATCCCATAATATTATTTGCAATATATAAAACCAATAAAGATTAACACTGCAAAATCATTTTTTAAATAAACTTTAGAATTTAAATAAATAAATCTAAAAACATCGCAAGATGAAAATCGTTGGCAATAGCTATGTGTAATCACAATATATTCCAAACCCTAGTTATCCTTCTCAAAAACAATAATAAATTCTCATAAGAAGTTTCCTAGACAAAATAAGATGAAAGATAGAGAAACTAATCATCATCTTCATCATCGGAATCCATCCAAGATGCTTGAACTTTTTCCATTTCTTCATTGATTTCGGGAAACTTTGTAGCAATCACAAGAATTTGTTCTTGCACACATTTTACCTTGGAATTGATCTTACACACACCCTTGTGAATTTGATGAAGAAGACTCAAGGTGGTAGGATCACAAGAACCGTCAAGGGAGTCACATCTTTGTCTTTTGCAAGCATTCTCCATCATACGTTTGAAAGTACAAGGACGAACAAGTTTGGGAGTTCCAATAGAGTTGCCAATAGGAGCAATAGAATATGCTCGACAAATTTGCTCAATTAAGCAAGGAAAGCCGAACTTCTTGTTGGATGACGTCATTGAGAGCATTTGAAGAATGATGAATCCACAAATATCAAGACTTTGAGAACCCAATTCAAGGAAATAGACTAACTCCGCAAACTCACGACTCCACCGAGAGTTCTCAATTGTGGAGGGACAAAGATTAGATATACCAGGTTTTTCGAAAGACAGCAACGCAAGATTAAGATAATGAGTAGGAAATTTCCCTTCAATCCAATCAACACTCTTGCCACAAAGACCATTAGAAATGGTTTCATATGATGGTGTTTCTTCCCTTGGTCTAGGAAGGAGAAAATTACCCAAGGGAATTTTGGTAATCCTTGAAACCAACTCTGTATTTACAAGAATCCTTTCTCTATTTATCATGGTCTTGAATTCCATGTCATCAAGATCAACATCATAGATGTTAGCATAGAAGATTCTTGTGAGAGTGTCAAAACCTTCACCAAGACCATTAAAGATGTTTCCAAGATTATATTTTTAAAAAAAAACCAAATCTTCTTTATGACCACTAGCCATTTCAAATTTATTTTCTAGAATGAAACCACTAGAAGAAATCATTTCAAAGATCTTACTACTAGAATCATTGATAAATCTAATTATAATAGAATCTTGATTTTTAGGTAAAATCATGCTAGAAGAGGATGAATCCAAGTTTTTTGAAAACTTCTTTGAAACCTTGAAATTCCCCATGAGATCTAGAAATTGAGAGATCAAAGAAAAGGAAAAACTTACAATACAAGAAAACTTGGCATTAGCGACTACTTTCTTACCAACTGTAGTCGGTGGAACTCTTCAGCGACAACTTTTGGTAACCAAAAACAGCTCCAGCTGGAAGATATCTCTAACAACCAATTTTCCAACAACGACAGTTGGTTGAACTCTTTAGCAACGATGACTTAACAACCGAAGTATCATATTTGTTGTTATTATCCTCCAGACACCATGGTTGGGTAACCAAAATGTACCATAGAGGGTATACATTTTTTGTCACTTGTCTTACCCACCGGAAAACCCTGTCGGTAGACACCTAATCCAACCATCAGATTGCAAGCGTTGCTAGTATATTTCGACAACTGTTGTCTGGCAACTAAAAAGTATGATAGAAGTAATATATTTTTAGCAAGTGCAGTTAGCCACAAAACTATCTGTCCGTGGACACCTTTACCAACTGTAAAAGTAAGTACATGGCTATTAAACATTGATGAATAACGGGTGAAATTGAATAAGGTTGATAAAACCAACGACATCGAGTGAAATTAAACATAGCCTAGAATCTAGATTCATATAAATCAAGATAAATTTATGTTATTTTCCGAAATGATATGTTATTTAATGAAAATTGAATTTGAGCCTATATAAGGGAAATTTAGTGAAATTGATTGATGACAGATGAAACTGAATAAGGCAAAAAAAAAAAAGGTTCGCTATACTTGGATATTTACGTAAGTTGATTCTAAGAAAAATCAATATAATTTTAGAATTCAATCGATCTTATGAAAAATGCTTAGGTGTTTACATACCACCTCTTGTCATATTCTGCTTTGATTGTATTTTAGAATTCAATGACAATTATCGAATTCATCTCTCATTGTTGTAATTCATTCTTATATGTATTCAAACTTTTATATAATTGAAGGTCAATAAAAATATCCATAGTTATTCTCATGTATGTACTAATATTCTTTGGGTTTTTAGCTTATCAAAGGTTGATGAATAAACCGAATGCACCAGTTCATTTTAGCACAAAAAGAACCACACATGTTTCTCACACACTTTTCTCAATCCGTATGAGTCCCAAACGAAATTTCAAAATTGTCCTAAATTTGGTTTAATCCATATGACCATTATTATCCACCGTTCAAAATTCTATACAAAACCCCTAGGTTTCCTTTTCAACTTCATTTTTCCATTTTCTCTCTTCCTCGTTTTATCTCGAACCTTAACTCACAACGGCTGCCTTCACTCCCCACCACTGAACCCCTCTCTCTATCTCGCTCTTTGCAAAGGATATATCAATCATTGAATTCACTTTTTCTATCTCACTCTTTTTATGCAACAAGGTGGTTATCTCTTCGAGTTTGCTCATTTATTTTATTTTTTCAGGTTTCAGACATCTGCTGGAAATCTTAATATTTTCTCTTGTTTTTATCTTGATTCGATCTCCATCCAAGATGAGTATTTTTTTCATTTTCTGTTCAGATCTCATCCGCGTTTCTTTGGATATTTATGTCTTAATATAAGAAATCTGATTATTTGTTTTGGATGACTGCAACAGGACATTGAAGAGAGGAGAAAGTTGTGAACTCTAAATCTATTATCATCGGACTTAGAAATTGTATCTAGTCGTAAGTCAATGGCAATTATTGAATTCATTTCTCATTCTTCTGATATGATTTATACATATATATATATTGCAATTTATGTATAATCGAAGGTCGATAACAACAACAAAATTTCTTCGGATTTTTGTCGTATCGAAGATCGATAATAAAATCGAATGTACACGTCCATTTTACCAACACATTCTTCTCAATCCGTGTGAGGCTCCCAAACTAAATCTTCACCATCTAAAGGTTTCCTAATCCGTGTGACTCCTTTTCCACCGTTCAATATTTTTAGAAGGCCTTTGGTTTTTTTCTCCTCACTTTCCTCTTTCCCAATCCGAAAACACATGATAAAAGCTAAGAAGAGAGAGAAAATTCATAAACTTAACCTTATCTTCTCGTTATCTCCGCCTAGGCTCACTCACCCTCCCTTTCTCCTCTGCAGAAACCTAAACCAGATCTATAACTTCATTTCTCATCATGGAATTAAGCCATGCCAAGATTTCTTTGTAAGTGTAACAAATCTCTTCTTGATTTCATTCTTATTATGTTTGATTTAGATTCTGTTTTTTTATTTTTTTTGGAAAGGAGCGGGGATTTAGATTTCGATTCTGTTTTGATTGAATCTGATCGTGTATTTGTTAGGTCAAGAAGAAAATGACAACAGTACCAGTGTCTTTTGATTTGGGAGATTGTGAGGAGGAACAATACTTTCCTCGGTTTTGACATCTGAGGCAGATACGAAAATGGTAAATCTTCCATTTTTCTTCTTTTACCTTTTTCTTTTGTCACTTTATCGCTGCCTTATAGTTCTCCTTTACCGATTCACTAATTTGATTTTTATATTTTACAGCCTTCCATATGTCATTCATGGTCGAGAAGAAGCTCGGTAAAAAGATGAGACTAAGCAGACCCATCCCTAACTGGATCTGTATGAAGCTGATAACACCATCAGGTCTGTGTTATTTTTTCTCTTTAATCTCATCTTTCTAGTCAGATCTGTTCTTGTTTATACTTTTCCCCTTAATTTTCAATTTTGCATTAATTTTCTTTTGTTTGTTTTAGGCTTTTGCATTTAGAATTAGCCCTTCTCGTTTGCAATTTGGCTTTGATTTTCAAAATTTCAAGAATTTCCTAGTTTTCAATTCCTATTACTGACTTGGGAGTTTTATAATTTGTGATGCAGATAAATGAAGGTTCCCAGTGTTTGCAACTGCAGTAACCAAGTAATTAATTGAAGGAGTGGATAAGAACCTATGCATCATTCAAACCTGAGAACAACTACAATGTTGCTGGCTTCATGTGTGAGTTCTGTATTTATTTATAATTGATTTGAGATATTTGAGAAGCACCATATTTCCAATTTAGATATGATCATGATGCTTTTCCTTAGTTCTTTTTCTGTGTTTCATGTTTATATGGAGTTTTAGATCTGGGTTTTTGTGTTTTTGTTTAATTGGAATATAAAAATATGGGAATATATGATTTTTGCTTATGTGTATTGCTGATTTGGGGTTCAATTGTTGATTGAATTGCTGGCTTCTTATTAAAGCTTTATATGTTTTGTCGAATGTGTTTAATCTAAAATTGTAGATGTTTTTGAAGCTTTTCGTATTTCAAAAAGTAAAGATCTTTTTCCCTTATGGTTTGTCATTTTTGTTTGTGTGCGAAAGTACTTTACTTGTAATGACTTGTTTCTCAATTCGGTCTTTGATTGGGAACTTTATGTCAATGTGCAGTGATGGAGGGTATTTTAAAGTAATTCAGAGCTTTCCATCCAATGATCCTAACAGTCCTTCAACAGGGAGTCTCGGAATGACCTTGATAAACTTGGTTGCTTGTTTTGATTTCGTTAAGGTTGGACATTGTTACATATTCTTTACTCTTGCTTGTGTAAGTTTTCCCAGAAACTAATTACATTGATTCTTGTTTGCAGGAAGTAGTGGATACTGTTAATTGTATGAGCCACTTTGGTGGGAAGGAATGAAGTAAGTCTATGATTACTCACTTTGACTACAATGAGTTCTATGGGGGGAGTTGTTTTATGGTTTTAATGTTTCCTTGTATAAGTTTTGCTCACTGAATGTATGAGAAAAATATTATCTTCTACATTTTACCATGAAAATCTAAAAATGGTGAACTGACACCAGCTTAGGTAATAGTTTAATGGTCTTTTGTTCATCTTCGTGTAGGAAAGTAGGTTTTAGGGGTTTTATCCAATGTTTTTGGAGCTTGGTGGCCATGTGACAGAAGGATTTTTATTCTTCGTTTTTGTTGTTGTGAAATTAGGTTTATGTTGGAGTAAATTAAGCTTTCTTGTTGTACAGGTCCCTATCCTTCAGAATCAAGGGGGGGAATTAAGGTTCACTTTCCTTCTTTTTCTATCCTTAATTTGATGATAGGTCCCCACCCTGCAGGTACTTCAAATACATTTTTGCTTTTATTAATGACCGCCAGCTCTAAAATTTCGAACTGAAGAACCCTAAGCTGATTAAATGTGTAGTCCAAACTTTCATCTTGCAAAACACTAAGAAGTTCTAAACACAAACAAATCATTGTGGGGAAAATTTATCTAAAAAGAGATGGAATTTTGGTGATTTGCATATTGTTTTTCCTGTTGTATTTTGTGAATGCACTTTTTCAAACTCAACCTGTACAAGTGAATATCATGTTGTTAATAACGTAATTTAAATATCTGCTGCAGGAATTGATAATTTAAATGCCTGCAGGAACTGAATCATCCTCTGATTCTTGGTCACAGACTCACAGCAAGAAGATATCTAACTGGAATTGTCTGTTACGGTAATTGATCTTTCTTTCTTATTTGAACTTCTGGTTCTTAACTCATGGTAATCCTTTGAGATAATATTTTAAACTCTTTGTTCTTACGGACACAGAAAAATAGACCCCTTTCAATTATGGCCGTGGTTGTTCAAAGTGGGTACTCAACAAGCATCACGCTGGAGTGTCAAGGTAATGAAATGAGTTCTTTTAAGCTTTTCCACGGTTACATATTCTCAACCCCTGTGATACTGCGATAAAATGAATGTTTCCTTATGCTTACACTGACACTTAAAACAATTATAACCAATAACTTTTATTTGTATTTGATTTGGTATTTCTACATTTTCAGCAATACATAGGGTTGCTTAAAAATCTTATTGCAATTTACTTCACAGGGTGCTGGAATTCTTAAAAAGCTTGCTCCTACAATTGGTATCGCTGTGGACCACAGGCATAGAAACAAGTCATTGGAAGGGCTCCAAACCATTTTCTAGCGTCTTAAGACATACTAGGCCAAGCTCGTTTTCTTCCCAAGACCTGCAGGCAAATTCAAGGTAAATTTTTATCTGCTTCTTATGTACAGCAAATATTTGTGTTTTCCTGCATTTTATATGCTATCATTCTGGTGCCTTTTTTAGGAGCTTCTGTTTAGGCTCAACAATTCATACAATGTAAACCATTCCTTGGAATCTATTTTTCCTTTCTACTATATTAATTCTCATTTATTTTTCCTTTCTCCCCCCTTCTGATTCGTGTATGTTTCAGAAACGAAGGAAAATAATTTGTAAAATTAATTTGCAAATGGATGCGTCACGTTATATTGCAATCTGATCATTATTGTTGTTATTGCTCTTGTTGAGAACACTCAAGTTGGAGATGCTCACTCCAGTTGAAGGTGTTCCTACAGAAACCTTGGATCCAATCATTCCCGCAGTGAGAGCTTCGTTAAGTAATGATCCAGACTCTCAGCCATTAGTAGTGAAGATCCAGACTCGGCCACCACTCATTTCCGCTTAGGCCAGTGTGTCCTCTATGTATATTGTAGTTGGATGTCTTGAATATATTTTGGGGTATTTTGAATGTTGATGAATCAATGATGTTGAATTTGATTATCAAAATGAAATCTAGATTTTTTTTTCTTCATGATATTCGTGATATAACTACCCTCTAGAAACTCAAATATGTAGCGGGACAAGACTTTGAGCAACATTTATAACAACTTGGTCAACTGAATTTGTAATGGCTCAAACCTATGCAGCCGGATTAACCATGTGTGTATAACTTTTCACCAACTCAGAGCTAACACTTGATCCAACCAAAAAACTGGTGTCTAGAAACCTTGACCAACAAAAAGTTGGTGGCATAACCCTTCAGCCAACTGCAAAAACAGCGGCTGAAATTCTCATCCAACAAACATCAAGGAAGCTTAAATTCTTGAGCAACTAAAATTCAGTGGAAGGAAACTCTCTTCCATCAGACAGATAGCAGCTCCAACCCTTCACCAGCACCCTCGACAACTAGAATTCAGCCGGTTAAATCCTTTAGCGGCTGAAACCTTGTATAATTGTCCACCTCTACCAACAATGTTTAAGTCTTCAGCCACCAATATTTTTGTGGGTTAAATGTTTCAGCTGGAAAGGCTTTGTGCTCTTCCAACGAAAGTTAATGGTTAACGAATGTTTGTACAAACTTAAAATTTAGTCGCTTCATAGTAGTTGAAAGACATCTCTTCCAACAACATGGTTGGTACAGGTCTCCAGCAAATCAGTCTTCAGCCACAGAGACAATCTGTTGCCATGTTGGTTGTTGTAGATCTCTAAACACTAAAAACGACCCTGTACCAACTGAATCGAGGTAGTCCCTAGAGCCCAATTTTCTTGTAGTGAATTACTTAGAAAAGCTTCTTGAGGATGAAGATAACACTTTGCCTCCCTTGGACCTCCAAAGAAGATTTTAATGGAGTTGAAACATGAACCCTAGAAAAGACTTAGTTCACGTACGCGGACAAGGGAATGAAGAAGAAGGGTACGCGTACCACAACTCTTATATAACCATTGATGGGCTTGGACCCGTTCATGAACCGCGACCTATAGAAGGAAGTATGATTTTTAAAAACGTTCAACAACCAAGGTTCGCACACTGTGAAAAAAAAAATCAACATAGTGCTGTAAAAGGATAGTAGAAAACTATATCACTTTATTTAACCTCGTGTAGACAGATAAAGAATAAATCTGTGAAGGAGTTTTTCCCAAAAACAAAATAAAGTAAATTAACTCAAACACAAAATTAATCAAACCGTTACTTGCCCCATCTCAGTTATATACAAATGAGGTAGAACCAAGCTTGTTACCAAGAGGCTAAATGTGCAGAGTGTACCTCATGCAACATCTCCGGTTGATATTTGTAAAATGTGCCAGAAGTATAATCATAGTAATGATGATACTCAGGGTTAATAGAACTTTTTAACTCCTTTTTCTTGTGACCAAGGAATGACGTTTTCCGACAATTGGAACCTACACCAAACTCACCAGAAATCTTTTTATCAATTTCACATGAATTGGTAGCAAGCTTAGTTCGTACATCATGAATACAAGATTTGACTGGTAAAAAAGTTTTATTAGAACGATTCTTCTCCTCAATCGAATTAAGTATTTCTAAGAATTTAAAAACGCCTTCAAAAGCTTTAAATAGATCTTTGTCAATTGATCCATCATGATAATATTCCTCAAAAAGATTAAGAAATAATCTAGTGATATTCCATATCCTTGAGCTTTGTCCATGTTTTCTCGAACAATTTTTCTTAGATAACTTTTATTTTTTCCTTTAGACTGTTTTCCATCATCTAAGTTTTCCAATGTCTTAGATGGTAAGAGATTATCTTAAGAGACCAGAGGTCTTGTAGATAGCTCTGAACAATCATTAAGGAATCATAGTGTGCGTTACAGATGCCCAGAACAAGTTTCCCAAAGTAATTTCCCATAAGGACAGACTTTAGGGATCAGTCAAACACAAACTTATTAGGATTATAGTGTTTGCCTGCTATGATACCAATTGAAAAAGCGGGGATACAACAACCACACCCAATATTTCGTTTCAGAAATCTGTATGGACTAACTCCAATATATTTCCAAGAGAATCAACTAGACAGTCAGACTCAATCAAGGAAAATACATCCAATAGTTATATCTCTGTTTCTCAATGTAATCAGCAAATCAAACAGATAGAATCCGCGATCCTGATTATTATGAGAAACAACTTGAATGGTACCAAAGACCAATGTTCAAGTGACAATAAATTTATATCAACAACCAAAGGTTGGATTATCTAATTGATTGAACTACGCACAACCTGTGATATTTCAATTATATAGAAAATATAACGCGGAAAAGAAATAACACAGACACCAGAATTTTGTTAACGAGGAAACCGCAAATGCAGAAAAACCCCGGGACCTAGTCCAAATTTGAACACCACACTATATTAAGCCGCTACAGACTCTAGCCTACTACAAGTTAACTTCGGACTGGAGTGTAGTTGAGCCCTAACCAATCTCACATTGATCAAGGTACATTCGCGTTCCTTACGCCTCTGAATCCCAGCAGGACTCTACGCACTTGATTCCCTTAGCTGATCTCACCCACAACTAAGATTTGCTACGACCTAAATTCGAAGACTTGATAAACAAATCTGTGTCACACAGAAAAGTATATTGAATAGATAAATATGTCTTCCACAGAAATACCAACGAGTTTTTGTTTCGTCTTTTGATAAATCAAGGTGAACAAGAACCAATTGATACACCAGACTTATATTCCCGAAGAAAAGCCTAGTAATATCAATCACCTCACAATAACTTAATCGTATGGTAGCGGAACAAGATATTGTGGAATCACAAACGATGAGACGAAGATGTTTGTGACTACTTTTTATCTTACCTATCGGAGATTAAATCTCGAGCAAATCTTAGAGAAGATAATACTCAATACGATAAAACAAAGTAAGATCAGAACACGCAACTACATAGAAAATAGTTAGGCCTGGCTTCAGAATCCCAATGAAATCTTTATGTCGTTAACCTATAATGGCTTTAGAAAAACCTAGGTTAAAGGAGAATCGACTCTAGTCGCAACTAGTATCACACATGAGGTGTCGGGATTAGGTTTCCCAGTTGCTAGAGTTCTCCCTTATATAGTCTTCAAATCAGGGTTTGCAATCAATGTTACCTTGGTAACAAAGCATTCAATATTCACCAGTGGATGAAAATCTGATTGGATTCAAGCTAATATCTTTCAACCGTTAGATTGAATTAGCTTGTTACACACAAATGAAATGTACCTTCATTTAGATATGGATAACCGTACCTGAACGTGTACACTTTGTAAGCTCAAAAACAGTTAACTGATTGCTGTCGTATGCGTCAAAAAATAATTTCACTTTCTCACTTACAAATAATATGGATTAAGTATAGGATAAGAAAGAGTTCGTTCCACGGGAGGCTTATGTTGTTATGCAAATTTTAGTTTCTAATGTAACCAAGGGGGGAGTTTGTTTATATCAAAGCAATAAAATAAAGCAAAGCAAATAAAATAATTTGAAAATCAATAAGGAGAAGATATTGGTCACGGGATAGTGTCATTCACCAACATGTATTTTTTATCAATGACTAGAATTGGTAATTTAATCTCGCAATTATCAAAAGTCCTAGGATATCTTGATTGCAAGAGTATCCCGTTTTATTTCCTTATTTTATCACAAACAACATTAAAAGATGCTATTGTGAAATCTACCTAGAAAGCAACCTAAAGTGTAAAAGCACAATTAAGTTTAACTTCCCAAGAGCATTAAGCTTTATGAAATAAGACAAATCAAAGCAATTGAACGTGTAAAAGCACTAATCCAATTTAACCAAGGTTATGATTCATATGCGATTAATAAGATGTATCACTACAAGAAATAACCACAAGATGCTACTAGAAATCAGAGATTAACAACTTTTACGTATTGAAAACTCTAATATAGCTATTGAGATGAAAACAAATCCAATTAATTCCGGACTCAACCAAACGAGCATTCAAATCATATGATAATATAAACAATGAATCATAAGCGATAGAATTGAGACAAAACTAATTCATTGAATCAAATAGCATGTTTGATGAAATCAACTTTATCCAATAACCAATAATAGTATTTAGCTACTCATAGCTATGGAGTTCATGATAATCATAATCAATAATCAAATAAAGAAGATAAAAAATATATACGAAAGCAAATCCTAGTTGCGGATATCTCCAAAAACTCCAAGTATAGTAGAATACGTGAAATCTCTTAAAGGAAGTAGAAACTTTCTCCTTTTGTAGCTTTTCATCTTTCCAAAACTAGGTCAATCCTCCAAAAAGCCCATATCCAATGTGGTCTCCCATATCCAATGTGGTCCACCAAGTCCATATGTGAAAACACCCATGTAGAAAATATGTCCCATAAGTAGCGACCGGAAAACTGGTACATGTGCCGGAATTTGCCCGGCAAAGTGTCTGAAATAGTATCTCAGGTGACCGGCAAAGTCCACACGGTCAACGGTCAAACATGCCAACTCGGGAAGTCAACTGAGTCAACTCGGGTCAAACAGATCGAGTCATGATGAGTCAGAGGTTGAATCAGTCAGCTAACTCATCTGAGTAGGCTGACTTGCCAGGCCAAACCTTGAGCATGCTGTTACACAATGATTGCACTTCACCAGTTCAGTCCAGCCATGATGGCTGGTCAATCATCTCAACACCCTCATAATCACCTGCAATATTACCTTCTCAACTTAATTATCTTCTTTGTCCCCTGTTGCATCTCAACTGCAACCAAATGAATCAGTTCCATCTCCTTTACAGCATCAGCAACCACCAACAATCACCTATAGACCATCTCAGCTGTAACTGCATTGCTTCACCAGCTGCAATCTCAGAACCACTGGTACCTGCAACTGCATCATCTTCCATACAAAGGCCGCCAGTGCCACTCCATTTCAACCATTCGCACCATCAGTTCAGACTATCATTCCCATCATTTCCATCTTGTTAACCTGCAATTGCACCAACAACTTCATCTCTGCATTAACAGCAACAACATTAACTTCCACTCCTTTCCCTGTAATCTTCTTGGCTTTGAGACACCAACAGCAACACAATGTCTTTAACACTAAACACATCTCCTCTCTGTCACATTCTCAAACCCCAGCATTCTTTCATTTAAGCTTCCATCAGCTGTACCCATTCTCGCACAACAACCCATAACCTGAGCCATTCCCCTTCAGATCAACACAATATTATCACCAACAACTTCTCCTCTGAAATGGCACCAGAATCATCTTCTTCGTAACCACATCCACCAGCAACATTGTATATCATTCATTCAACACAATTCAAGCCATTCAAGGCCATTAGCTGCTACCAGTACCACCAATTCTATCAGCACATCACTGCAGGACCAACTGCAACTCAGCCAACAAACCATATAAGCATCAGCTTCACTCTATCACAACCTGCACTATTGTATCACCTAACCCTGGAAGCAACACTGCAACCAATCAATTTCATCCTCAACAGCAGATCAATCTCAACTGAACCCATTCTTCTTCTCATACTCAGTTCATCTATGACACTACTTCCATTTCTTCTGTTCTTCTCAAATCTACGTCAACCCATCTTCTACTCATCACCAACAGTTGCAAAAGTAAACCCATCACCAGATTTGAGCAGAAACCCTACATCAACTTCAGATCCCCATATCAAACCTTAGCTTCTCTGGAACTCGAATTCAAAACCCTAATAGCCTTCCTCACAGCAGCAACAGATTCATTTCTCCATCTCTCTGTGTTATTCACTCAAGCATCAGCAGAAACAATTGATCATAATTCAAACCCTCATCTTCTTCTCTGATTTCCACAGTAACAGATACATTCACCGAAACCCATTATTCACAGACCTTGGATCCCTAAATTTCAGTTTCCATCTCACTGTAATTTTGGATCCCTATTCTTCAACAGCAAACCCTACCTTCTTCTCGGATTTCTTGCTTCAATTGATGGCAACAACTAGAGCTTCATCATCTCACAATTTCTGCCATTGATCTCTAAATCTCTCGGACAATTTGTGCAACCGTCTTTCTCCCTTCTCTCTTTTCTCTCACTTTTAGGTGAACTCAAATGATAAGAGAGAAGATAAAACTTCTCTGACTCTAAGGGTTGTGTAATGATGGAAATTGATACAGGCACCCCAATTAAGATAAGGGCCACCAAAGTGATAGTTGGCTTGTCAGTTTCAGAGAACTGACCGTCTATTCTGCTTTCTTGCTTAACTACTAGTTTCGTGGAACTGACAGATCATTCTTCACCTCTTTTGCTGCATAACTTTAGCTGGCTCCAAGTATCACTCGCATGTGAATTGACCTTTTTGCCTTTTACGCTCCAAATGGAAGATTTCTCCTTCTTTTGCTCCAAATGACTCCATTGCACCTGATAAACTCAAAAACAATAATAAGACACATAATTTACAAGAAACTCGCAAAGAAAGCATAAACAATAGATAAATATCAAGGTGTTTACAACACCTATCATTAACCGAAGTTAGCCATATGAACACTTTCATATCAACCTTGTTCATCTTAATCATAACTAGTTCAAATGACTCAAATGAAACTAGTAATAGAGTTGTTCAATTGTTTATATTCTCATAGAAGCATACAAGACACAATTGAAGCAAAATCGGTTTTGATTCACTCTAATCGATTCAAGAACATTTTAGCCACGGTTTGCAAACATTGCATTCCTTATTATATAAATGTATTTGTTCATGAATAACCGATTTTAGAACTTAACCCACTGAAGTATGCAAATGGGTACGCATACTATCGTTCACGACCGAACTCAATTGAATTAGTATGCAAACGGGTATGCATACTAAATTCCCGGACTTGAAATGTTACGCTAGTACGCATACGGGTATGTATACTAAGTTTCCGGACTTCAACTGATAAACCAGTACGTATACGGGTATGCATACTAAGTTCCCGGACTTGGAATAACTTGCAACAGTTAGCATACAAGTACGCGTATTGTGCTATATCCAATCAATGGTTAGTTGTTCTAAACTCCCATTTTAATCATTGAAACATTCTTAGAAGACGGGAATAGCTGTCTCACACAAACTATTAGCTTCAAAGCAATTTTCAAGTGATCAAACGATCAATACGAAACATTCCGAGTCTACATCAAATGACTGTCTGACACAATTCATATAAGATGTTACCAGGCGATTTTCACATGATCATATTTTGACTTTCGTCAAGAATAAAAGATGAACTTGGTTAAAGCGAAAGCTTACCAACACATATTTCAAGAAATATGTAAGGGAGTTAAACTCAGCTCGAAATATCAAACGTGTGTAAATTAAAGTCTATATAGCTGTACGACTTATGTCTCAATAGGAGATAGAATAGAAATAGACTTCCGAGTGATAGATGAGTTCAAGTATCCATATACCTTTTGTTGATGAAGTTCCATAATCTCCTCTTTGTAGTTCTTCGTCTTCAATCGATGAACGACGTAAAGTCTAAAGCTCAACTACACATTCTATCCTAATCCGAGACATAACTATAAGTAGATTAGAAATCAAGGCTTATAGTTTTTGCAACTAAACTTGACAAACAAGCTTGAGATAGCAACGCTTGCGAGTTCGACCGAGCAGTTCTCTAACACTCAGCATCATAGTTGTTGAAGATCCGTAGCCATAACAATAACAAAACAAATGTTCTCAATTATTGTTATACAGTGTCATAGTATTATTACACAACATCAAAGTTCAATTGTATCACAACTTTGACAATAATACTATGGTGATATGTATCACTGCCCCTTAGTCAATACTTCATCTCACAATGAAAACCACTCCCCCTTACATAAGGATCCGTAAACCATATGTATATGTAGTGTGAACTACAAAATAATTCTCCCCCTTTTTGTCAAATATGGAATTGTGAGAGAAATACATAACTAAAGCTCAACAAGCAATCTTGTGATAAAAAGAGTTTTCAATGAAGGAAAAAGGAATGTAGGGTTACGGAACCTATATATAGAGTAAGATTCACGTACGACCAATTCATAACCCTAAAGAAGGTAGAATTGTCGATTTTAACCCTCTTTTAATGAAAAAAGAAAACATTTTTAATACCAATTTATGATATGAAAAAATCAACAGAATTCCAAAAAAATAACAACAACCAAAAAGAAAAAATTTATTTCCCTAAAGCCTGAACTGTGCAAACTCTTGTCTCTTTTGAAGTCAGGCACATGAGACAAGACGCATCTTCAACACAATTAAGCTGTGTTGGGGTGAACAATAATCTGTCCACCATACACTTCTTGTACGGAATTATTAATACCCTTTTTCACATAATGTGTAGACCTTATTCTTTTCTGTAGAGGTCTAATTTTTTCTTTAGAAATTAACTTTTTCGGAGAAATATTGAGTTTACATACCTTTGATGAATTAGACTTCTGAACAAGTTTGAGCTTGTTTGCTAATCGGTTTGCTCTCCGTTGAAGTTTGTTGACATATCTTATTTTATGTTTGTACTTGAAACACTTAGATAGTTCATGTCCTTTAATAGTACAATAAGAACATGTTAATGTGGAGGACGGTTCAGACACCATAGCTGAGCATGCTGCAAAAAAAATTGAGGTACCTGAAACATGTGAGATAGAATTTTCAGTAGACAAGGAAAAATCCATTTTATCCTCCAAAGTGGTTGATGAAGTTTCTCCAGGAAGAATATCAAGATTGATGTATGTATTGCTACAATGATAAAAATTAATAATTTCACCAAGGAGCGCAACACTTGAATTTTCATCTTCATCTGAATCATAGTGATCAGACATTTCATCAAGAGTTGCAGCAAGACCTTTGTTTCCAGTGTATTTTCTACGATTTGGACACTTATTAGCAAAATGACCAAAACCTTTACACTTAAAGCACCGTGGCATATCCTCATCATCAGTATCGACGGTGTCCCTGTTTTTAGGAGGAGCACGGTCATTAGGTTTGAATGATGACCTAGGTTTATCTCTGATGAACCGTTTACTTCTCTTCAAAAGAAGATCTCTAAACTGCCTTGTGATCAGTGAGACTGAGTTGTCAAGATATTCATCTGATGAATCAGTCTCAATAGGATCAACAACAAAGGTGCCAATACTTTTACTTTTGTCAAGCAATTTAGTGTTCTTTTGTGCTTTGAAAGCAACATTCTTTCCATATTTGGATCTATGCTCATGATCAAAGATCTGTAACTTCCCAACAAGAGTGTTTCTGGAAAGAGTATTAAGGTTATTTCCTTCAACGATGTCATGTTTCTTAGAATCGTATTTGGCTGGAAACGATCTGAGAATTTTCATCACAATGTCCTTTTCAGAAATAGTCTTACCTAATACAAAAGATGCATTATAAATTTCAGACACTTTGTGATTAAACTCATCAAATGAATCTTCATCAGCCATACGAAGGTTTTCCCAATTAAAATTTAGGTTTTGAAGCCTAGCTTCTTTCTCAGAGAAGTTTCCTTCAAATACAGTTTCTAAGATATCCCAAGCATCTTTAAACTTAGTGCACGTAGTCACATGGTGCTGAAGATCTGGAGTAATGGCATGGATGATAGCATTTAATCCGTCGGAATTTTGCTTTGCAGCGAGAATCTAGGCAGGATCATATGCACCAATATCCTTTGGAACAATTACATCGCCTTCTGTAAAAATTGGAGGATCATAGCCATTAACTACACGAACTCATGATTGAAAATCACATGCTTGGAGAAAGGCACGCATAGTACTTTTCCACCATAAGTAATTCGAGCCATAGAAGACTAGCGGTACGTTTATAGAGATAGCATTTCTGTCCATAGAGTCAGATTGCTATAAACACAAACTTATGAGGTCTTAAACGTGTTTGCTTACTCTGATACCAATTGAAAAAGCAGGGGTACAAAAACCACTCCCAATATTTCGTTTCGGAAAATTGTATGGACTAACTCCAATATAATTCCAAGAGAATCAACTAGACAGTCAGACTCAATCAAGGAAAATATATCCAAGAGTTATATCTCTGTGTCTCAATGTAATCAACAAATCAAACAGATAGAAATCCGCGAGCCTAATTATTATGAGAAACAACTTGAACGGTACCAAAGATCAATGTTCAAGTGTCAATCAATTTCAATCAACAACCAAAGGCTAGATTTACCAATTGATTGAACTACGCACAACCTGTGATATTTCAATTACATAAACAAATATAATGCAGAAAAGAAATAACACAGACACCATAAGTTTTGTTAACGAGAAAACCGCAAATGCATAAAAACCCAGGGACCAAGTCCAGATTTGGACACCACATTGTATTAAGCCACTACAGATTCTAGCCTACTACAAGTTAACTTCGGACTGGAATGTAGTTAAGCCCTAACCAATCTCACACTGATTAAGGTATGGCCGTGTTCCTTATGCCTCTGAATCCCAGCAGGACTCTACGCACTTGATTCTCTTAGCTGATCTCACCCACAACTAATAGTTGCTACGACCCTAAGTCGAAGACTTGATAAAAAAATCTGTCTCCCACAGAAAAGTCTATTTTAATAGATAAATCTTTCTCCCACTGAAATACCTATGAAGTTTTTGTTCCGTCTTTTGATAAATCAAGGTGAACATGAACCAATTGATAATCCGGTCTTATATTCCCGAAGAACATCCTAGAAATATCAATCACCTCACAATAACTTAACTATATGGTAGTAGAACAAGCTATTATGGAATCACAAAGAATCAAACGAAGAGCTTTGTGATTACTTTTTATATCTTACCTATCGGAGATAAATCTCGAGCAAATCTTAGAGAAGATAGTAATCAATACGATAGAACAAAGTATGATCAGAGAAGATAGTACACGCAAATCTTAGAGAAGATAGTACACGCAACTACAGAGAAAATACTTGGCTATGGCTTCAGAATCCCAATGAAGTCTTTAAGTCGTTAACCTATAATGGTTTTAGGAAAAACCTAGGTTAAAGGAGAATCGACTCTAGTTTTTAGAGCACTGTTCGGTCGAATTCGCATGTGTTGCTATCTCAAGCATGTTTGTCAATGTTAGTGATCAAAACTATAAGTCTTGATTTCTAGTCTACTTATAGATGTCTCGGACTAGGACATAGATTGTGTAGTTGAGCCTTAGACTTCACGACGTTTATCATTTGAAGACGAAGAACTGCTAAGGAGAGCTTGTGGAACTTCATCGACAAAAGGTATATGGAGACTGAAACTCATCTATCACTTGGAAAGTCTATTTCTACTCTATCTCCTATATTGAGACATAAGTCGTGTTACGATAGTTTTCTATTATACACATTTGATATTTCGAGCTGAGTGTAACTCGCTTACATATTTCTCGGAATATGTGTTGGAAAGCTTTCGCTTCGACCAAGTTTATCTTATATTTTTGACGCAAGTCAAAAGATGATCATGTGAAAATTGCCGAGCAACATCTTACATGGTTTGTGTGATACAATCATTTGATGTAAAATTGGAATGTTTCGTTATGATTATTTCAATAACTTGAAAATTGCTTTGATGCTAATAGTGTGTGATGGCTATTGTCATCCTTTAAAAAAATTTCAATGATTGAAATAAGAGTTTAGAACACTTAACCATTATTGGATATGTCATGTTGTGTACTCTTGCACATATGTAATCCATGTCCGGGAACCATAGTATGCATACCCGTATGCGTACCTGTTGGTTTGAGAAATCCGGGAACCTAAGTATGCGCACCCATTCGCGTACTGGCGTAAGGTTCATGTCCGAATATTTTTGCTGGAATTGGAAGATCGCGTACCCGTTTGCGTACTGGCGAAAACCAATTTTGGTCCGGGTATTTCAAGTATGCATACCCGTTTGCATACTTGAAGGTTAAAGTTCTAAAATCGGTTATGTTCATGGACTTCAACATTTATAAAATAAGGAATGCAATCTTTGCAAACCGTGGCTATAATGTTCATGAATTGATTCGAGTGAATCAAACAGATTTTGCTTCAATTGTGTTCTTGTATAATCCTATGAGAATATAGCAATTGAACAACTCTTTAACTAGTTTCATTTGAGTCATTTGAACTAGTTATGGTTAAGATGAACAAGGTTGATATGAGAGTATTCATATGGCTAACCTCGGTTAGCTATTATCGAACCAACATGGTGTACACGTTTAGGTACGGCTACATAAACCTAAATGAGGGTACATTTCATTTGTGTGAACAAGCTAAGTTCGATCTAACGGTTGAAAGATATTAGCTTGGTTGAATTAGGTTTTTCATCTAACGGTGAATATTGAATGCTTTGTTACCAAGGTAACTTAGATTGCAAACCCTGATTTGAAAACTATATAAAGGAGAACTCTAGCAACTGGGAAACCTAATCCCCACACTTCTGTGTGTTACTAGTTGCATAACTAGAGTCGATTCTCCTTTAACCTTAGGTTTCTCTCGAGACCCCGTAGGTTAACGACTTGAAGACTTCATTGGGATTGTGAAGCAAGACCCAACTATTTTCTCTGTAGTTGCGTGATCTCACTACACCAAATCATGGGATTAGAAACAGAACGAAGCCGTTACGAATTGGGGTTGTAACGGCCGTCGACTGTTTCAAAAGAGGGTATTACAATTTTTTTGCAACGGCAATGGAGTCGTTACGAATTTTGGGTTGTAACGGCGTTAGTAATAGCTGAGGGCCGTTACGAATTGACACATGGTAACAGCTAAGGGTCGTTACGAATTTTTGTAACCACAGGGTCGTAACATCTTCAAGCGGTTTCGATTTTTTTTGTAACAGCAATATTTTTACTGCCGGTCAACATTGACCTGGTAAAAATTAGTCAATATTGACCAATTTTGACCAGGTCAATATGACTGGCAGTTCATTTTCTGCCAGAAATATGCCGGAACTCAAAATAATAATAATTAGCTGCATAAATCTTTCATTCCATCCACATTCAACAATACTTCAATCAAATCATTTCAACATTCTTTCACTTCATATCAACATTAAATCAATTCATATCAAGAAAGAACAGAAATTCTTCTAAGTACCAAAAAAATCATGTTCAGTATCAAATTCTAATAAGTACCTAAACACCCTTTTACATTCATTCTCTGTCACAGCGAAATAAGCTCAAGTCAACTCCATTTAACACTGGATCAATCTCAAAGATAATATAGTCAAAAGGAAAACAAAGAAGGCGTTGCTACAACAATATTTACCCGTAACACTTCGCATAATGTGGCGTATCAGGCGGTGTAAATCGATAGCCTTTGCTGCCATCTGAAACGCTTCCTGATTCAAAATGCAAATCATTCACAAACAATAAGAATACTAGATATTAGCAAATCCACAATATTGAGCAGCACCATCAAATTGCATCTAAAAAGCCAAATAAGTAACATGCTAGTTACATTCACCAAACTATCCAAACTATAAGCTGCCCTAACAAATTTTCCACGAGTGATTCGACATCAAACGCTCCACCAGACTATAAGCTGCCCTAATATTCGGTCAGTAATTCATTCAACAATCCAAATCAGTCCACATTGACGGAAAAAAAGCTACCAAAATCTTTTACAGTGAAATAGGAAAGGAGGAAACAGACATAAGAAAGATTTTAAGATGCTAATTTTCATGGCAGTATAGCTATGTGTAGAAGCAAGCAAATTTTGAAATCTCAACATCAGTCTTGACAAACAAATGGACCTAAACTATTAAGACAGTTCAAACGGTTTGATGGAAACACCAAAATATGCCATACAGTTTCACAAGATATGAGTTTTTGATTAGTTGCACCTAGCAGGTTTTTTTTTTCTTTCCAACAAGACCATGCAAATTCCAGGCGAAGAAATTCCAAGCAGTCATTAGAATAGCAGCTGAAGTAACAAAAAAAAAAAACATGTGCAGTTTACAGTTAGGACAAAAATGTCTCACCCTGAAGTCGAATGAATGCGTTCTTCAACCGTCGCATCAGCCGAAAGACTGAGACTGTATACAGGGAAGGTTAAAACAACTCCCAGATGGTGAGAGCCAAGTAACCTAAACGGGTTAGTAAGAACAGCCTTGCCAGTAGCCCTAGCCCTCAAAATATTTTCTCGATCCTCCTGCACTCAAAAAGGTCATATATGAGTACCAAGAAACTCTGAAAGTCAGATATTTCAGTCAACATACAAAACCAGAACAGAATGATCACCTCACCCGACATCATATCAAGAGACTTAATGTATGAAACAGTCTGTTGTGAGAATATAACTGGAGCGTATTCATCTCGTGGGGGTGAAGGAACATTCTCCATGGTCTGTATCATCCAACCTTGTACCTTCTCAAAATGCTCTTTCTCAGAATGGAGGACTCTCTGTGCATAAGCCACGCCATTTAACAATGGCCGCTCAAATGCGGTCCTACCTGTATACTGGGCAAAAGTTTCCTGTATTTCACACCATTACCACAACCATACCTTAAATCAGCAATAAGAAAATAAAATCCTACCCTATAACAACTAAAAATTAACCCAAGAAGCAAACTATGGAACAATTAAACTCAAAATGTAAGAAACAGACAACCTTAGATCTATCACCAGAAAATAAAAAACATTGAAATTTGTAAGAAGAGAAACCTGATCAATGGCTGAAGGATTCTTGTAGTAGCGAAAAGTAGAGACAAGGATAGCTAGGGCGTGAACATGATTGACACTAACACTGAATTGATCTTGAAGCATCCTCGCCCTTTGATCACACATACAATGTATTCAGCTCCAGTCTCAGCCCATGGGATCTCCTCGGGGTTTCTGCAACTAAAGACTGCAACTTCCTTCTCACCGAAGAGGAGAGTCTTAGTGTCCTTAACCTTGAGTTCATGGTTCTTCCATTGACCGTGAACAGTGTCGTACTTAAAAATCTATGGATGCAAATACAGAAACCACCATTAACAAACACGGAATAATTACTGAACTAAGAATAACAATCCCATCACAGTTACAAGATTCACTGTATAACCAATTCTATCAAAGCCTCATTAGCTAAAATTTACAGATAAAAATAGACAGAGTAAAAATCAAAAAATTCTGGAGAATTACAGAGTTCAAACCTGGATTCTCCATAATATGACCATCAATAAATCCGAACATGAACCAATTCCTTAAAACTTCCTTGTTTTTCAACATCCAAAATAACCCTCTGAAATTCAAAAAAATCACAGAACAAACCTAAAATTCCGAAAAAAATTGATCAAACAAACACTAAACTAGAATACCGTTTCCACGGTGGGGAGGGACGACCGAAGAAAAACGAAACACTCTTGATTGCATAGCACGTTATATATCATTTTTTTGCCAGAATGTTATTTTTGAGGCATAAGTGAAAATATCACTTTTCTTGAAACGGAGTGAGTGTATCGTTTTATCAGTTGCAAAGAAAAATTAGTTGATGCATAAACTAAAATATGGCTACATAAAGTATTATGTATCTCTTGTGGTGGTTTGTATAATGGATATACATTTAATTTTCTAAAATTGTGCCTAAAATGATAAACACCTACGAATTTTTCGTAAAAACTCTAAATTTGATATTGTTGTTTGTACTCATTGTGTAATTTTTTTTATAACCTTTCCAACGAGATAAAATTTGTAAAATTCCAATGCACGGATTTTTAGATATGTTATATTAAAATTTGCTTTCCAATTATACCCCTAAAGGAATATGATACATAAGGAGTTATAGTAATTGGACTAAAAGGGAGGGATATTTTGGTATTATCAAGTGCACACTACCAAATTCTTTTTATCAAATTGCAAATTTATGTGAGGTTTCATTTTACAAAAAAGTGGTCATAAAAGGGACTCCCTCCTTTCGGGCCCTCCGGTCGGTTGGCCCAATGATACATATTAGAGAGTTAGGGTTTTGGAACCTGAGCTTGACAAGCGCCTTCGTCAAATTTTGGTAACAAATCATTCAAATGTGAGTGAACAAGGTAAGATAGCTCGATATCGTAATCAATTAGATCTTCAGAACTGTATGTAGAAGAAAATCTTAATAGATGAATTCCATATTCAATTTTCTACGAATCAATTATCAAATAAAAAAAAAACCTAATTAAAGCTTCAGGTTACCTAATCTGCTGAATCTGAATCCACCACTCGAATCAGCATCACTACCAACAACTATTCTTCGATCAATCCCTTTCGCTCTCGATCACTAAACCTTCATCTTGCCTCTCAAATCACATAGAAGAAAAAGAAGAGAAAACAGAAAACGAGATGATAATGAAAACCGATCTATTCTAGGTTGGAAGAACACAGAGATATACAAGAAGAAATCAAGAAAAAAAGAGGAAATTGAATTGAAGGATGTTCCTCTCTGTTGATTTGTGTTTGGGTAGAGAGATTAAGAGAGAGCAACAGAGAGGAAGAGCTGAGACGAAGAGGCGGAAAGATAAAAAGATATAGATGTGTTTGCGAGAATAAAAACTAGGGTTTTATGGAGGACTTGAAAGTGTGGGCCCAAAAAAAACCCTCAGGTGTTATGACCCTAGTGTGACCAAGCATGTGACTGGCACGCGTAAAAAAATTTCTTCGTGGAAAATTCGTAACGGCTGAAGCGTGTTACAAAAGTTTCGTAACGGCCATTTGTAACAGAAATTTTGTAATGGCCAGTAAGCCGTTACGAATTTCTGTTACGAATCCCAGAATTTGGTGTAGTGTCTGTTCTTGCATCTTCTATCGTGTTGAGTACAATTGGAATAATTGGCTTGAGATTAATATCTCCGATAGGCAAGAAAAAGTAATCACAAACATCTTCATCTCATCGTTTGTGATTCCAAAATATCTTGTTTCGCTAGTCGATTAAGATTATTGTGAGGTGATTGATAATACTAGGCTATTCTTCGGGAATATAAGACCGGTTTATCAGTTGGTTCCTGTTCACCTTGATTTATCAAAAGACGGAACAAAACTCATAGGTATTTCTGTGGGAGACAGATTTATCTATACCAATAGACTTTTCTGTGTGAGACATATTTGTTTATCAAGTCTTCGACTTTGGGTCGTAGCAACTCTTGGTAGTGGGTGAGATCAGCTAAGGGAATCAAGTGCGTAGTATCTTGCTGGGATAAGAGACGTAAGGAACGCAACTGTACCTTGAATCAGTGTGAGATTGATTAGGGTTCAACTACAGTCTAGTTCGAAGTTCATTGGTAGTAGGCTAGTGTCTGTAGCGGATTAATACAGTGTGGTGTTCAAATCTTGACTAGGTCCCGAGGTTTTTCTGCATTTGCGGTTTCCTCGTTAACAAAATTCTGGTGTCTGTGTTATTTCTTTTCCGCATTATATTTTGTTATATAATTGAAATATCACAGGTTGTGAATTAAGATCAATCAATTAGATAATCCAACCTTTGGTTGTTGATTTAAATTGATTGATACTTGAACATTGGTCTTTGGTACCGTTCAAGTTGTTTCACGTAATAATTAGGCTCGCGGATTTCTATCTGTTTGATTTGCTGATTACATTGTGAAACAGAGATATAAACTCTCGTGTATACTTTTCTCTAGATTGAGTCTGACTGTCTAGTTGATTCTCTAGAAAGTATATTGGAGTAAGTACTCTCAGATTTCCAAACGAATTGTTGGGTGTGGTTGCATTTTCACTAGTCGTAACTAGTATCACACAAGAGGTGTGGGGATTAGGTTTCCCAGTTGCTAGAGTTCTCCCTTATATAGTCTTCAAATCAGGGTTTGATAACTTTAGAACAAAGCAATCAATATTCACCGTTACATGAAACCTGATTTAAGATTCAAGCTAATATCTTTCCACCGTTAGATGGTCTTTAGCTTGTTACAAATAAATGAAATATACTTTCATTTAGATATGGGTAAACGTACCTAAACGTGTATATTGAGTTGGCTAAATAACAGTTAACCAAAGTTATCCATATGAACACTTTTGTATTAACCATGTTCATCTTAACACTTCTAGATCAATTGATAATCAAATGAATCTAATTGTGTTACACATAGAGTTGTTCAATTGTTTATCTTCTCATAGAAGTATACAAGACACAATTGAAGCAAAATCGGATTGATTCAAAAGAATCAGTTCATGAACATTTTAGCCACGGTTTGCAAAGATTGCATTCCTTAATATATAAATGTATTTGTTCATGAGTATGAAATCATACTTAACCGATTTAGAACTTGAAACACTTAATTTGCAAATGGGTACGCAAACCTAAGTTATGGACATTAGTCACGAGCCGACAGTTTGCAAACAGGTACGCAAACGTTAGCTCCGGACCAAATTCAGTTGAAACCGTTTGCGAACGGGTACGCAAACTTGGTTCCCGGACATCAACAGTTAAATCAGTTTGCGAATGGGTATGCAAACTTAAGTACCCTGACTTAAACAATTGAATAAGTTTGCGAACGGGTATGGAAACTTCCGGTCCTGAATTCCGTCAAAACAGTTCGTACACTAAGTACACAAACCGTAACGTATCCAGACATGGGTTTTATCTCTTAACTCCCATTTCAATCATTGAAACATTCTTAGAAGACGATAATAGCTGCCTCACACAAACTATTAGCTTATAAGCAATTTTCAAGTTATCGAATGATCAATACGAAACATTCCGAGTCTACATCAAATGACTGTCTCACACAAATCATGTAACATGTTACCAGGTTATTTTCACATGATCATCTTTTAACTTTCGTCAAGAATAACGATGAACGTAGTTAAAGCAAAAAGCTTTCCAACACATATTTCGAGACAGATATAAGCGAGTTAAACTCAGCTCGAAATATCAAATGTGTATAATGTAAAGTCTATATAGCTATACGACTTTTGTCTCAATATGAAATAGAATAGAATAGATTTCTGAGTGATAGATGAGTTCAAGTCTCCACATACCTTTTGTTGATGAAGTTCCACAAGATCCCCTTAGTAGTTCTCCGAGACATAGCTATAAGTAGACTAGAAATCAAGACTTATAATTTGGACAACTAAACTTGACAAACAAGCTTGAGATAGCAACGCTTGCGAGTTCGACCGAGCAGTGCTCTAACAGAAGCAATATGTGAATTGGCACCACTATCAGTAATCCACTCACCAGTGTCAAATATGTCAGCAGCAACATACATAGCATTTAAATTTTCTGGTGGTTTCCTTCATTTGTAATTAAAATTAAGCCTGTGAGTGCATTCATCTGTTGTATGACCTTTTTCAAAACAGATTTGACATATTGGAGCTTCAGGTGAAACATAGTCTCTGCTAGGATGATATCTTGTTAACATGACTAGATTGGGATATATATCTCCCAGAATAACCTATGCCTCTATAACCTCCTCCTTTGTGATTGTAAGAGCCTCTAAAAGCACCTCTATGTGTATTTGCTAAGAAAGCCTTTGAGTCAACATCATCTTTAACTGCCTTAATTTTTCACCAATAACTGCTTCTTCACTGAGCAAGTTATTGTGTAGTTAACACATGTCACAGGTGGATTTCTATGCCTCATAGCAGTTGCAAATGGAATATAATCATTGCTCAAAGCCTTTAAAGTGACAACAACAAGTTCTTTATCTGATATTACTTCTCCAGCAGCAGCTAATTGGTCTGAAATACTCTTAATCTCATTTATCAAAGATGGAATAGACCTGTTACCTTGAGTTAGATAAAGTAACTTGGTGCGTGGCTGAATTGAGTGTGTAGATGAGGCTCTGCCAAACCGATCTTCAATACTGGTCCATAGCTGATGTGAGGAAGTAGATCTAGACAAGTAGGCAATGACTATGTCTGAAATTATTGAATTTATCCACATAATAATTGAAGAATCCTCATCCATCCAATCTGTATAAAGTGGATTCTCAGTTCCATTTTCTTGATTTCTTCGACTTGTGAATTGAACCGGACAGGGAAAAGATCCATCCAAATACCTCATGAGTTTGTATTTTTGAATAACATGATTCATTAGGTTTTTCCAGGTAATGAAGTTATCTTCTTTAAGTTTTAGGTTGACAAAATGAGTAAGATGATGAAGAGGAACTTTAGAGAAGGAATTTGCAGTCGGATTTTCCATTGAAGACAAAGATTAACAAGATCTGAAAGTAAAATGGAAAGATCTGAAGAAAAGATGAAGAAAAAGTACCTTATGATCAAAAAATTTGAGAAAAACTTCAAGAAACAGCGGAAGAACACAAATCTTGAAGAGAATGAAGTATTGATTGAATAAATCTTGTCATAAGCACACACTGAATCAGATTGAAGGAGAAACTAAGGAACCAATCTGATGAGGGACAACGGATCGAATTACAGGTTGCAGTAACCTCTCCTGTCTGATACCATAGCGACATTGTGTTATTTCATTGCGACATTGTGTTATTTCATCATCAATGCTAAAGCATTGTTCATTACAGAGAAGGTTAAAAACATTACAGGCACAAATAATGATGTTACAGATTTATAGTGTGGTTAACTAACTTAACCAACACTTTCTCGTGTGTGAAATACGTGTGACAGTAGACAGCTATGAACAGCCTGGCATGAGCTCTTATCCTGCATTGCTACTTTTCTCT
The DNA here is from genome assembly GCA_023531105.1 of Papaver atlanticum. Taxonomy (NCBI): domain Eukaryota; kingdom Viridiplantae; phylum Streptophyta; class Magnoliopsida; order Ranunculales; family Papaveraceae; genus Papaver; species Papaver atlanticum. The sequence continues at coordinate 4,679,417 of JAJJMB010003726.1, read as the reverse complement.
TATCCTGCACCACGGTATTAGCTGAGATATCCTGGTCCTGTACAGCTGCAGCTGTCTGTCTTAGAAGAACACTATCAGTGTTAATAATCAAGGGTGGGAAATTTAATTTAGCAGTATTGGATTAGTAGTTGTTGCAAGCAGTCCAATTTGAGGGAAGCCGTTGCGAGGATAAACCGGGCATGTTTCGGACATTAATGTCGAGAGGCAGCATTCGGTACTCCATGTCTAGTTCCCTGAGGACTCTAATCATCTCTTCTACAACAAGAGCCCTTCTTATCCACCTCTCCCCCATGTCTTGATAGTTCATTCGGTGACACAACCACACTGAGATTTTTAGCCTGTTCAAATCATCCACATCTCTCACTACAATCATTGGTGAAGGGTACCAATGTTCTCTTTTGCTTTCAATATACCTGTGAGATGCAAAATACACCAAAGACGTACATTTTTGATAAGCTTCAAGTTCGAAGGAGAAAATATATATATATATATAAAAAGAAAAAGAAAAAGATGAAAGTGAGATTTTTAAACATACGCTGTCAGTCGACGTTTCATGGTAGAGATCTTTTCCACTGGAGTTGATACGTGGACACAGAAATCGATTGCATCTCCCATATCTGGACTTCGGTATAAATTGCTGATCGGCTTTGTGGCTAGAACACTGTTTGGGTATATAATCTTTTGGTTGTCATATCTCAGAAACACGGTTGTAAGGATGTTCATCTCTTCCACAACCATCTGAAACATGTATATATACATACATATATAAGGAAAGGACGCACTAGCTACTATATAACCAAAACCTCCATAAACTCATTCAAAACTAGAACTTTTGTGTACCTGAACATCTTCAACTTCACACCTATCACCAACATCGAAAGGGTGCATCACGAATAAGAAGATAATAGCTTCAAATACCATCTTGCAGGTGTTGCCAAACATGAATGCCACCAAAAGAAGTTGAGAACTGATAAGGACAAGGAACTTAGTGGTTGCTATCTCAAGTATGAGAAGCCCGATGATCACTATAAGGATGCCCACGACAACATTCACCATAGTTTGGAGTGTTTTTACGGCCGTTTTTGTGTCATCCAGAGTCAAGGCAAGGGCTCTTCTCTCTCTGAAAGCATTAACCTGAAAAATAATATAATATTTTAATAAACATTCTGTTCTTTTTGCGAAACATGTCAATGAAAAACAATTTTTTTAGATAAAGGATTAAGAGAATCTAAAAATTTAATATTACATAAAGAGGTCTTTGTACGACAGTTTTCAGCCTATTAAGAAAAACAAATACTGTCAGTGAACCGCCTAAAAGACCAAGTCAAAACCACACCCTCATAGATTTTTCAATTGGCCCCACCAAAAATGGCCCCTCACTAACTAAATCATGTGAGGGGGAGGTACTTACCTTGTCCAATTAGACGGTTCGTACGGTAAGAAAAAACATGTAAGTTCAATAGAAAATCTTTTAGGAAACTCTTATACCAAATTTTTGAATAAAACGCTTTGCATGATATATTTTTCCCTTTTTTGTTCTGATAGTTTTTTTTTTCTTTTTTTTTGAGTAATACTTCTTGAGTAATTGCTAATGAACCGCGATTTTTGAACCACTTAAAAACGGTCTAACTATTCACATGAAACGAGGCCATCCCTTCAAAAGCAAGCAGAGGGGCCATTATGGGGTGGATTGTGTCCCATCACGTGTGATTGGTTTTTGGACTACTCCAAAACCACGGTTCACAAAGAATTTTTCTTTTTTTTTTTCTTTTTTTTTTGTTGCTAGGAGGTTTTTAGCTTAAGTCTCATTTTGTTTTTATTTTTCTTTTCCGGAAATTCTCCTGATGAGTTTAGTTTAAAAATTAAAATTAAAATAAAAATAAAAACAGTGAAACAGTTTTTGTATACATCCACTATTTAAGTAATACTCCTTCTGTTCCATTATTAATTGACCTATTTATTTTTAGATTTTGTCTTATTAATAGTTGATTTATATCATTTGATACTCATGTTTATATTCGTTACATATGTGTTTTAAAATGTTTTTCAATGATATAAAATTTACGAATATCCATGGTATAGTTTAATGGATAAATCATTTCTAAATTGTACTACTAGGTCAACTAATAGTAGGACGGAGGGAGTAATAAATGAGGAGCAAGGAGAAAAGGAATGTTACCACCCAGTTTTTCGTCGATTTCTTGCTGATTTTGTCTGTTTCAATTGCTCCTTCAAATTGATTCATAGTCTTTTCGGCTTCCTCGTCCCTCATGAAGCGCATTATATCCTCAAGGTGGATAAACCTATTATAAAGAAAAATAAAAAAATTAATAAAAAATAAACAAAAAACACAATAAAAAATCAAGACTTATACATGGTGGGAAAACTCGTTATAAGATTAACAAATCACTTTCGACTGATGTGGTACCGTGGTAAAGTCATTAAGTAATAATATCAGTGATCTGAATTCAAAATTCATACCGATCACAAAAAAATAAAAAGAAACGGCAAATTTTTTACCAATAAAATAAACAAAAAGAAATGCCCTTTTGCGCCGTAATCAAACTATTAGCCAAAACGTACAGTATGAAGGCATGACATTTCATATGTGACTCATGCATATATACGAGCCTCATGATGTACACCATCTTCATCTTTATTTTAAAGTGTAGTGATCCACTATGCTTAGCCAAAGACTGAACTCGATCCACTACTTAATATGGAAGTAATTATTTTTGTTAAAAGAGATTTGTGGAAACGACTCACTTGGAATGGGGCTTAGCCACATTGTTGAATATCTTAGTTGCTGCAGACTTGGCTTCCGATTCGCTTCTGATTGTCGTTGCTGACTCGTCTTGATCACACGAGTCCCCATCTATGTGCTCATCGATTGTAGTTATTACACCATGACGAATTATATTCATCAACCTCTTCATTTTCCAAGCTGATATATTTTTCTGATTCAGTTTGTGCAATTCATCAATGGTAATACCCTCCTCTAATTTCTTATCTGTAGTATTTCGGCCTGAAGCAGCAGGTTTACAACTTTTAACGTTAGGACTAGTATTTTGAATTATCCTCCCACTTCCAATTACTCTGCTCCCACTCTTCTTCATACTTATTGGTGTCGGCGGCAAAGCTGTTTCCCTAAGATCAGCTGGCATAGTACACCCTGCATTCTGAAGATTCTCAACTTCAACCTTGACTTGTTCCTCTTCTTCCTTGTTCCGCTGAATCTCAATCACCGGCGGACCGGATAATGTCTCAATCACGTACTGGGTAAACAACGAATCTTGAATTCGATCAAAGTAAGTGGTTACATGAAAAGATGAAGCCAAAACCTTAACGATAAGAGTCTTCACCAGCCATAACAATGTACCCACTAACAAAAGGATCAAAAACTTGGTTACGTAAAACGGTATTCGGGTTCTATCCTTAATTACTTCCTTGGCTACTTTTTTATCTAACAAGTAAGTCCAAGCTATTAAAACCATACCTAACCATAGACAATTCTGAACTGCTTTTCTTAACCCATAAACAAAATACAAAACCCTTTTCCTCAAAATGAAATTTCTCTCAATAAAGAAAACAACAATTCTAATTCCCCAACCAGAAACTAATCTCCCACAAATCAAAACAAGTAGCATTACCTCCCATTTCCATAAATGAAGTGCCCATAGTGTCATCTTATTAAGTGGATGCATAGTAAGTGAAGAAATTAATGCACTCAGTATTAATACCAGACCAACCCACTGAAAAATAACTAAAGGAGTAAAAAAATTTGAGGATTTCTTGTACTTATCTGGTATATCATCATATTTTTCAGCAAAAGAATCTTCATGATCACTATCATCATCATTTGCTGATGATTTACCTCCTGTTATAAACCCAGATCTTAGTTGCACTGATTTTGCTGTTACTCTCCCTGATTTCATTATATCTGCTGGTGGATCCATTAATCTTGATTTCACTGTCTTAGTCCTCAAAAAAGTAGTTGGGTTCTTTTTAGATGAAGAATTTGAGTTCCTCTGGAAGGAAGAATTTGAAGTCCTCTTAAAACAATCATTTGAAGTACATCTTACAACTTCGTCGGTACCTCCTCCTCCAAATTGAGGAGACTCACTATTCTGATTTCTAGTTTCCTGTGGCGGCTGTAGATTTATTGATTGCTGTTGGTAATTTTCATGATCAATATATATTCCTTTACTACTTCTTCTTCTAACAGGCTGCTGAGGAATGGATTGTGGAGCTGTTTTGATTAATGTAGGAGAATTTGTTGAAGTGTTTTTTGGTGGTAGTGGTGGTAAACTTGAGTTGTTTTTATGCTCATTAGCAAGTTCATCCATCTCTAAATCCATATCTAATGAAACTTCACCAGAAGCTTTCTGTTGATTTAAGAACTGATCAATCAGTTTTAAAGGTGGATCATCTCTCAATCTCTCTGAGTATTGTTGCTGTTCTTTTCTCTCCATTGCAGTACCAATTCCCTGTTATCTTTCTCAAGTATATGGGTTGCTGTTTCTCTAGTGGAGAAGAATGCTTGTTTTTACCTAGAGATTTTTTAATGACTGTTTTAGTTTGAGTCCATTAAAACTAAGATATATTTATTATAGAAAAGCAAGTTGATAATGTTTGTTTGTTTGTCAAAATGATAGATTTTGTTTATATGGAGTCATACTAACTTTTTTCTTTTATGTCGATCGAAAAACTACTGGTATCAGAATTAACACCACATAAATATAAGTCTTTTTTTTTTTTCTTTTTTCGATCAGATAAATATAAGTCTTCTTGGCCCCTCTATGAAGTTTGTCGCTATTATATCTTCCTAGAATGTCATCTTTCCTAGTACTGCAGTAGTACTCTCAAGGTTTTTTATTTTCCGATGATCGAAGTCTCCTTTCCTGGTACATAAGACCATAGACAAAATTAGGGCAGCAAAGTGAGCAGAAAAGCAAGCGTTATGGCTTCTGCTTCTTGCGTTCAGCTTGCTGGGATCCGTCGACAGCAAACCACCTTTAGAAAACCCAAACATATGTTGTCATCACCAGCAACGTACGTCCATGTCAATCTCACGTCACCTTTCAGGGTTTCTTGCTCTTTCCCTAAAACCCTGTTAATCACCGGCCAGAAACATAAACTCCAATTTCTTCCACCTAAAACCCTACACGGCCCTTTCAAAGAGTAGTGCGATCTATATGGCAACATCATCATGTGAGAGTACTAGTAATTCAGAAAATACTCCAAATATTCCGGCTACGGAGATATGTATTCGTGGGAATTAAGTGTTTGACCCTCTCCTCACTCTTTCTCACTCTCTTGGCCTTGGGCTTGAGAAGAGTTTCCAATTTTCGAGCCTACTTAAAAGAGAGGGTCAAAACAGAAAATGTCAGGGTCATCAAAATAAATTCACTTGTTAACGTCATTTAAACAAAATAAAATATTCCCAAAGTAGCCTTTTTCAGTTTTTCATTTGTGAGAAGATGCTAAAACAGAGATGAGAGATGGAGATGGAGATGGATCGAGAGAGAGAGAGAGAGAGATATTGAGAAGTACCGATCGAGAGAGAGAATGAGAGAATGGTTGCAAATTTGATTTTGAGTTTTCTGCTTCCGATCTAAATTGATTAAAAGAGATATAAACAATAGATTTGTAAGATTAGATCCAGGTTGCAGATTAGGTTTAATGATCTTATCAATTTTGGACTGCTAAAGTTGCTCCTGATGGTGATGATTTTGATTCGTATTATACTCGTGTTTAAGGTAATTTTTGAAATATTTGCTTAATTTATTATGAAATTTAAGTGATTTTTCCAATTATAAGCGCATTTGTCATCACATTTTGGTATATGGAACTTGTTTATGTATGTATTTAGGGTTCGATTAAACTATTGGATCTCCATCATCACCTTCGAATATGATATCAATAACGTATTCTCTAATTCGTGATTTTGGATTTGGTACTTATGAAGATAAGATTTCAATCTTACTTCGTATGTTCCCTTCTACGGATCATGAAGTAGTTGCGATATGATGGCGATTGATTGAATCACATTTTTATGTTTTATTTGATTGAATTTGGTATTTTTACCCTTCATGTTAGGTTTCTTTGTTTGTAACTTGAAGTTTTTGATTGAATTTTTTATTATTTTTTAGTTGGTGGAAAGTGTTGTAGATACAGACAATATAAAGAAGATATAATTAAGAGTCTTTATGCTGGAATATTGGAGATGCTTCTGCGAGAACTAAATTTACAAAGTCCTGATTCTATGATGACGGCGAATGTTCCTTCTGTTCGAGGTTAGAGAATGGACATATTTTACTTAGAATAATATTTCATTTTTTGATAAATGGAAAAATTTAAAAGGGTGAATATACTTTTGTGTTTTTAGATGCAGAGAGTATCCCAGAAATTTGGGAGATAATTGGCGAACTGAAAGAAAATGACGCGGCTACTGAATCTAGAGGTTCTACGGATAGTGTGTCATATGCTGGTATTGTTCATGATTTTTCTTTAATTTTTCGTGGATGTCATAAAAAAAATCTAGAGACATGAACTAGTTCATATTCTTGTTGTTCTGGATTTGCGATAATGAGGTGATGAAGATGTAAAATGTGGAGATTGTTTTTTATGAGATTAATTAGATTATTGATGCAAATTTAAAAGGAATATGACCACATGGATTTTTCAATCTCATTTTCTTGGAATTTACAGTAGGATAGTGGATTGTAGGTACTCCACTGGCCAAATAAATCGATGAGATCATGTGTTTTTGGTATTCTACATGGACAAAATAAAATATTTTTATTTTTTGTAATAGCTACAGTATTGAAATCCAAGATAAGCTCATCACGTAGTTATTATTGTACTTGATATGTGTAGCATATATATACACAACTCGATCCATGCAGAAAATATGCACATCCCGGCCTGTGTAGCAAATATGCATAACAATATACATTTCTCGTGTGCAGCCAATACCCCCAGATGCTTACTTTCTATAATACAGTAATGACATTTTTTTAACTTAGTACTGTATAATGCTTATTTTTTTTACTGCGGTCCAACTCTGGTTGATTTTGTTTCTTTTTTTTGTAGTGTGTTTAGCTGTCAGAAGACATGTTGGGGGAGAGGCCTCAACAGTCAATTATTACTCACCTCGGCTTGTATGTGAGAGTTTGTGCAAAAAATATGCACAAATCGACGAATGTGCATATTTTCTACATAGATCGAGTTTGTGCAGAAAATACACACAAAATAAGTGTGTTGATATATTCATATTTTACTTCTTGATATTTTTTTTGGGTGCAGCTATTGTGTGCAATGTTTCTGGTGATTTGATTTTTGTTGTGTTTGTTGCTATCGTAGTGAGCACGTACTATATGCAACTCAATGCCTCTCGTATCAAAGTTTTTCAGCACCGTATAATTTGTTCAGCTCAACTAGGGATGCAGCTGCAAAGGAACTATTGAAGGCGAGCGATGGATATCGCTACAGAAGTATTATTAATTTCATATCAAGGGTCTACCTTGTAACTAGTTGAAAGGATCAGGTCAGTCTTCACTTATAGTCTGAAGCATAGCTGTAAATATATACGTTCTGGGAATGTCATTTTAGAACATTATACTCTTTTATGTTTAATACTCATTTGCAATGTTGGCCAACCGCGTTTTGGGGAATGGATGTAGTTCGTGCAGTGGTAGATGAGCATTGCATTTTCCCAGATTACCCCATCTACAGTTATGAAGAGTGTTCCTTTCCAATATACCGTTCAGGATTATTATTTTTTGTGTGTGATTTTTTTCTATACACTTATTTTTCTGTGCAGGAAATATTCACACTTTTTTAGCTGTGTGGAAGCTATGCACACGTTTTTTAATTTATAGATGTTCTTGATTGTTATTCATAGATTTCTGAGAAGTCAACTAGTACTTGTTTACATTTTATTCATATCCATTTTTATATGGAAGATAAGTTCGCCTTATAGTCGTTGATGTACAATGCTTTCTTTGTACAACAATACAACCCTGATCAGTTTTGTTTTTATTCTTTTGTGGTGTTCTTAGCTTTTAGAAGATATGATCAGGGAGAGGCCTCAACATCCAGACATGCCAAGTTAAACTTTGGCAGTTTTGGTGTTGGTTTTATTATGGGAAGTGCCTCAATTGCTGCCTCTAAAACTGTTGCTGCTCCAATTGAGCTTGTGAAGCTTTTGATCTAGAAACCGAATGAGACGCTCAAGGCCTTCAGTCTTTCTGAATCATATATTGGAATGTTCAGGGTTAAGTGCTTATGCTAGTGATCTGTACTTAGTTGCCGAATCACTTCCTATTAGAAAAAGCGGAGAATATGATTCCAAAAGAGTTGCTTAGGAAAACACCAGTTAACAATAGGTTTCTAGTAGGTATTACTCTTTCTCTCTTATCCTTCTAAATGGTTTGATTGGTGAAATGATTTCATCGCTTGTTTTTTAGACAATGGACTGATCCTAGGATTCTACACAGATCAACTCCCTTTTGGTACGTTTCAAACCAGATTGAATTTATTGATATTTCTACACAAAATGTATTTTAAATTTTTTTCTGCACATAACACGAAGAAGTAAATGAAATGACAGTACACATACCTTATCTGGCGCTTCTTGCCACTTTTGAACTGCTAGTGTACTTGCAGATTCAATTAAAATTCGACATATAATTACTCGATGCAGAATGGCTAACTGAAGTATGTTCATGGAGATTCTATTGATTGCATTTTATGGTGTGACGTGTTGCAAATGTCGTATTAATTTACTATGGTATCAATAACATTGAAGGAACATATTACTTAATATTGCTTTTTTGTGCTTGAATGGTTTTTCAGGTTATTAAGAGTGAGCAGAGGACAAGTTTTGGTATGTTTTTAAGCAAGGGGGATAGTAAGAATCCTATTGTACATGTTGGTTGCTTTTCAAGCTCACATTTATTTAACTGTTCAATCTGTGTAGAAAATCTTCACACATTCAATCCGTGTAGAAATTCTGCACACATTCAATCTGTGTAGGAAATCTGCACACATTCACTCTGTCTAGAAATCCTGCACACATTCAATTTGTGTAGGAAATCTGCACACATTCAATCTATGACGAAAATATGCATGTTCGATCTGATGATGTGTTTTAATTTTTTGTACATCACTATAAACATGATAAATCTTGAATGTAGACTTGATGCACCAAAGTTTGTTTTTTTAGTGTGCAGATATTATCCACAATTTTTTTTAGAGTACAACTATTATTCATAGTATTTTTTTTTAGTGTGCGGATATTATACACAACTTTTTTTAGTGTGCATCTATTATCCACATAATTTTTTAGAGTACGACTATTATTCATAGTTTTGTTTTTTAGTGTGAAGATATTATCCACATAATTTTTTAGAGTACAACTATTATTCATAGTATTTTTTTTTAGTGTGTGGATATTATCCACAACTTTTTTTAGTGTGTAGCTATTATCCACATAATTTTTGAGTGCAACTACTATTCATAGTATTTTTTTTAGTTTGCAGATATTTCTCGTCCAAGGAGATTAAAGGACTGGGAGAATGTTATCCACGAAATAAGTGCACCTAAATGCTACATAATTTATGAATCGTGTCCCATCACAATTTTGTAGTAATTGGAATGGCCAGGGTTAAGTGCTATACTAGTGATTCATACTTAGTTGCAGAATCACTTCGGTCTCTGTTAGAAAAAATGTAGAGGTGATTCCAAAAGAGTTGCTCAAGAAAACAACAATTAATGATAAGTCTCTAGTAGGTATTAATTTTTCTTTCTTGTCATGCTAAATGTTTTGATTGACGAAATGATTTCCGCGCTAGTTTTTAGACAATGGACTATCCCCTAGGATTCTACAAAGATCAACTCCCTTTTGGTACATTTTAAACCTATGTATCAGACTGAATTTGTTGATGTTTCTGCACAAAATGAATTTGTAGATATTTTCTGAACATACCAGATTTTGTGATATTTTCTGCACATAGTGAATTAGGGATATATTCTATACAGACTACAACAAGTTTTGTTTCCACTCCCTCTTGGTATTTGTCTGATTTGTTTCATTTCTAAATTTACACATTAGATTGAATTTGTTGATATTTTCTGCACAAAGTGAATGTGTGAATGTTTTCTGCATATACATCTTGTGGATATTTTCTGCACATAGGGAACTGCGAATACATTCTATACAAATTAACAGTATCAAATGTGCAGTTATTCAATGGACTGACCGTTAAGACTTGATTAGGGTTAAATTCTCATACTCTTTTAAGCAGTTGTTAGCTAATAAATATTATCCATACTTTTTAGCTATTATGCGTTAGTTAGATTTGATATGTGCATATTTTCTCCACAAATTGAATTTGTGCACATATTCTTAATGTTGGTTTTGGCTCTAAGAATACTCTATTGCATAAACAGGTATTACAGGCCCAACGAATCAATAATACATTCATTCATCTGTGGTAAAATTGGATCAAGAGTTTTCTGCAAAAGCAAGCTTTTGAAATTGTTGTGTGAAACCTCTTCTGACACTGTATTTGATCCATTGCTGGATACAAGGCCTGTCCCAGATTGTTGCATTTATTTTAGTTTTCTGTCTATAGGAACTATGCCACTAGGACGTGTGAAAACTATATTCATGATCAAGCCTGGTATGATTGTCACTTTGGATATACTACGAAAGTGAGGTCTGTGGAGATGCATCACGAGGCTCTTCAAGAAGCTCTTTCAGGTGACATCGTTGGGTTCTTGAAGAATGGTGATGCCAGTATTTAATTTGAAACAATTAAGATGTTGTATTAGATTCTTCTGTAATGTAGTTAAAACGTAATCATTTCGATTCTATCTAAATCCGAATGTTTCTTATTATTGCAATGCCAGTGTTTCTGGAGTATGTGTATCGGTTTGATAATAATTCTTGTACCGTTGTAAGTACAAAGAGAGAATAAGATGTGTAAATTCAATGTCTTTATGTCTTTATGTCTTTTTTCCGATAAGTTGTTTCAGCACGATTGCACTCATTCAAAATCAAACATGGTACTGTAATACTGTTTTATGTGCAGGAAATATGAACACATTTTCAAAACTTTTTTTCTGAAGCCAATATGCACAAATGTTTATCAAAATGGTGGAGATGCACGTAGAGACAAAATTTTCAATCTTATGAATCGCTTTTGCAAAAACTAGACTAGAACAATATATGATATCGACGTCTCAATATTATCAATCCCATCCTCAATTAAAAGTCTACAACACAAACTGTTTACATCAACAGTTGAACAAACTAATCATGAATAAATTGTGAGCAACTGGATATGTGCAGAAAATATGTACACTTTATTTACTTTTAAGCAACTATATACATAGGATAAACTACGTCACTGGTGATCACGACGACGTACTTATTAATGAAGATTCTCACCCCCTTGTTAACAATAAGTTAGATGATGCACCTTCACGACAGCCTTCTGTCTGAATTTTATAAACTTGACATAAACTTGCAGCTGCAGTTGGGGACAGAAATTTTGATGAGAAATGGAATTCCATAGGTACACCAATTATCTCTCAAAGCACGAAAATACCTTTGTATCTAGAAACACCGGAAGACCATCCTGCCCAATCAAATATTTTGGAGAAGGTTGATATACGCATAAAAATTTACTTATAACCACCACAGGGAATAAAACATAACTAAGGTAAAGCTTTCTAGTCCTTACTATTCATGTTTCAATTATTAAATACCCATCAACGTAATTATACCAACTTAGAATTTCACATCTTAAACTTTCATCAACTCCTAATTTCTAACTAATTAATCCAACTGTTGTCATCATTCTTCATAGGTATCACATGTTACAAAACCATATGTACTATGAGAGTGGAGAAGCTACAATACAAGGTTATTTTCAACATTTAACTGGTTGTCCTCAGGATTAATCCACGAACCAATTTTTGTGCAGAATATATCTACAAGTTTGATTTGTGCAAAACAAATCCACAAAAAGAGAAAACAAGAGCATTTAGTACCTTTTTTGCTAGTTGTTCTTAAATAGGTACTTGTTCAGCATCTAAATCGATTTCGATCATTTCCGTAAACTTTAGATAAATGCAAATAGTATCCTTAGATCGACAAAATCGTCGAACAATCTTTATAAACTACTTCTTTGCATAACAAGATTTTCCTACAGAAGTTAAAGAATCATCATATACTAACGAAACTAAGAATGCAATTAGCAATTCTAGATGTTAGATATATATTACCTCTTCGTATGGATTGCGACTCTTTTCTCGGTAATTTGCAAAATCTATTACACCCACATCCACAAACTTTGATCCGCGCAGAGAAAATCCACACATCGATATCTAATCAATATAGATATGTGCAGAGAATATACACACGGACATATAAACAACGTAGGTTGTTGGTGATCAACACAAATAAAGAAACAAAATATTTGTGCTGTAATTATGTACAAATCATTTTTTGCAGAAAATAAACACAATATTCTATTAACAAGTCAATTTGTCTAGAGAATATGAACAAATCCAAAACAGGTGATCAAACATCAGAATCAAATACAACATGAAACAACACTTAATTATGTACAAATCCATCATGCAGAAAATATGCACAATATCAACAAATCAATTGTGCAGAAATATGCCCAAATCAGCAGCAGGTTTATCAAAATAAATATCAAACCTTAAGAAACCTCAATTATAAAATTCAAATCAATTTACACGAATCAAATCCGAATAGAGAATTAACATTAGAAACTTAAGAGGAGATTATCACACATCAAATCAATTTTTCAGTTGAAACTTAACAACAAAAATCAATGTTGGATCAAGATGAAAATAAGAAGAAAAAAATTGGTACTTTTGCTTACTAATTGTGTATTCTCTTCTTGTAATGGATGATTCCTTTCTTCAACTGCTTCATATTAAAACTAGAAATCATATTGTTCCTCACTGAGATTTGATTTTTCCCTAATTTTTCTCACAAAACTCTAAATAAATTGTTTTTGATGATGATGACGGAATGGAAATCGATGATGATGAGAACAAGTTACAGGAGATTAACCATTTAAAATCCTAAACACCGATGATGATGATAACAAGTCACACAATAACTACGAATCGAATATTTATTTCGATTTCTATAATTTTCTGGGTGAGATTTTGTGCGACAGAAAAAGTGGTGGAGAGAAATGCAAGATCGTAAATTGAAAATGAATGTGGAAACTGTTTGTTTTGTTCTTTTATTGAAGGTTATTCTGGTAATCTAACTTATAATATTATATTAGGGTCTTCAGGATAATTTACGTAATTATTTCTGTGGCCATGGGGTCATAAGAGTAAGACCCATAATATATAGAGTCATAAGACTAATTTACTATTGTTATGCAACATGCATGTTTATTGTCCTTATACTTGGTTTTATTTATGCGTTTTGTTATTCTATTCGTGCTAATGATTAGCAAATATTTGCTGCATGTATACTGACAATAACCATGCAAGGCTTATTGACTATGTGTCTTTTTTTTTTTTTTTTTTTAATTTTATTTTATTGACTATGTGTTCCATCCATGTACATCAAAATAAAGAAATAAATAAAATATCTGCTTAAAAAAAAAAAAGACTGCGAAGGTTTACTGACCATCTCAATATCCTCTTAATTTATTAAGCAAATCTTTTAAAGGTTTCCCCTCAACACCAAGGAAATGCAAATTCTGCTACTTCTTACATTTTGATTTGCAGGTTCTTGAATTACTCGGTTTCCAGACATGCGTACACTCATGTTTAGAATACTTGGGCCAGTGGGTTGGAGAAGAGAAAGAGGAAAAGATCAATGGACCGAGCAAAAAAGAAAAACAAAAGGTCAATGAAGACGAAGGGGAAAAGGTTAATGAAGCTTCAGATGTATCGGGTCGCCCCTCCATTGATAAAATTGCCCACATCATGGAAGTTGTTCTTAAGACCGGAAATGAAGGTCGAGGTGAGGGAAAATCCGTAGTGTTAAAACTTCTAAGAGCATACGACAGGCTTCCTAGGGATGTGAATTACGCGAAAACATGCATGCGACAAATATATATTATCCTGTTGTCAAAGATGTTTAAATTCTTTGCTGAAACTATTCCAGGAAGGTGTGGCATACAAGAATGTGGACAGAGAAATAGCTCTAGTAGCGGACAACCTTCTATGGTTGCTTGACATTCTTGCAGATAGGAAAGTGGCTGAGTAGTTTGCATTGATGTGGGCTAACCAACAAGAGCTGGCAAAACTGCACATGAAATATGATTGATGGAATTCGTCATCTCATTAGCTGAAAAATTGGAGACTCTCATGTTGGGGCAAAGGTGTAGAAAATGAAATACAGGTCAAACTAGTGCAACTTGATGGGTCTCTGGCCTGAGATTCAGAAGTCTTCTTCTTCTACATTCAAGGGAAAGGAAACAGAAATAGAGGATTTTCCAGAGACAGACAGATGGGTGTTCAAAAATGCATAAATGTTGATTTATTTTCTATTCATGGTGATTGTGACTCCACTGATTGATATTTGTCACATGGTATGCTGCTAATAATGAAAATGGTTCCAGTATTAAGATACCTCATTTTGCAGTTGTTTTCATCTTGTTTGAGCACCTCCTAGTGTAGCCTCTCTGTATTGCGAATTTCTATTGGAATCTTCAAAGGTAAATCATGGGTGAAAAAGACTTGCTACTACAGTTTACTGAACTTATATGTCCTTTCTACATTAGAACACAAAATTTAACATGTAATCTGCACTGCAGTTACTAATTATGTGTCTTCTTATCCTTTATGTAGGCTGCAATTCTTTCAAAATATTAGGTCTTCAGGGGCATCTTCTACACTATCCAGCATTTATGTACCTTTCCAGCATTTATCCAGCTTAATGGAGCTTAGATGTTGAACTACAAATCCACTGGTAAATCTTATATATCTTTTGATTTGCAACACCAATTTTCCACCATTTTGATTTTTGAAAGAAGAGACATTAAACTGAATTATACTTCTCCACTAGTATTGAGGTATAGTCGATCAAGCGAATCAAGTTTAACTTGAAACAAATATTTTATTCACAGAAAAACAACTAAAAATGCAGCAAAAAAGCTTTAACGTCCCAGATTCTGTCAGTACATTTTTCCGTTTTTTCCTAGAATCTGAACTGCATTATGAGCAAAATGTAACTTTTACACTTCCTAGAAAACATATAAAAATTGTCATCATATTCCAGAGAAGTTAATGATGTTACTTTTGATTTGAATTTCTTCTTCCAAATCAAAACATCCAGAACGACCTACTTGCTGCCTGCACCTTTTAATTGCAATTCACTTTTATATAAATGGTTGTGTTTCCAAGCACTATTCCTACCTAAAACTTAAAACCGGAATGGATGGCAACAACTCCCCCAACAAGATTTTCATATTCAACCTTTTGAAATCCAGCATCTGCGATCATTCTTGCAAACATTTCCTGCACTCAACAAAAATTCAAAGGGACACAGTTGGATACGTAAGAAAATTGAATTTCCCGCTATCAGTGAACAAGTTCTATATAACTAACCCATAATTTGTGCAAGTGTGCATTTATTTGTAGTGTCACTAACATGTCCAACATTATGACTTAATAACTGCATATCGTTGGGAACACATGAAAAAATTGAAGTAGATGTTTATGGCTGCTTATATTAAATAGAAATTGTGTATTCACCTGGCGAGGAAACTTGCGGATGCTCTCTATTAAGTACTGGTAAGATTCCCGGTCACCTGCAACTAACTCTCCTACGGCCGGAATGACTGAAAATGAGTAATAGTCGTACCTGCATTGGCAGAAAAAAGTAATGACAAACAAGAAACTTAAGGCAACTAATTCAGCAGCGGGGTCAGGTTATTATTAACAGGTGCGTCTTGCGCACCAATGATCGTGAATATCCAACTGTTGAGATTACATTATCAAGAGTTTGTGCCTTCGCAGCTATTTTTGGGTTTTGAGTAACTCGGTTCAAGGTACAACAATACGGGAAAGGGGAAAGAAGAAGATGTTATCACGAAGAAATCTGATCTGGAGCTGCTTCATTTTCGCCATTAGTTGATGCATATGGTCCAAAAGAAATGACGGAATCTTTTCAAAACGAGACAAATAACACAAATTAAAATGTTTCGCCAATCAAATCGACCATCTAATACTGGTATCTGACTGCCAAATATGGATATCGTTCAAGTGTACTCTACAGACTCAGTAATTAAAACTGGAAACTGGAAACTGGAAACTGGAAAGGGATTTTGGATTTGAGTGGGTAGTGTTGTGGGGTTTAATTTTGTACCCTTTTGTCTCCGTGTGTGTTTGTCATGCTGCCTTCCCTTCTTTCTTTGAGGAAAGTGGAAAGCCTTATCCTTCATAATGCTGTAATTTATAAGCACTCTACCAGTGTTTTCTTTTGTTTACTAGAAGTCTAGAATCAGATCTTTCCCCTCCCACAAGTGAAAAAAAGGGAGACCAATCCAGTATAAAACTGAAGAAACATAAACGGAAATATGCCCAAAAGTTAGTAAGATCACTTACTAACGCTATATTCAAGTAAAAGCTTAGCGTAAGTGGCTTTTCCGCTATTTTTTAGCTAACAAATAGAGTTGTCAGGGTTTAACATAGCATTTTTATGGAACACTTTCTCTCGCTTGAGTACACTATCAAAAAGGTATAATACATCTAGTTCTCATATTTTATACCGTGTTTAATTTACAGGTAAGTCGGACACTTACAAGTTTTTAAAGATGGGGACGTCCACGTGACTCAACTCAAGACATAGAAATCTACCTCCTGGTTTCAGTACCCTGAAAAACAGTAAAACAAAATCCACCAGTATTAGTACAACACTAAAGGATAAAGAAGATGAGCAGTCTTTTAAAAAAACACAAAAATTGGGTTTTCACAATTCCCAAGGCTACTGATTAATGGATGAAACTTGGTATTCTTCTCAAAGAGGGAGTTTTTGTCCCCTCCTTAACCTGTGACAGTGCAGGATTAACTGCAATGCTGACAGCCATAAGAACTGCGAATTTCCCCCCCAAACAGGTAACAGAACACAACAAAAAAGAAATCAGATTATATACTACAATAACTCACATCAGGTTGCATATGAATTAGGTCTCACGCCTACCTGTAAGCTTCCGAAAGGGCTTTCTCTATGTGTGTAACATTTCTAATTCCAAAGGCAATTGTATAACCATCCATCGTACCATCTCCAAATTTCAAGGCTTCTGCATCACCCTCTACCCACACAAGGGAACGATTATCTCCAAGGCCTACAGATATCACAAGATAACTGCAATTGTAAGTAAGTAAAGAGCATACTGCTAGATGATGAAAAATTAGGACAACTGCAAAAATGACAAAGTCATTCGTGTTCTTCACCTCTCTCGGCAGCACGCTTTTTACCAACACTTAACATACTAGGGTTGATGTCGCATACATTAATCTGAGTTTCGGCATCCAGGTCACCCTCAAGAGTACCATGCGTGATTCTACGACTGACGCTATTAATGGAGTCATAAATCCTGAAAGCAACATCCCCTGAAAATTTACAAAAAATATGTAGAATGTAAGATCACACAAAACAAAGAAATGACTAGTCCATATTAAGTATAAAATAACTAGAATAATGATTATATATTTATATTAACGACTTTTTTTCTTTCCTTGACACATTACACATTTTGGTAAAGCTTCAAAATAAATCAACTAATTCTCATTGTATTCATCTAAAGCAAATGTTTTCTTTTATTATTTTAATGGCGCAGGAGGTACACAGAGTTTTGTTCTTACAAATCTCCCCACCTTATCCACCAATTTATCCAGTATTTTAATACCCTAGCTCAAAGCAAAAATTGTTGTAATGGTGCTCAAAGTAAGCCAACCTGTCCCACCAGCGACATCAAGATACTTCATTCCAGGAATTGGATGAAGCTTGGAAACCAACCTGACAAAGGAGATTTGAGAAATAAAAATCAAGAGATGAATGGGGACTGTTGGTAATATTGGTACCAAAACTGTTTAGTGTACAACTCTATTGGAAAACAAAGAAACAAACCTGTCTTTCCACAATCTATGTAATCCACCACTCATCAAATCGTTCATGAGATCGTAGCTTGAAGCAACACTACTGAATACATTACCAACCAATTTGCTTTTTTCGTCTTCTGGTACTTGCTTAAATCCTGCAAAGATGTAATCTTAGCTACCAACCATATCTAAAGCTTAACTAAATGTCACAACATCAGCATAATCTTCCGAATATCTTATCTAGAATGTCCATGGAAGACTACAAATAGACTAAGCTCACCAGGCCCAACGGTCTGTTTTGGCTTACTCGAAAAGATTGCTTTCGATCATAATAATCTCGAGATAGCTGAACAACTGAGACTAAGCAAGATATCTTGTTTACTAGAAAATAAGCTCTGTTAACAGTGATCCATTAATCTACAAATTCTAACTGAAATGACACAGGTAAGAGTTTCCGCTAGCTTCAGCAGAAGTTTTAGCCGAACCAAATAAGGTACTTATCATGGAATTTAAAAGAGAACTTTAAGACTCACCAAAGCTGGTAGCATGAGAATGGAGAAGCGAAGTTCGAGTTAGCATGCACGAGAGCTTACTTCCAAAGTTTTTAGAGCATGTTCTCAATGCCATTTCTGTCAAAAACAAACACGATCATAAGAAAACATTATACATTTGTGTTGATGAATTAAGAGAAAATTAGCTGTAGGCCCAAGCCACGCACACAAAAAAAAAAAAGGGATAGAAAATTTTGGGAAATTAATGCCATCAAAGTAATCATTATCAATAAAGATGAACTCAAACTAAGAGCATCCACAATGAGTAATGCTAAAGTGGCAACGGAAATGGTATTCACAACCCGTTGAAGGTTCTCAAGTGGCTCATTTAACCATTTTTCTGTCAGGTATTTATACAAACACTTAAGACTGTACTACTGAAGTATTGGAAACTAAAGTTCAAAAATCATTGTAAATTCGTAACCATTAGATAAGGTTAAAGGTACAAGTGATAAATTCAAAAGACATAGTCCTACATATTCAGTAATTTGCATCAAAAGACAACCGATATGAAAAAATTGCTCATTAATTGAAGTTACCTATTTAAAGTTTTAACGGAGAGTTTGATCTTTAGAAACCCCGTATTTGTGAATCCAAATCAGGTGAACTGAATTTTGAAGAATGAAATCGGGGGCAAAATTTGGAGTGGAACCCCTAATAGAATGCTGTAAACGAAATTCAGCCAAACTAATTGGCTTTTCTCAGACCAAAACTGAAACAAATCGCGTTATGAGTGAGGTCTTGTCTTGGGGATCTCTTATTAGACAAGAAAATAAAAAGGGTATTTAAGTCATTTTCAAAGGCGGTCCGAAACAACAACAAAAATGCTGTGAACAAAGTAACTGAAATGGTCATTTACATTCTCTTTTTGAATAAAAATCTCTATTTCCAGATTTCTCAAGCAAAAAACAATCCCTGGGTAAAAGTTTTGCAGATTTTCTACATCCGGTGTCCAATGAAGAGGATCAATTTGAGTCAGAAACTTTGCTTATTAACAAAAAACCATTTTGAATGTCATGGTGTGCTATTAGGTCAGACACAAACATTTGTATTCACACAAAAAAAATGCAGCAAAAGAGCTCCAAGTCACAGATTCTATCATAATTCTTGTCATCTGATCTCTACAAACCCTAACAGATACAATAGGTACAACTTGATTAAGAATGTCATATAGGTGACCTTCAGAGACCGATGGATCAACATCTCCAACACATAATGATGAGTTACTAGAGCTCCCTCCAACAAATGCATTTTGTTGTCCTTGTTGTGAATCTTGTGATGGTGTTGGTGGTTTGTTCCATAAGCCTTGCACCTTGTTTGTTTGGATCTGACCCGGGTTCCAAGAACATTCAACGGCTCTTCCACTTTCTTCTTTAGCGCTTGAGGTGCCTCCACTAAATGTAGAATTTCAGTTTGGTCCATATCCAACAACATCCCTGTGACTTTACCGGCTTGGTCATGCTCAATGCGTTCTACCACAATAAAATACTTCATTCAGCCTGTATATCTACAACTCTGGTATTCTTGGGTTTCCACTAAAACTGCAAAAAAGGGGGGGCTGAATATACCACACGCTGATGCTCAGGGTCTGCCACAAGCCAAAGCCGAGGTAAGTGTTTGCACTGATCCAGGTCGTTGCTCATCAACTGCAGACATCAGCATGCTAGCAGCAACAGACGGAAATGACATCATCTGACCCATGAAACCCTGAGGTACCGTAGATGGTTCATTTCGTCCGTCTGAAATGTAACTATAACCATGATTATTGGCATTGCGCTGCATCAACTGCAATAAGCAAAACCTCCAGAGTCCGAGGTAATAACTGTCGCAGATAAAAACTTCAGGACATCAGAAGGCCTACATGCTACAGTACGTTCTCATTACAGATTGAAGAAGACATATACCTGATGCTGTGGGTTCCCAGCTCTCCTCGCACTGTTCTTTGGTTGCACTTGTCGTCTGGAGTGGGTATGCATCATAAAGTTTGGGGAAACACCTGGCCTCATCCCAGGCAATAGTTGGGGTTGGAAGCCATAAGCTGCAGGTTGCTGAACAAGGCTAGGACCACCTTGACTAAAATACATCTGTTGAGGGTGAGGGGGTCTAGGTCCTTCAAGATGATATGCAGCAATACCTGGTACTGAACAAGAACACTGGGATCACGGTGCGAGAACATAATCCCGATAGGTGTGCCATTGACAGGTGTTCAGTGCCTCCAATGCGGTATTAGCTGCAATAAAAATTAAGCACTCAAATTAGTAGCTACATACAAAAAAATGGAAACTAATCAACATTCAAGAGAACTCAAATTCCATATTCCACCAAAGTAAATATGATACAATGGTTAAACACGTCAGAATCAATCTTATGAAGAACAACAGAGTGGACAGAGAAAATAACTTCAGATTACTAATACTCAAGATTGACCAGTCCAAATATCGCCAGGTCACATTTTGCAATGGAATTGTCACAAGATCACATGCACATTACTATATGTTAAACCAAGGTGTCATAATATTTTATGATTTTATCCCATCAGCAAAAAAAAAATAAAAAAATTCAAGCACAATATCAGCCAAACACACACACAAACCCCCTAAAGTTTAACAAGCAACAACAAGTTTTAAGCATTTCCCACTGAGTTTGGAGTTTTACTTACACATTTGCATTAAAATCCACATTTCATACAAATCAACCCAAAAATCAAAACCATTCTACAAGAAAGTACCCAAATGAGATCAAAACAACCAAGCAAAACCCTACATACAGCATAACCATAACCACAAACTCAATTAAAAGAACATGAATCCTAACTTAACAACAAGAAACAAACAAGTATGAAAAATGAATAGAGAAGAAGAGAGTTATATGGGTGGGTGAGGGGTGGGGAGAGAGAGAGAGGAGGAGGTAGTTTGTAACTACTATACTGAAGGTTGTTAAAGTTGCAATAAGCATAACCAAGAGAGATTCTTCTCATCTGATCTTTACAAACACTAGCAGATACAACAGGATTAAAAATATCATATAGTTGAACTTCAGAGACTGATTGATCAAGATCTCTTACCTATGTTGATGAGTTACTAAAACCTCCTCCAACAACAACTACACTTTGTTGTCCTTCTTGTTGCTATGATGGATGGTTTTGGTGATTGGTTTGACTGAAAAGGAGGTGTTGTTACAGTACCACTAGGAGTATTTGCCATTACACTAGGCAAAAATTGTGATTATTTTCTGGGGTTATAGGGTTGAAGAAGCCTCTTTAAGGGGAGGTTTTTCTCACAAGGGTTTCTGATTCTCTTTCAGTTACATAAAGACAACGGAGAAGGAATGATGGTCTGAGCCTTTGAGAGGGAGTGAGTATATTATAGCAGCTTGTTTGTTTGAATCTGACTGGGGATCCAAGAAAACTCAACGCCTCTTCCACTTCCTTCTTCAGCGCTTAAGGTGCCTCCAAGAAATGTAGCACTTCAGTTTGGTCCATCTCCAACAACATCCCTGTGACTTTACCCGCTTGGTCATGCTCAATGCTTCTACCAGAGGAAATAAATGTTCTCCAAGCATCTGTGTATTTTGCCAAAAACACAATAAATATTTTATTCAGCCTGTATATCCACAAATCTAGTATTTAAGGATTTGCACAATTAAGTAAATAAAACTGTGAAAAAGAGGGGGCTGAATATACCACATGCTGGTGCTCAGGGTCTCCAGAAGCCAAAACCGAGGCAAGTGTCTGCACTGATCCAGGTCGTTGGGCATCAACTGGAGATGTCGGCATGCTAGCAGCATCAGAGGGGAATTACATCATCTGACCCTTGAAACCCTGGAGTACCAAAGACGGTTCATTCCATCCAATTGAAATGTATCTATAACCATGATTATTGGCATTCCGCTGCATCAACTGCAATAAGCAAAACCTCCAGAGTCAAAAGTAATAACTTTGGCAGATAAAAACTTCAGTACACAGAAGGCCTATATAGGCTACAGCAAGTTCTCATTACAGATTGAAGATGACAACCATACCTGATGTTGCTGTTGCAGTATCTACTGCCTTGGGTTCCCAGCTCTCCTCGCACCCATTCTTTGTCCAGGCACCCTTGTCGCTGGAGTGGGTATGGCACTGTAAAGTTTGGGGCAACACCTGGCCTCATCCCAGGCAATAGTTGGGGTTGGATGCTATAAGCTGCAGGTTGCGGAACAAGGTCAGGACAACCTTGACTAAAACACATCTGTTGACGGTGAGGAGGTCTAGGTCCTCCAAGATGATATGAACCAATACCTGGGGGGTAGAGGTGCCATCGCAACAGGTGGTCGATCTTGAGAATATTGTGCCTTTAAAGATAAATGGGTAACTGGTTAATACTTTTGGGATCCAAATATATATATAAGTAAATAAACAAAACCCCAACTCTTAACATCTACCACAAGGCCTGGTTTGACAAACATGACTGGTGGGAGGATGGTAAATAGTTTTCTTCTCTTACTATGTTAAACAGTGAATGAGTTTGGCTTTATCAAGTAAAAGAAAATCATAACTTGGGATATGTTGTTCATAATCGGGTGTGTTCACACAGCGAAAATACAATCCGGACATTGAGAGTTTATCATGACGTAGTTGAAAATATTTTTGCATGAAATATGAACCGGAGATAAGTGCGTACCAATGTTTTGATACAGGCTTGAGAACAAGTAGAGTTTCCACAGGTAAACACAAGAGAATCTGAATCAACAGATCAATATTATTAAGTACTAAAGATGATGATGATGATGAGATTTCACCATTACATGCTGAAATCCTCATCATCTTGTGCATGCTGGAGATTAGGAAAGAAAGAACTTTTGATAATAAAACTAGCAAGAGTTTAAGGTTTAGACTACTTGAGTTTGAGAAGATGACTTAGAGTGAGGACTATTTCTCCTTCCAAGTTCCAAAGCTAAATATATAAGTTTCACAAACGTGAACAAACAAGGAAACTAACCCCTTTGAAATATTACCAGAATGGCTGTATTTCCAAGCACTTTTATAACAAACAAGGAACCCCTTCCAAGTTCCAAAACACTTATTAATTGCAATTCACTTTTATATAAATGGTTGTATTTCCAAGCACTATTCTTACCTAAAACTTAAAACCGGAATGGATGGCAACAACTCCCCCAACAAGATTTTCGTATTCAACCTTTTGAAAGCCAACATCTGCGATCATTCTTGCAAACATTTCCTGCACTTAACAAAAATTCAAAGGGACACAGTTATTTATGATTTAAGAGATCTATTATTAGTTTGCACTCTCTGATGAGGCTTTGACTAAGCCATTCCCTCTTTATTTATTCATTAAATCTAATTTAGTATAAATACTTCTATCATTAACAAAGGCGAATGATCTAATCAAAGTTTCAGAATCAAATTTCCCGCTATCGGTGAACAATTTCTATATAACTAACCCATAATTTGTGTAACAGGTGTGCATTTATTCGTAGTGTCACTAACATGTCCAACACTATGTCTTAATAACTGCATATCGTTGGGAACACATGAAAAAAATTAAAGTAGATGTTTATGACTGCTTATATTAAATAGAAATTGTGTATTCACCTGGCGAGGAAACTTGCGGATGCTCTCAATTAAGTACTGGTAAGATTTCCAGTCACCTGCAACTAACTCTCCTACGGCCGGAATGACTGAAAATGAGTAATAGTTGAACCTGCATTGCAAAAAAAAAGTAATGACAAACAAAAGACTTAAGGCAACAATGGCTTCGCAAAGGCGGATAATCTCCAGCAGAGGGGTCAGGTTATTGTTAACAGGTGCGTCTTGCGCACCAATGATCGTGAATATGTAACTGGTGAGATTACATTATCAAGAGGTGGTGCCTGTGCGGCTCTTTTTGGGTGCTGAGTAACTCGGTTCAAGGTACAACAATACGGGAAAGGGGAAAGAAGATGTTATCACAAAGAAATTTGATCTGGAGCTGCTTTATTTTCGCCATTAGTTGATGCATATGGGCCAAAACAAATGATAGGATCTTTTCAAATAACACAAATTAAATTGTTTCTCCAATCAAATCGACCATCTAATACTGGTAACTGACTGCCAAATATGGATATTTTTCAAGTGCATTCTACAGACTTAGTAATTTTAACTGGAAAATGGAAAGGGATTTTGGATTTGAGTGGGTAGTTTTGTGGGGTTTACTTTTGTTCCCTTTTATCTCTCTGTGTGTTTGTCATGCTGCCTTCCCTTCTTTCTTTGAGGAAGGCCTTATCCTTCATAATGCTGTAATTTATAAGCACTCTACCTGTGTTTTCTTTTGTTTACTAGAAGTCTAGAATCAGATCTTTCCCCTCCCAAATGTGAGAAAAAGGGAGACCAATCCAGTAATAAAATTATAGAAACATAAACGGAAATATGTCCTAAAGTTATTAAGATAAACACTCATTAATGCTATATTCAAGTAAAAGTTTAGTGTAAGTGGCTTTTCCGCTATTTTTTAGCTAACGAATAGCGTTGTCAGAGGTTTTACATAGCATATTCATGGAACGAACACTTTCTCTCGCTTGAGTACACTATCAAAAAGGTGATAATACATCTAGTTCTCTTATTTTATAGTGTGTTTAATTTACAGAAAAGTCGGACACTTACAAGTTTTTAAAGATGGGATGTCCACGTGACTCAACTCAAAGGATAAAGAAGATGAGCAGTATCCTGAAACAATAAAGCAAAATCCACCAGTATTAGTACAACATTAAAGGATAAAGAAGATGAGCAGTCTTCTTAAAAAACAAAAATTGGGTTTCCACTGGATAACAAAAAGGAAATTTGGTGATATTCGATTTATCAAAACCCTAGAGCAATTCCCAGGCAACTGTGGTGTTCTACCACCAAGGCTACTGATTAATGGATGAAACCTGGTATTCTTCTCAAAAGGGGAGTTTTTGTCCCCTCCTTAACCTGTGACAGTGGAGGATTAACTGCAACACTGACTGCATGGCATAAGAACTACGATATTTCCCCCCAAACAGGTAACGGAACACAACAAGAAAGAAATCAGATTATATACTACAATAACTCGGATCAGGTTGTATATGAATCAGGTCTCATGCCCACCTATATGCTTCGGAAAGGGCTTTCTCAATGTGTTTAACATTTCTAATTCCGAAGGCAATTGTGTAACCATCCATCGTATTATCTCCAAATTTCAAGGCTTCTGCATCACCCTCTACCCACACAAGGGAACGATTGTCTCCAAGGCCTACAGTATCACCAGATAACTACAATTGTAAGCAAGTAAAGAGCATACTGCTAGATGATGAAAAATTAGGACAACTGAAAAAATGACAAAGTCATTTGTGTTTTTCACCTCTCTCGGCAGCATGCTTTTTACCAACACTTAGCATATTAGGGTTGATGTCGCATACATTAATCTGAGTTTCGTCATCTAGGTCACCCTCGAAGGTACCTTGCGTGGTTCTACGACTGACACTATTAATGGAGTCAAAAATCCTGAAAGCAATATCCACTGAAAAATTACAAAAATATGTAGAATGTAAGATCACACAAAACAAAGAAATGACTAGTCCATATTAAGTATAAAAATAATTTGAAACATTATACTTTGAGGTAAAGCTTGCAATGAATCAACTAATTCTCATTCTATTCATCTAGAGAAAATGTTTTTTTTTATTATTTTAATGGCGCAGAAGGTACGCAGAGTTTTGTTCTTAAAGATCTCTCCACCTTATCCGCCAATTGATCTAGTATTTTAATACCCTAGCTCAAAGCAAAAATTGTTATAATGGTGCTGAAAGTAAGCCAACCTGTCCACCAGCGACACAAGATACTTCATTCCAGGTATTGGATGAAGCTTGGAAACCAACCTGACAACGGACCATGTTGGTAAGATTGATACCGAAACCATGTACACTCTATTGAAAAACAAAAAACAAACCTGTCTTTCCACAATCTATGTAATCCAGCACTCATCAAATCGTTCATGAGATCGTAGCTTGAAGCAACACTACTGAATACATTACCGACCAATTTCCTTTTTTCTTCTTCTGGTACTTGCTTATATCCTGCAAAGATGTAATCTCAGGTACCAACCAAATCTAAAGCTTAACTAAATGTCACAACATCAGCATAATATTCCAGACATCTTATCTAGCATGTCCATGGCAAACTACAAATAGGCCATTAGGCCCAAAGGTGTGTTTTGGTTTACTTAAATATTGCTCCCGACCGTAATAATCTCGAGATACCTGAACAACAGAACATAAATCACAGCAGATTTAAAGTTGAAGCATATGATTATCCAATAACAGCCTTACCTAGTTTCCCATTTCCCAGGTATTTTAATAAAAACTATGACAGTAGCTGAAATATCTGAGCTGTATAAAGACTAAATGCAGGGAACTTAAGCTTCTAGAGAATCCAGAGTTAAACATTTTATTGGAAAGCAAATATTAATCAGCCTCACGTTTTTGAGCAATGGGCTCTTCTTTTGTCCTCGGAATCTTGTTTACAAGATAATAAGCTCTGCTAACAGTGATTCATTAATCTAAAAAGTAAAAATTCTAACTGAAACTGGATATTCAACAATAGATGACATAGGTAAGAGTTTCTGCTAGCTTCAGGAGAAGCACATGCAGAAGTTCAAATTTTAGCCGAACCAAATAAGGCACTCATCTTGGAATGTAAAAAGAGAAATTTAAGACTAACCAAAGCTGGTAGCATGAGAATGGAGAAGCGAAGCTCGTGTTAGCAAGCACGAGAGCTTACTTCCCAAGTTTTTAGAGCACAAACACGCCTTGAAATTGTAAAAAAACATTATACATCTGTGTTGATGAATTAAGAGAACACAAGCAGTAGGCACGCACAAAAAACGAGTGCGTGGAAAATTGGATTTTTTTTTGGGAAAGCATATAGAAAGCCAAATGCCATCAACGTATTCATCATCAAAATACATGAACTCAAATATTGCACTTTTTACCGTGTTTCATTTAACTCATTTTTCTGTTAGGTATTTATACAAACACTTATTAGACTGTACTACTCTGAAGTATTGGAAACTACAGTTGAATTCATTGTAAAATTCGTAACAAGTGGAGAAGCTTAAAGGTACAAGAAATCTAGATTCCAGACTAACAAAATAAAATAAAATAAAGCAAATATGTCAATTATTCATCGAGAAGGTTAAAGTTACCTATCTGAAGTTTTGACGGAGAGTTTGATCTTTAGAAACCCCACTAAATCCAAATCAGGTGATCTGAGTTTAGAAGTTGAACCCTAATAATGCTGTAAACCAAAATCAGAAGCTAATTGGCTTTCTCAAACCAGAACCGAAACAGACCGCCGTGTGAAGTGAACGGGATTAGCAAAAATATAAAAAGGTATTTATTTTAGAATCCTATTGGGCTGTAGAGGGGATTGACTTTTGCGGCTTAAAATACTAATTATAACCAAAGTATGGATAGGGGAGACCTAAACTATGTACAAGTTTAAAAATACCCTCAATAAATTTAATTTATTACCTTTTTATCTTTCCATTAACTAATTAAAAATTGATTAATCTAATCCAATAAAAAAAAAAAAACGAAAATCATTAAAAGAAAAAGAAAAACGGAAAAAAACTTACCTTCTCTAAAACCTTCTCCTCTCTTTCTTTTCTTCTTCTTTTTCTCTTCTTCGTTTGAGACGATTAATCGTCGATCAAAAAAAAATTCCTCGTCGATTAAATTGATTGTATAAAACCATGGAGAACAAAAAGTAACCAACAGGGAAATCATCGAATCCACCTCTTCCTGAACCTGATAAATCAAGTTCTGAAAGTGAAGATGAAAGTGAAAATGAAAATCAACAAGAAGTGAACAAAGGAGATGAACCAACCGCCGAAACTCCCGATATGACTGCAATAAGGTATGAATCGAAAAACCCACTATTTATTTAAGTGTTTGGATGCTCACTCAGTTAGTTTCAAAAAAATTAGGGATGAAAAAACAGTTTCTGAAACTGTTTACGGTTGGGAGTTTTATATTTTCCATCGTAACAACTGTACACGGTTGGGAACACTAAGAACTCCTAGCTGTAACGTGAGCGATACGGGCGAGAAATTATAATACCTAACCGCAACCTATAGTTTATGACAAGGTTATTCCTAGTCGTATATTACACGGTGTTTCAAATTTAACTTAGCGGTACGACTTACGGCTGGGTTATTCCTATCCGTAATAGGAAAAACCAAGACGTAAGTTTTACTTCCTAGACGTTTTATGTGTCACGGATAGGTCTATTGGTCATCGTCCCATCCGTAAATCTGAAACGGTTGGGTATGTCAATTTTTCATAGCCGTTATTGTTTGTCACGGATAGGAACTTAGAAAAACCTAACCGCACCCTATTGTTTACGGCTAGGAATAACCTAGCGGTAGTAACACTGTTCAAAGTAAACTCATCAGTATTATTTCCGGCTAGGTTTTTCCTATCCGTAATGGGAAAAACCAAGACGTTATCTATATTTCCTAAACGTTTTCCGTGTCACGGTTAGGTCGATTGTCACATTTTCGTCCGTAATCCTGTTGAAAAGACGAGGGTACCCAAATATACCTCAATCTAAAACTTTTCCACATATAAGTCCTTTCTCCGAAAGTGATTGTCTATGGACAGAGTCGAGACAATACAACTAATCGGTTCACACTTCGTGTGATCGTCTATGGATACGAGATCGAGACAATACGACAACAAGATAACTTGTGTGATTGACTATGGATACAAAATCGAGACAATACAACAACGAAGTATGTTTACTTGATAATAGGTCAGACTTTACCAAACACAATAGGATTGCTATCAAGTAAATAAGAATTAACGTTTGTGTATTTTACTTCTTATTATAATTTCGGAAATAGAAAAGTAAAAGACACAGCAAGATTTTGTTAACGAGGAAACCGCAAATGCAGAAAAACCCCGGGACCTTGTCCAGAATTGCCTACTCTCAGGATTAAGCTGCTATACAAAATCAAAACCAACTTCGTATAGTTGAGACCAAGCAACTAAACCTATAGTTCACTTAGTTCCGTCTGTATCCCTGCGCCTCCAACTTGCAGTAAGTCACGCACTTGGAACAATTCCTTTGGTTCGTATTCCAAACAGTAAAGGAACAACAAATTTGTTCGGTAGCAACTCTTTTCAATCAAGTGATATGAGTTTGACAAAAGGCTCTTCCGTTTATCCCAATAAACTCCTTTGTCAGGTCCTTAGATCTATCTTTTCAACAACTACTATTGTGGGGTGAATATGTTTTTGGTTCTACAAGTCCTAGCCACAACACACCCAATTCCCAAGAGGAGAGAGAGAGAAAAAAAGACCCCCTTTATATTGTACTATATGCCTCTTTATACTTTTCAAAAGCCCCTCTTTTTATGATATCATGCCAAATATCCTAAACCTCTTTAATTACTACTAATGTCATTCCTTCTCTAATACAACCTCCTTCTTTCCTATTAATTCCTCCCTTGTCCTTTCCATCTTATGGATACTTTCTTAGTGGACTTGGGACTAAAGTCCCCATGTTTCATGTTGGGTTTGCCTCCCTTATGGTCTGGAATTGATGCTTTGTAGAAGACATATGATGTTGTGACAGTTTGTGGTTTTAGAGAAAGATTCTGGCCCGAAACTATGACTTTTCATCTCCCGTTCGGCGAGATGACTATACTCCGGATGATGCAAAGCAAATCACTGGTCTTGCTTTGGAAGGAAAGGATGTGTTTGAGGGTTTTAACAATTCTATTCCTTTTGATCATCTTTGTGTCTTGGCGAAAGACTATCTTGGGTGGGGAAAAGATAAAGTGGAAGAAGAGTTTGAGATAGGGTATGGAGCCCAATCTAGAGCTAAAAGGGAATTTAGTCAACCAGATGAACTTAGTGAAACAGTTAATATGGCAAGGAAGATTTGTAATACCCCGATATTCGGCAATGGTTGGCTGAATGGAATATAAGTAATGATTTGTCCTTTCCTAACACTGAGGCCTGATGAGTTCACTTGACTGAGTTGTGGGAAAAACATCTCAGTTAAGTGTGCTCGGCCGGGAGTAGTCACAGGATGGGTGACCTCTCGGGAAGCTGCTGCTGGATATCCGCAGTAGTGCCGTTAAAAATCCTACACTGCTGGATAACCGCAGTGGGTAAGTGGGAACAATATCGGTGTTAGTTGGGATACAGCTAGGGGTCGTTCGCTTGTGCTCGGGTGAGGGAGTATGCTGGGGGATTATGCTAGATACTGCTCTCACAGGAGACAAGGAACGTCTACATTATACCGAGGCCTTTTCAGCACAATTGGTTCCAAATTTTATCAGAAAACTCTGCAGTTAAGTGTGCTCGGGCGGGAGCAATCCAGGGATGGGTGACCTCCCGGGAAGTTGTTGATGGATAACCGCAGCGATGCCTGTTGAAAACTCCACACTGCCGGATGACCGCAGTGGCTAAGTGGGGACAGTATCGGTGGAGGGATGGGTCATTACAAATGGTATCAGAGCCGACGACTGGTCACCTACCGAGGGTGGGAAGGTACACTGGACGGGGTTGGTCCTGGTTCTTCTCATGAGGGGCAGGGAACGTCGGAGAACTGGGCTTGAATATATATTCTGGAGCCGAGGACGGCTCCAATTTAAGGTGGTGGTATTGTAATACCTCGATATTCTGCAGTGGTTGGCTGAATGGAATATAAGTAATGATTTGTCCTTTCCTAACACCGGGTCCTGATGAGTTCACTTGACTGAGTTGTGGAAAAAACATCTCAGTTAAGTGTGCTCGGCCGGGAGTAGTCACAGGATGGGTGACCTCTCGGGAAGCTACTGCTGGATATCCGCAGTAGTGCCGTTAAAAATCCCACATTGCTGGATAACCGCAGTGGGTAAGTGGAAACAATATCGGTTTTAGTTG
Source organism: Papaver atlanticum (assembly GCA_023531105.1). Classification (NCBI taxonomy): domain Eukaryota; kingdom Viridiplantae; phylum Streptophyta; class Magnoliopsida; order Ranunculales; family Papaveraceae; genus Papaver; species Papaver atlanticum. The sequence continues at coordinate 4,647,816 of JAJJMB010003726.1, read as the reverse complement.
GGATACAACTAGGGGTCGTTCGCTTGTGCTCGGGTGAGGGAGTATACTGGGGGATTATGCTAGATACTGCTCTTACTGGAGACAAGGAACGTCTACATCATACCGAGGCCTTTTCAGCAAAATTGGCTCCAGAGTTGGCAGAAAACTCTGCAGTTAAGCGTGCTCGGGCGGGAGCAATCCAGGAATGGGTGACCTCCCGGGAAGTTGTTGCTGGATAACCGCAGCGATGCCCGTTGAAAACCCACACTTCCGAATAACCGTAGTGGCTAAGTGGGGACAGTATCGGTGGAGGGACGGGTCATTACAAGATTAATTTGGTTCGTCTGAGGGAGAAGTTTGGGGATTCTAACCGCAAGACTGCTAATGGAGAGGTCGTGATGGACGCAGAAAGAGCTAGACATATGGCTATATATAGCTTACTTGTTGCACGCTCTTGGGACCGTCTTTTTCCCCGATTTCTCAGGAAGTAAGGTAAATGCTTGTTATTTGCAGTGGTTGATGACTCTTAGTCTCGATTCGGAAACAAACGAGGTACCTAGGTACTCGTGGGGCACCGCCCTCCTTGCTAGTGTGATGGAAAATCTTTGCAAAGCTTCTAGGTGAAATGAAACACAAATTACGGGATGTGTTGCTCTTATCCAGGTAGCAAAAGTTTATTTATTTTACTTTTAGATATTGGTTTGTGTGTAATATCTCATTTATAATTATTTTTATTTTTTTCCGTAGTCATGGACTTACGACCATTTTAAATGCTTGAGGCCTACTCGGGATACAAAATGGGCTCTAGAAAAACCTACAGGAGGAAGATACCTCTTTGGAGGGACCCAACACAAGGCTAAAGAGACAAAAATGGTCGAAATGAGGAAAAAGTTGGAAGCTTTGACAACCGATGATGTGGATTTTGATCCATATTTGAAACTTGATGAGGATGGAGAAGATGAAGCTGGTGATAGAGTATTTTCTGATGTGAATGACTATTTAGTGGCTTTTTAGTATTTTACTTCATGGATTTTCTATTATCTAGTACTTTTTCTATTTACTATTTTCGTTGTTTGGTTATGGATTTGGATGCATGAATTTTTATAACTTTCCATGTATGAATGAATGTTAGTCTTTCCATTTGTCTAATCTAAGAAAACTGAGGGAAAAAATCAAGATTTATTAATTTTTTGTCCACTTTCGGCTTTATCGATGCTTCACATAACCTAGCCGAAAATGCATATAATTCTTGTCAAATAAACTTGCACAGTTTTTCGGTTAGAAAATCCCGACCATTAACAGGAAAACGGTTAGGAAAAGCAACCGTAAATTTGTTATGGTTAGGATATACCTAGCCTTATATTGCTCTGGTAACTCAAAAATAAAATGACTCTTGGTTACGGCTACATATCCAGGCCGTGTATCGTATATGCGGTTAGAACTCCAAACCGTAATTCTGACATAAATTTACAACTCTAGTTACGGCTTGGTCGACCTTTCTAGTTCCTGACCGTAATGTCAGAACGGCTAGGAAATTCATCAGTAATTTGTTTACGGATGGAAATTTCCTATCCGTATATTACTATGATAACCCCAAAAAAATGGCCCCTGGTTACGGCTACATATCCAGGCCATAATTCTGACAGAAAGTAACAACTCTTATTTACGGCCAGAAATACTAGCCGTAAATCTGACACACCACAACCCTGCAGGTTTATAAAGAATTACGGCTGGGTCTTCCTTTCGAATTCCTAGCCGTAAACACCTATAATTTCCTTTTGTACCACATCATATCGGTTAGTTTTTTTTAATATTGAAAAATAGATCTGTTTGAAGACTGATCTATAGAAGGTTTTAGTTGTTCAACCACTTATTTAAACTTGAAATAACTCCACCTCCATATAACCACCCATTCCAAATCAAAATCACACCTTCTACATCAATAATCTCCACCAAAACTCCTACAAACTCAATGTAATGTACTCAAAGGATAAACCCAACTTTACTTTGGAAGAAGACTTATCTCTTTGCAAAAAATTTGTACTATGCTATCCAAAGAGGGGAGAAGAATGAAGGAAAGGTGGTTTACCAAGTCAATCGTATTGGAGTAATATTCTTGAAAATTTTTGTAGTGAAATAGGTAACACTAACAACCGCGATGGGGTTGAATTGTATCTTTGATTTTCAGATATACGTAAAAAAGTGGAAGAATATATGGCTTTACTTCGTACGTGCAAGCAACTTCGACTTAGAGGTAAGACTGATGGAGAAGTCATAGCTCAAGCTAAGAAGGAATGGAGAAAATGGAAAGGTTATAATTTCAACTTCGAAGCTCAATTCGCCATCATCAAAGACTTCTTGATACATCGAAAGGGATGTTATTAAAACCAACTTTGTAATGGGGATCTATTAAGTATGTAATGGGTTTTATTGTGGTCTAATTAATGAAAGTATTACTAATTTTCAATCGTAGTATGTATTCATGTTTACAATCAAAATTTCTCAACTTACATATTCATTTACGGACGGGAAATATATGTTTTCCCAGCCGTAATACAGACTCAGGAGATTCTGGGAAGAATAACGGCCAGAAGTTCTTCACTTCCCATCCGTTTTTCTTGTTCACGGCTAGGAATTCCTCATATCCCAACCGTAAGTACTTATTTACGGGCTGGTTCGACACAATTTCCCAGCCGTAACAAGTAAAAATTTTTTGATTTTGCTCTGATTTTTAACGGATTTGAATCGATAAAATTGATGTTGGGAGTTTATTATAAGGTTAGCCCGAGTTTGTGACGAAGGGTTTCATCATTTTTCTTCAAATTTTTTCACCAAAATCACCATTTTTCCTTCTTCAAAATCAAAATCAAAATCAAGGAAAATCAAGTTTTGATTTCCAAAAGTTTAATCATTTGATTAGTCTAATCCATTCACTAATACTGATTAGTTAGCTTAATCAATTTAGTTAGTACTAATCATATTAAGGGTAGATTAGGTATTATATAAAATACCAGGATAAGGGCCTCTATGCATTGTTATTTCATGACCTCATAATCCCCCAAAATCACAGCCGTTTTACAACCCCAATAATAGGATTCTTATTTTATTTTCAGTGGCAAACCAAAAAGAAGTCACGTGCTAGTGGTAATTCAGCAGTGCTTTAATAACGAAAAAGGAAGTTTTACCTGTTGGGAATTGGTCGGGATCATTCATCGGCATATTTGTAATGTATTGTTTGACAACATTGCATAACCCTGTATTCATATTGACAGATAGACCAACATGTATCAAGACTACTACTGGGCGTATCTTTTTGCTTGGGGTGTACCAATATGTATATAGGACAAAAAAACATTTGCCTTTGGGTTGGTACACCCCCAAGCAAAACGGTACCCCCATTAGCATCCTTGAACATGTATACATGTGATTCAATGTGTACTCCTTGTGATAATTGATTCTTTCACAGTTCAGTGAATGTCTATTAAATGATCAAATTAGCTATTTGACAGACTTGTAGAGAAACCCACAAAATAATCGTCAGACAACCCTGAACCTCAGTAACACTTGCAAACAACACGTGTTGTGGTACACTATAAGCATGTGGGTGAGGATGACACACCTATTTCCAGGATGTCGACAGCATTTCACTACATTTGCCACAAATCAACTCACGACAGAGCCACAGAGAATCTCAGTAACTCTACTATTTAACTGAAGAAGTTAAAAATCAGAACGCATAACCCAAATTCGTATGTCAAATCGCTACATTTATACCCATTAACTGGGCTACTTGTCATACATTGGAACAAACCAAGTCGAACAATCATCGGTCATAGACTACCTGTACTAAAAGTTTACCTATGTAGTCTGTAGGAACCAAACACGTGTTATTAAGAAGTGTGTGAAGAGTTATAAAGGGAGATTAAGGTTGCACTATTTATAGAACATAGTGAACCACTATAGACACAAAAGATAAGAGAAAAACTAAGCTACGATTACATTTATTATCCAACGCTCCCCCTCAAACTAAAGCCTCAACAAAATGCATTAGGTTGGTAAGACAATTAAGAAACATAACAATACCAAGTCCTTTTGTGAACACATCAGCCAAATTGGTGTTGAGAAGGAATATGATGAGCTAACTTCATAAAACCATCTTCAACCAATTCCTGAATGCAGTAATAATCAATCTTCACGTGCTTTGTTCGAGCATGGAAAACAGGGTTGGTTGCCAAGCTATTTGTGCCAATATTGTCACAATAAAGAATAGCAGGCCCAGATAAAACAGCACCCAATTCTTTCAGTAGATAAGATATCCATAGGAGCTCTGCACTTGTAATAGCTAATGATTTGTACTTTGTTTCTGTGCTTGAATGAGAGATAGTTGGTTTCTTTTTAGATGACCATGAAATAAGAGACTTTCCTAAGAAAATGCAGTATCCACTAGTGGATTTTCTAGTGTCAGGGCATCCATCCCAATCAGAGTCTAAGTAAGCAGCAAGAGTCTGATAATTTCCAACAAATAGAGTTATACCAGAATCAATACTACCTTTGACATAGCGTAAGATGCGTTTAACCAGTTGTAGATGAGATGTTGTAGGAGCATGCATAAATTGAGAGACGTAATAAACAACAAAATATAAATCAGGTCTGATGAGAGTGAGATGCTGCAAACCTCTAACTAGACTTCTGTAGAATGCATCATCATCAAGAAGATCGCCATTATAGAGAGATAGTCTTGGTATTGCAGCCACATGGGTACTAGCAGGACTACATTTGAGCATGTTATCTTTGGCCAATAGTTGTAGAGCATACTTCTGTTATGTAAGAAGGATAAAGGTAGAAGACCTGCAACATTCAATACCAAGGAACTAGCGGAGAGGCCCCAATTCTTTCATAGAGAACTCTTTGTGCATAATAGTCACAATAAAATCTAGTAAAACTGAAGAAGAACCAGTCAGAATGATATCATCAACATACAACAACAGAGGTACTTGTTGCTCACCAGAAGAGTAGTAGAATAAAGAGTGGTCACAAATTGACTTATGAAAACCATGTTTGTCAAGAAATTGACTAAACCTTTCAAATCAAGCTCTAGGATCTTTTTAGACCATAAAGAGATTTTCTGAGATGACATACATGAGTAGGTTTTTGTTCATCTATAAAACCCTTAGGCTGAGCCATATAAACATTTTCTTTGAGAAAACCATGAAGAAAGGAATTGGACACATCCAACCGCCTTATATCCCATCCATTTGTGACTGCAATGGTTAACACACATCTAATGGTTGTAATTTTTACAATATGACTGAATGTTTCTGAGTAATCAACACCATCCTGTTGAGTGTATCCATGTGCAGCCAATCTAGCTTTGAACCTCTCAACTGAGCCATCAGAATTATACTTAACTTTGTACAACCACTTACTTCCATGTACATTCATTCATGCCTTCATCAAAAGGAACTAAGTCCCATGTCTCATTATCCTTTAGAGCAATATTTTCTTTCTTCATGGCCACCACCCATGAAGAAAGGGTAAAGTAAAATTGAACGAAGAAGATGTAGGAGGATTATTGATACTCTGTTGTTGTAAATCTTGAATCAGATCATTAAAAACTGAGGTAGAGGTAGTCATTGATTGTAGTAAATGCAGAAGAAAATTAAAAATTTTCGACTGAAGAATTGATTAAATTCAGGTGTTCTGGCATCTGACAGGAGCAAGAAAAGAGGTGAGGATCGAATTTAATGTTTTAGGGTTAAAAGAGGTAAATTTGATACCATATATGAATCAAGCACAGTATTATTAAGAAGTGTGTGAAGAGTTACAAAAGGAGACATTGCAACATAGTCCAACTCTTTCAAGCGCAATTTATGTAATATACATGCGTACATTGCAACTGATACGTGTGCAAGTAGTTTTGTAGTGGGTGCCTTCATAAATTTTTCCCTATTATATCATACCATATTTCCTACTATCTCCTCAAGGGTTTTTATTTTCTGATGATCGAAGTTTCTTAGTACATAAGACCATAGAAAAAAATTAGGGAAACAAAGTGAGAAGCAAAGCAAGCATTATGGCTTCTTCTTGTGTTCGGCTTGCTGCAATCCATCATCAGCAAACCTTTAGAAAACCTATTCATATGTTGTCATCAGTAGCAAATTAAGTCCATGCCAATCTCACACCACCTCTCAGGGTTTCTTGTTCTTTCCCTAAAACCATGTTAATCACCGGCCAGAAACATAAACTCCAATTTCTTTCACCTAAAACCCTACACGGCCCTTTCACATATTTAGCAACAACTACATAAAAGAGTAGTACAATCTGTATGGCAACATCATCATGTGAGAATACTAGTAATTCAGAAAATACTCCAAATATTCTAGCTACAGAGATATGTATTCTAGTATTTGTATACATCAACCCATTCTTAAGCCGACTAAATATACTCTCCAAATTTCCAGTTTTGAAGTATTCTTTGAGTCATATCATGCCCATGTTCGAATTCTACCAATCAATACCCACTATTGGTTTAATCGAGTTCCTCGTTTTATTTATTGGTAATGTAAGATACGGGAATTATACCAAGTTTATGTACTCTTTAGTTATGGATTGCATGGTTGTTATTGCATCTTTAGTTCCCCCGATTTTGGTGAATACAAATCATTTGGATGGAGGAGCATTAGGATTCAAGTTTCTATTGTTAGATGTGAGTGTATTATGATACTCTATTGCTAGGCATCATGCATTTTTATTATCCTTGTACTTGGCTTTCTTTATGCGTTTTGTTAGTTTGTTTGTGCTAATGATTGGAAAATATTTACTGCATATATACTGACAATAGCCGTGCAAGGCTTATTGACTATGTGTCCATCTGTTACCATCCAAGATAGTGAGGCGCCAAGGTGGCGCGTTACTAAAGTCAGTGGCTTAACCAATGGAGCTGCATAGTCCGACGAAGAAGCGCCAAGGTGGCCGAGACAAGAAATGCTACTTGAGACATGCAATATTATGTCATAGTGTTGCATATTCGTAATCCACATAAGTCATGAGATGACTTATGCATTGGGATAAGGCTTGGCCAAGGCCTGGCCAATGCGAATGAAACAGTGGCGTTGTCAAATGTGACATTGTTGGCCATTGCCCGGCAAAAAGAATGCAAGTGATGCACTTAACGTATGAAGCTGAGACAAGCAGCAGATCAAGACATGATTGGCATGACTTTACTCGGATTTTGGCATCAAATGAGTTAAGTGCATGGCCGAGATAAATGTAGAGCGATGTTGGTTGTACAATGGCTTAGGCCAAGTTAAGTGTAGCATGATATTGGTTGTACATTGTCTTAGGCCAAGTTGAGTGTAGCGCGATGATGTAATTTGTAGATAGTGGTAAAAAGAGTTCGATTCTCAGACTTGTGAAGATTTGGTTTCAGAATTATGAAATAAAAAAAAATAAAATATATATACAAGTTTGTCACGATATCGAGAGGTACTGAGACTTAGGATTCCACCAATTCTTATAATCATGTGGTTCGACTATTAATTCCATACAATTCTAGCTCATAAAATAATAAATATTGACTTTATTCTTTGCCAAAAGTAGTTTTTATAAAGTATTAGATGTAAATCACAAGCATGGCACATCAAAAGTTCTTAGACTAAGCATGCGACATCAAAAAAAATCACAACCAATCAAGAAAAATCATAAATCAATTTATAATAGTGCAAATAGTCATAAAAGAATTAAATAGAATTACCACATGCGCAAATAATGGTTTCCTCCATCGTCCCAGTGTTGGAGTTTATCTCCTCATATCAAAAACACGCTCAAAATAATAACACATGGCTGAATAGGTGTTTTTATTGAAGAAATATGAGAAAATAGTAAAAACAGCTCAACTGCAACGTTTATAAGAGTTACAGAATGACTGTTACAATGGAAGCAGAAGAAATAAGAATGTTGTGTAACTATAGTTTTTGCTACAGTAAAATACGACACCCTTTGCGACTGACTTGGGGCATCCAATGTTTTTACTGTAATTCTTCTGTTCTTCTTTTCCCGGCTCTGTTAAGTTCTCCCAACTCTCGACAACATTTTCTAAGACTCGTACCTTCTTATTTATACCCAACAGGCTGAATTAATCTCGAGAAATTCTCTACTTTTTCTTCACGGCAAGTTACGGGAATGTATTGATTTTATTTCCTATTTTTTTCTTCCCCACGCCTCTGCTGAGATGTAAACTTCCTAGAATATCTGAAAGGATTATAATCTCTCCAAAACTGCATTCAACATCCAAAATAAAACCCGATATAATAGAAAACTTTTCTCATTCCCGTTTTAGATAATCACTGAGAAATAAGAGATTTGATTCCATTTTTTAGTTGAAAAACACGTCATTCCCCCTGTTTTATCTCCACCAACTACTCCCAAGTCATTCCCATGAAAATCTTCAACTCAAACATGATGAGAATCATGCCAGAAAATTACACAACTCTGTTTTACTTTTCCCTCCTTTTTTTCTCTCTTCAAAATCGTGAAGAAGATAAAGTGCCCTTAGCATAATATGGGGTGCTGATATCAGGTAGTGTACCCCTTATCAAAAGAGGTGCCCCTTATCCAAAATGGATGTCCCTTTAGTATTTTCTCTGGGGTATTTTCAACACTTTTCCTAGGTGCGTTTAACACTTCGTCGGGGTGCCTCTAACATATTTCCGGGGAGCCTTCAGTAATTCCTCCCGGGGGTGCAAATACCACTTTTCGAGCCAATTTCGCCGTAAAAGCTTATTTCTCCAAAAACACCTACAAATACATAAAATAACGAAATAAGTACAAAATCGAGCACTAACAATATACATAATTGAGAACAAAATAGCCACATAAATGCTTCTATCACGCGATGTTGGTTGTACGTTGTCTTAGGCAAAGTTGAGTGTAGTGCGATATTGGCTGGATATTGGCCAAAGCTGTCAGTTGCGAGTTGTGTGTGCATCATACGCATGCCAGAGAAATAGTTGGTTGGAGACGGTTATAAAGTGTCTTTATAACCGAGCTTGGCATTCCCTAACCATTGAGAACAAGTGTGGGGAAATTCTGCAAGCCAACACAAAAGCCATCATTTAAAACGCATTTTTGTGGTTAGGCCAAGTTGAGTGTAGCGCGATGTTGGGTGTACACTGTCTTAGGCCAAGTTGAGTGTAGCGTGATGTTGGCTGGATATTGGCCAAAGCTTTCAGTTGTGAGTTGTGTGTGCATCACACGCATGTCAGAGAAATAGTTGGTTGGAGACGGTCTATAAAGTGGCTAATTTGCTAACCGTCGAGAACAAGTGTGGCGTAATTCTGTAAGCCAACACAAAAGCCATCAGTTAAAACACATTATTATGGTTAGGATAATTGCCAATGGGCAGATGGATGTCCATAGGGCGTGCACTTGGTTTGCACACAACTTTTGGCCTGATATTTAGGATGTATAAATAGTTTAGGGATCAATAAGTTCAGGGTTATTCGATTGGATGAAGAACAACTGAATTGTAGAGAGAGTTAGGCATTCACCAGGAGGGTGAATATCATGTACTACTGGATTACATAATCCATTTCATCCTTAATTTCTTACACATAATCCACTACTGGATTATACATCAGTTCGGCTAATTCACTTAACAAGTTTTTTACACCATCTTCAACAGATAACTGTAGCGCGATGTTGGTTGTACATTGGCTTATGCCAAGTTAAGTGTAGCGTGATGTTGGTTGTACATTGGCTTAGGCCAAGTTGAGTATAGTGCGATGTTAGCTGGATATTGGCCAAAGTTGTCAGTTGCGAGTTGTTTTTGCATCACACGCATGCCAAAGCAAAGAGTTAGTTAGAGACGGTTATAAAGTGGCTTTATAACCGAGTTTGGCATTCCTTAATCGTCGATAACAAGTATGGCGTAATTCTGCAAGCCAACACAAAAGCTAGCAATTAAAAGCATTGTTGCGGTTAGGATAATTGCTTATGAACATATGGTTGCCTATAGGCCGTGCAATTGGTTGGTCCACAAATATTGGCACGATCTTTAGCATGTATAAATAGCTTATGGATCAATAAGTTCAGGGTTGTTCGATTGGATAAAGAACCACTGAATTGTAGAGAGAGAGAGGCATTCACCAAGAGGGTGAATAACATGTATTACTGGATTACATAATTTATTTTAGCCTTAATTTCTTAAACATAATCCACTACTGGATTACACATCTGTTCGGCTAATTCACTTAAGAAGTTTTTCACACCATATTCAACAGATCTTGTGACTAAATTCATTTGTTGAAATATCCTTCTTAAGAGCTTTAACACCATGGAAACGAGCGTGGTGGTTGTTTCGTTGTGATTAGCTTGGTCATTACGGTGAACATTTGTAAGGTATGAAGCAGATTTCTGGAGAAATTGTGGATATAATGGGTGTGATGAATCAAGCTTTCGTGAATGTCTTGTTGGTGAGTATTCACATGAATCACAATCTTTCTCAGAAGGTAAACAAGTTTCTTAAGGTTTACTCTTTGTTTGATCATGAGTTCATTCCATGTTTCTGAAGGTTTACTCTTCGAATACAGTCTTAAGAATATACCGAGCCTCTTTGTGTGTGTGGCACGCAACTTACTTCATGTATAATAACATTCAAGCCATCTAAGTTATGCTTGGAAAAACTTTTTTCCTTCTCATGATACATATCTAAGCTTTTATACTTAGTCTCCTAATGCGGCACTTTTGAACCTACATGCTCATTGACTTCTAATACCGAAATATTGAAGTCAGGGGATTGAAAGAAAGATTTCATTGCAAACTTCCACCACAAGTTGGTACCATTAAATCTTGGAGATACATTAACTGAACTTGATTCATGTGAACTAGAATTTATTTTCCTTATAGGTTGGATCGCATCATACATCGACTGTTATATCTTATCGTGTTTGCCTTCTTTTGTACCAATTTAAAGTACGAGGGTAATAAGTACTCCAATTTTTTCCGATATCAAGCAATCAAGACACACCTTATTGTCATCTTTAACTAAACCGTAAATACTAAACAACTCATAGTTCAAACCGAACTACTATAGGATTAATCAACGTATGATTGACGTACGAGTATGATTACTTAGTTATAGTAACAATTATAATGTGGAAAATAAAGCAACCGCACAACATAACAAAATTTTGTTGATGAGGAAGACTTTATGGGAGAAAAACCACGAGACCTAATCTAGTATTGAATATTTTTATAATCAAGTCAGTATAAAAATTGAGTGTCGTACGTAACTTTTTGTAGTTGAGACCGAGTAAAGACTACTTCGCTACTCAATTTCTTTAATATATATGCGCTACAACTATCTGATGCACATGAATCCTAAGGAAGAGTCAACTATCTTTAGTTGCTTCACCACATGTAAATACTTCCCCACTCAATTCATATGGATCGTAACCCGAAACAACAAAGAACTAAATCTCTTCATATAACCAACTCACTTATCGATCATCCAAATCAATTTTTAGATCAGTAATACAGTAGACTAAATGATCTTGTTTTTAATATCAATAAACTCTGGTCGAAATATCAAACAAAGATATCGATTATCAAAATAATCAATCTTTATGAACAAGATGTATCCAAATCATTAGATGCAACTAATCAATTAGTTCGATTTTCTACAAGTCTTATGTCTATCAAGATAAACAACTTTTGGATTGCAAAGAATCAAGTTCATAGGAAGTAACACAAAGATCAGAACCAAAAAAAAATGTCTTCAAGGATTCAATCTTCAGTTATAATCTTCAAAAGTAACTTATGAAAACAATCTTGATTCCACCATTTATCAAACACATCGAACGGAGCATGTTAACATTGATTGATTAAAAGTTCTATCTCATAGATTTAGAATTACCAGATCCGCGGTAGTAAATCTTCAAACAAACTTGAGTGGCCTTATATCAGAAGAGAAGGATCATGGAACGAACAAGTTTGATAAATCCAAGATAAATATGCCGTTAGTTTATACCAAGTAAATAATCATGAAAATTAAATAACAACTATCTTCCACCAACGGTAAGTATAAAGGCTTCTAGATCCAAAGAAGACTTTAAATGAACATCAGCAGAAGATGTTTTCACCTAATTAGATTGCTCATATCTCTTTAACAAGATGACTTTCCAACACGATCAATCATAGAGATGTGTTTTCAAGAGATGAGATTGTAAGGATACAAGACTCTCTATTTATAGAGTTATGGCCAAGGTTTGTTAGAAATGATATCTATCAATTGCAAAAAATACTAAAGATTTGTTGCAATATACATTTTCTTTCCAAAATTAGCAAAATACAATTGAATTCTTACTCACAACCAAATTCACTATTAGTATCAAAACTAAGGTTAGCTAGAACACTTTCAAGTACTTTACTAACATAATCACAAGATGTATGCAAACATCTAGGATTCGATAATCACATTTTTAGATACCGCAAATATTATACTAAAAAAATTTAGGATCTTGCCTTGAGTATCTAACGAACGTACTTGAATAATAAGATATACTTCAGTTGTCAAGACAACTATTATATATCATTCCTTAAGATACTTGGATTATAGTATAATTACCAAGTCACCAATATATGCTGAAATGTTTGTAGCAATCTTAACTTTGTACCTTATGTTTTCAAATAATAAAGACTTGTGAGAGAAAAATATAGAAACGGAACAAATCAAGACTATAGTAACTAACCTCGAACTGAAGGATGTTTTCGTCATTTTTTTAAACACATCTTTAACACTTCAAGAATAAATAGAGTGAGTCTCAGCATTTCTATGTTCCTAAGCTAACCCAACGAAGTTGACTTAAGTAATCTACTCAAGCGACTTAGGTTATGACTAAATTCTACAACCAAACTTGGCATACCAACGCTTGGTGGGTTTAACCGAACATTGCTCTAATTATATATATTTCTAATAACATCAAAACTAAGAAAAATCTGATGTGTTAATCAAAATTCAGTAAAATCGGACTTTGAATAGGATAAAACGCGGAATCAGTGAGGAAATGAAGATTGTCTCAGCAAACTAGCGAGTAGCAAGTAATCACATGGAGAGCAAACTTTGAAATCAACTACAAAGATTATGAGAAGGAAACAAATTTGAAGAAACATTATCCTTGGTGTGTACACTGTATAGCTTTGGGTATACTAATTACAGATAAAATTTCAATAGACATGAGATCTTTCGAGTGATCACCAGTCATCGATAAATATATATAATTAACTGATTAAGAATCTAGTTAATCAAAAACCGTGATATATACATTTTCCATTCTTCCGTGAGACATACCTTATACCTATGTGTAAAATATACAAAATGATGTTGTGAGACTTTCTACTAAGAACATTAGAGACTATCTGTGATTCAACTCGATTAGAATCTCAAATAAATCATAGAAATATAAGAAACCCATGAACAATTCATGATGTACTTTTTTGGCATAAAAATTTCTTAGATATACTTTATACGATTAGTTAAGAACTGTTCAAATCCATATAATGCTAGCTTATTTAATTTGACGAGGCAAAATTTAAAATTCAAAAGTAAACTAAGGTTGAAATGAAGAATTTTTTTTTTATACATGGAAAAGGAATAAATTCTTTCACACGTGTTTATTTCTTTCTTCATTCTTCGATATATTTCTTTCCATAATGAAAATTAGTACAAATTAAGATATTCCAACAATAATTAGTCATATACTGTTGTTTCTCTAAGCCCGTGACTAAATCTTTTGCCCATGTTTTCAGTATTCCTAAGCCCGTACTATTGATCCTTTATTAACAATACTGATATCTTGTTTTTTCAGTAATATAAGGAAAAATTACTTCTTGCATGGTGTATTTTCTCTCTAAAATTATAGTATTTATTATTAGTATATATTTGTCTTTATTTTCGCGTATTAACTATGGTTTTTTCGATTTCAATACATTATATAATAAAGTACAACGTAAACTTATTTATCATCAGCCCACACTAACCAACAATCCAAAGTGACAACTATTTTTATTCTCTTTATGAGATGTAACTGGTATTTATTTATTTTATTATAATAAAGAAATTTATACCAATACTAAATCAAATTAGTAAAAATACATGCAGAATTTTTAAAACAATGTTTGTAATGTATATCGAATTTATTTTTTCCATTTAAAATACGTGCAAAAGTATCATATTAAAAATAAATAAATTATTAAACTACAATTAAATTGCGCTGATATTGATTAAGAAAAACAACCATAAATTTAACTATAGACTATCATCTTAGTTGCTATTAGAAAATCATTTGTTTTAGTCACGAGAAGGGTTGTCCGCACTAATTTAGGATTGTTTGACTAATACTTTTGCCCCTTGTTTTCAATGTCTTAACTTGTTTCATTACAATTTTATGCTAATATCATGTTGGGCTTTTTTTTTTCTTTACAACGTAAAAAAAAATTATTCCTCTTATACTCTTGTTTCTCTCGAAAGTTTGTGTATATTTAAAAGTTAATCTTGAGTGATTGTTTTAGTTTTTTTGTTATGGAGTAACTAAACAATTATATAAATATAATCCAGATGCATGCAATGTTGTTTTTTAGCATGCTAACTACATAACACCAGACTAATAAAAAAGATATAGCTTATCAAGTAGTCATTTAGTTGATCCAGTCGAACATCTTAACAACTTCTTCTCCTAACATTTTACGCGTTTCGGAGACTTCAAGACCAGCAAAAATGTTAACCGCAAGCTGTCTAACGGTTTCAGTTCTCCAATTATAACTTAAAGGAATTCTTTGATGGTCCCGATAGTGATTTCAATTTTTTTTTATGAGATCCAAGAATTCAACATTTAGGTTGTCTTGAATTGGATCTTTCAATGGCATTCTGAATGCTAAAATTCAACCAGCACCAAACTCCTTTATATATAAATGATCATATGTTAAGACTGTAATATCCAAACTCATTTCTGAATTCATGGAACTCACACACACTGCCTCTTAAAACCCGTATTATATTAAATAAATAAAAAACAATTCTTCTGCCACGATATATACATCATCCAAATAAAAAGTAATAATTTTACGTTTAGTTGATTTTGGACCGCAACTCCAATTCCGGCTTATCTTGTTGCAACCAACAAGCAACCACATCAACATTTGTTCCTAGTGAATAATTATTTGTTTGATTGCAAATAATAAATCATTTCTCCTTTATTTCTTCAACCAGTATCATCCCCAAGAGTGTAAACTTCCGTTATCTTTGTTGTTTTTTTCACATCCTCTGATTTGTAATAAATCATATCAACCTAATACTCCTTAGTTTTATCATTATACACAAACCCAAAAACATTATGAACAGTAGTAATAAGTAAATATTACTTTCCAGTGATGGAATTACAAATGTAAGAAATCATTATAACCCTTATGTAAACCATCTTTAGGCACAACTAAAAAATTTATACAACCACTAGATGATCCACTAATCACGGATTTTGTCTTCTTAAAACAAGTATTTCTCTTTATAATGTATTTAATATGTGCATGATTCATTGTTAAAATTTTGATTTCAGATAGTTTTCCATCATTATTTTCATCAAATTCTAAATATATATATATATATATATATATATATATATATATATATATATATA